>CM064963.1:70682261-70705675 GCA_032847665.1 Solanum chilense
TCACTGTTTCAATCTTAGAAGGATCCACCATCACTCCATCCTTAGAAACCACGTGCCCCAAGAAGGACACTGAATCTAGCCAAAACTCATACTTGGAGAATTTGGCATAAAGCCTTTTCTCCCTTAATACTTCCAACACAATTCTCAAATGCCCCTCATGTTCCTTCTTACTCTTGGAGTATATCAGTATATCATCAATAAATACGATAACAAAGAGATCCAGATATGGCTTAAAAATCCCGTTCATCAAGCTCATGAAAGCAGCAGAGCCATTAGTAAGACCAAAAGACATTACTACGAATTTGTAATGCCCATACCTGGTTCGAAAAGCAGTCTTTGGCACATCTGTTGCCTGTATTTTCAATTGATGATAATCGGATCTCAAGTCAATCTTAAAGAAGACGCAAGCACCTTGTAACTGATCGAACAAGTCATCAATGCGAGGAATGGGATACTTGTTCTTAATAGTTACCTTGTTCAACTGCCGGTAGTCTATGCACATCCGGAAACTCCCATCCTTCTTCTTCACAAATAACACCGGAGCACCCCAAGGGGAAGCGCTTGGTCTAATGAAGCCTTTACCTAACAACTCTTGAAGTTGGGCCTTTAATTCCCTTAACTCTGCTGGGGCCATCCTATAAGGGGGTATGGAAATGGGGCGAGTACCCGGCTCCAGATCAATGGAAAAGTCAATATCCCTATCTGGTGGCATACCAGGAAGGTCTGCAGGGAACACATCCAGAAACTCACGGACTATCGGAACCGACTCAATTGAAGGTACTTGGGTAGTATCATCCCTGAGGTGTTCCAAGAACGCTAAACACCCTTTACTAACCATTCTCTTAGCACGAAGAAAGGAGATGATACGAACTGGAGTGGAAGTGTAGTCACCCTCCCACACTAACGGATCTGTCCCAGGCTTGGCCAACGTTACAGTTTTAGCATTACAATCTAAGATTGCAAAATTTGGAGAAAGCCAAGTCATACCCAGAATTACATCAAAATCAACCATTTCTAAGATAACCAAGTCTACATGAGTATTGCTCCCCACAAAAGTCATAAGACAAGACCTATACACCTTTTCAACTATTACAGACTCACCCACCGGGGTAGAAACATGAATAGGCATGTCAAGCAATTCACAATGTAAATTAAGACCAGTAGCAAATGAGGAAGATACATAGGAAAATGTGGAGCCAGGATCAAATAATACAGAAGCCATGCAATCACAAACCAAAAGATTACCTGTGATAACAGCATCAGATGTCTCCGCTTTAGACCTCCAAGGGAAAGCATAACAATGGGCCCTATCACCTGTCTGCCCGTTGCCCCTACCATGTTGTGCTGTAGTAGCTCCAGTTTGCCCGTCACCCCGATCGTTTTGGTGACCACCATTACCCCGGCCACCACGTCCTCCAGAATGACGGCCTCTTCCATGACCACCTCTACCTCTGACTATTGGGGGTCTGTAACTCTGTTTTGGACAATTCCTCCTAATATGTCCAGTATCCCCACATCCATAACATTCTCTGGGGTCAAGCATAGGTCTCTGTGAAAATGATGAATTCTGGGGGTAACCTTCAAACTCAGAGAAATGTTGACTGGTCTGCGATGGACCCCCAGCTACAGCCTGCAGTGAAGATTGAATGGGTCGGGATGGGTAACCTCCTGAACTCTGCCCTCTGGAGTAGGACCCACTGAAATCACCTCCCTTACGAAACCTCTTAGATGCCGATGTTGTGGTGAAATCGCTTGGCTTCACCCCCTCTACCTCTATCACAAAATCAACTACTTCCTGAAATGATTTTGCTGCAGCAGCTACCTGTAAGGCTGAAATCTGTAGATCTGACCTCAATCCTTTCACAAAACGACGAATCCGCTCTTGTGGACTGAAGCAAATCTGAGTGGCATATCTGGATAATGCACGAAACTTAGCCTCATAAGCAGCAACGGACATCCTTCCTTGCTCTAGGCTCAGGAACTCATCTCTCCTCCTATCCCTCAAGGTTCGGGGTATATACTTCTCCATAAATAAACTAGAGAATGATGTCCAAGTCATAGGTGGTGCTTGTGCTGGTTGACACTCAACATACGACTGCCACAACATTTTGGCATTTCCTTGAAACTGATAGGTCACAAACTCAACGCCAAATCGTTCTACTATGCCCATCTTATGTAGCAACTTATGACAATCAACCAGAAAATCATAGGCATCCTCAGATTCAGCACCCTTGAAAACTGGAGGTTTCAATTTCAAGAACTTACTGAAAAGCTCGTGCTGATCACTCGTCATTATAGGCCCTGTAGTCAATCGAGGAAACGTGCCTATTTCCAATGAGGCATCCATGCGGGGAGCCATAAAAGCTGCATGTTGTACTCCCGGAACCTGAGGTGATGGTGCAGAAAACACTGGAGGTGTCTGGCCCTGATCAGATAACCCGCTAAGATAGGCAAGAACCTGGTTAATCATCTCTGGGGTAGGTTGGGGTGGTAACTCCTCATCTTGCACTTGTTCATTTTCCCCTTCCTCACCCTCTCTTACTACCTCATCAGTCGGTGGAGGAGTCACTGCCCTAGTACTAGCTAAGCCAGGTGTTCGTCCTCTACCTCTAGAGGGCGTTCCCCCGCGACCTCTACCACGGCCTCTTGCCACTGTTCCTCCTCAAGCTACAGCCCCAGTGGTTGGCTCAGACGCATCCTGTCTTGCCGATGTTGGTGTTGGCGCAGTTCTTGCTCTAGTTCTAACCATCTGCGAAATAGAGTGAAGATGGTCAGATACCAATTTGTATCACCTAGATACCAATTGGATCCAAGTAATAGCACGAAAGAAAGAAAGAATGGAATTTTCCTAAAGTCCTATAGCCTCTCAAAGAAAAGTAAAGGCGTCCCCCTACAGTTCCTTAAGACTCTACTAGACTCGTTCTTGTGTGATGAGACCAACGAACCTAATGCTCTGATACCAAGTTTGTCACGACCCAAAATGAGCCGCGAGTGGCACCCACATTTATCCCACTATGTGAGCGAACCAACCAATCTAAACCCCAACATTTCAACCATAATAAACAGAATATAATTCGGAAGACTTAAAACTCATTAATGAAAATCGATTAAATAACTTCTAAAAACTCAATACTTATTATTCCCAAAATCTGGAAGTCATCATCACAAGAACATCTATCCTCAATTTACTAAATCTAAGAGTGTCTAAGAAGCTACAATAAATAAACATCTAGTCCATGCCGGAATTTCAAGGCATCAAGACATGAAGAGGAAGATCCAGTCCAAGCTAGAAGCAATAGCTCACCCTGAAATCTGGCGCGATGAAGGCTGCTAGAGTTGAGGACGATTTGAAGACGATGGTACGTTTGCTGCATTCCACAAATAATCAAAGAAAAACAAATACAAATAGGGGTCAGTACAAGGCACAAGTACTGAGTAGGTATTATCGACCAACTCAAAATAGAAAGCAATATATATCCAGTAATAATATAAAATCAACTACATACTCAACAGGTGATAACAACAAATGCCATAACCATTGGCCACAACACCCAGCACATCTATGAGGACACAAGCCTCCACATCATACTCATTTGGGAATTAGTTCTTTAAATTGAGTATATTAACATAATTCCAAGATTCATTCTCTTTATTCCTCTTGTGTCGGTACGTGACACTCTGCTCCACTAATACTATCCTGGTGTCGGAACGTGACACTCCGATCCTCTACTATCCTGGTGTCGGAACGTGACACTCCGATCCCCTAATTCTACATGTCGGTTCGTGACACCCGATCCCCTAATTCTACGTGCCGGTTCGTGACACCCGATCCCCTAATTCTACGTGCCGGTTCGTGACACCCGATCCCCTAATTCTACGTGCCGGTTCGTGACACCCGATCCCCTACTCCCATTCCTTTAGTTCATCAAGCCTTCTTTTATACCAAGGCATCATCATTAACAAAGTGGATTTAAGGTTTAAGATTCACAGTCTTATCTTTATTATTATAATCCATCACTCTTTACATATTCACAACATACAACAACACAATTAAGCATATAGAAGACTTTACAATACCACCCAATACATATCAATCGCTATTTAGAGTTTACTGCGAATAGCATAAACCATAACCTACCTCCACCGAAGAATTGCGATCAAACAAGCTATCTTCCAAAACCTTTGCTTTCCTCTGCGTTATTCTCTTTCTCTCGCTCGTTTCTCCCTTCTCTCTGTTCTTTCTGTTTTTCTTATTCAAACCCTTTTTCTTTTACCCTAATTGTCATATAATTAAGTATAAAAGATGATAAAAATAACCCACTATTTATTTCAAGGTTATCTCCTTTAACCCCCAAGTAATTGAATTATTAACATTAATCCACTAACTTTATAATTATAAGCATGAATAGTCCAAAACGCCCCTTAAAAACTTTTAATAGAAATCCGACCCAGTCAGGGTTACGCAGCCTGTGACGGTCCGTCATGACTGTGACGGTCCGTCCTGCAGGTCCGTCACAAAGTTCAGAGAGTTAATTATGTGGAAAGATTTGTGACGGTCCGTCATGCCTGCGACGGTCCGTCCTGCCATTCCGTCACGAAGTTCAGAGAGTCGATCTCAGTACCCAAATTTCAAAATTTTAAGTGTTTTGGAACGAGACCCCCTCGACGGTCCGTCGTGCCCATGACGGTCCTTCGTGAGATCCGTCGACCAAGACAATTTTTACCAGAATAACCTCTACTGCTCAAAATGACTAAACAGGTCGTTACAAATTCCCTCCAACTATCAACCAAATTCTATCCCATTAAAATATTATATCTTAACAATCTGATATTCCCCCAAGTTTAATTTACTAGTACCTCCGTTTTAAACTTTATTCAATTCAATTTTTCTACCTCTTTTTTCACCATTAATAATATAATAACTAGTATTAAACAACTCACAATGTAATATAAAATGTAAGATTCGTGAGTGATTTACCTGAAGCCACGATATTTTCCTTGTGTTTTTTTGGTGATGATGCACAATGAGTTTTGACATCCTCTTTCTCGCTCAAATCCTTATTCTTTTTAAAATGTATATACTTCCTAATTATTATATAATACTAATTATAAAAATAGTAAAAGTGATCCATTATTAATTTTAATATTATTTTCTTTAATCACCAATTAAATAAATTATTAAAAGTACTCCATTAATTTTATAATTGTAGTTATGAATGATCCAAAATATTCATTTAGAATCTATTTATATTTTATGAAACACAAGGCTTTAGCACTCGAAACGACCAAAAGGATCGTTATAATAGATAAATTTACCCATCGTTCATCCTCGAACGATCAAAGGGAGACAATGCAAGAAATGGTAGTTGTCTCAAAAATTGATTCAAACTAGCAATACCCAAGGTCTTATATCAAAAGTATTGAACCAACCGATTGGAGATCTACATCTCCTCTCATACTATGTCTCAAATAGAGTCATATCAATATTCAAGTGATAGCTATGTTTGTATGTAAACTCAACTAACAACAAAATTATTCTCAATAATCATCAACCTAATCGTATACAAATATATAACATGTTCTCAAGGACCTCAGCACAACCATTAGATGGAATCTTATCTCACATAACCACGATAAAATGTTGAATCAATACTGATTATGATCAGAAGTGAACAACCAACCACCATACATCAAAATACATAAACCATCATAGATCCTAGAGAAAAGACATAAAGTCACTACTGATGTTGTCTCGAATTTGCAAAAAAACATCTTAACTTTGCAATTGTTCTATTACCCCACTAAATAATTTTGAACATATATTATTATATCATTTTTTCGATCAGCCCCAAATTTTAAGAAGCAAGTGTATTAACACACCAATCATTATATGACACATGTTAATTTAATTTAAAATGTATTTTTTTTTAACTTAAGTTTTTCCTTTATCTTTTTTTTTTTTTACTTATTTCTCTTTCTCTCTTACTTTTTGACTTTTAATTTTGATTTATCTTAAATTTCACTTAATCTCCCACCTCTTACTTTCAAGTGATTCATTCGTTCATTATCATTTTTTTCTTCACATCCTACACCCCATGTCAAATTGGGCCCTACTCCCATTTTTTTATTTTCTTTTTCTTCTTCTGGCCAAATTCTTTATACAATTTATATTATTTTTGTAGACTTCATTGAATTATTGATAGCAAAATTAATTATTTTTCTAAGAAAATTTAAAAGTATCATAAATTACTCATTTTCATATAAATTCAAAATTAGAAATGATAATTTTTTTTAAAATCAATGAATTTCGCAAAAATTGAAAGAACTTAACTGAAATCAGATTAAAAAAAACCTATATGATACTTTTAGCTGACTTTTAGCCACCTAGATTTTGTCACGAATGCTATGAAAAATATATTTTATGGCTAAAGCCTTTAGCTACAAAATATTTCATATTTAGCTATAATGTGTTTTGTAGCTTCAAGTGCATTTTCTTGTAGTGCTCCTGTAACAATCGGGTTCCATCATTATAAAAACGCTAACGAGGAAAAATCTGGGTCAGAAATATTTTTTTTCATAATATTGAGATTTTTTCAACCTTGTCAAGATTTGAAAAAAATCGGAGTCATTAAGGTGTAGAAAAATCTGGTAGAAATCGGGTGGAGAAAAAATGAATACAATTGCATGAGGTGTTAGATAACACGTTAACAAACCCGTACAAATTTATGGAATTGAAATTGAGTGAGTAGATCTCGAGAATCGATCCTAGTGTTAAGTGTATTTTCTGAGCGTAATGGGTTTAAGGTGTGTTGTAAAAAGAGGGAATTGAAATTCTTCTGATAAGTTTCTGTCTCGGTTTGTGCAGGTGTAGCGGGGCCGCTGTGGCGTACAAGATGGGACTTAAAATCCCAAGTTTAAGAGGGGAGCTCACTGGTCCACTTTGTGCCGCTGTAGGGGGATTCGAGACGATGTAGCATCGCCGCTACATCGGGATGGTTGTCGCTGTAGTTGGATAGGCGCGAGAAGTCGTTAATAGAATTCCTAAACGATCTTATTTGACAGTTTTCAATTTTTAGAATTAAAGAATGACCCCAGATGAATCTAAATCGTTTTCCACCATTCTTGAAACTAAAGGTAAAATTTTCATTTTCCAAATTTGTTTTTCTATCCGTAAAACATAATAGAATGGGTCAATATTGACGGGGAAGGGTTTCTTGATATATTTTAGGGTGGAAGCAACCCTAATCTAGATGCTAGAGATCATGGGTATACTAAAGGGTTGTGAGCATTGTTAGTTATTCGGGTAATTAGTGATTTTTTTTAATTGATTTTTGTATGTTATTAATTGTTTGTAGACATCAAGTTTCTTAGGATTTCAAGCTTGTTTCGAGGTAGGTGATGGTTGTGATTTCATGAGTGTGTGATGTATACATATTCTTACTTTATTTTGATACTTGTAATGTGTATGAATGTTACAATATTGATCACACTTGTTGTAAATGAGATAGGTGAATGATGTAGCCATGTAATCACAATGTAAATGTATAATTTTGATGATATACTTGTGATTGTGATTTTTAAATGGGAATTAGATTACCACATTCTAAAAAGCTAAGCTAATTGGGATCAGTTGTCATTTTTCGACATAACTTTGAATCGGGTTGCCACGTTTCGACACAACTATGGGATCGTATTCTAAGTTTCGGAAAGCTAACTATTTGGGTTTGGGTTCCGCGAGAGGACCAATGATATGATTTAGCATGTGAAATGTGTTGTTGATTCTTTATGATAATGATATTGAATATGTTGATATATATGCATGTGATTGTAATGTTGTTTGACTTGTTTATATTGAACTAGTGGAATAGCCGCGTGATCCTACTAGTACACTATAGTTGTGTACTGAATCTACACTTGCTCTTATTTTGTTGAGTGCAACGCATCTTCAAGCGGCTATTGACAGACAGCGCCTAGAAGACTAGAGATTATCGCATCGACTTCAAGGGTGAGCCGCATCTTTCGGGCTGCCATGGAGTTCTTTTTCCTCTAAGTCCACCAATTTCGGACTTAGACATGTGTTTAACTAGTGATTAGTTCATTAGTTGAGGGGCTACGACACTTCCTATTTAGACTTGTTATTTTGTAGTAGTTTTGATACATTGACTTTCATGTTCTAGGTTGTTTATCTTCCGCAATTGTTTAATTAGTTCTTTAGAATCCTTGTTAAGGTTTATGGGAACCTCTTACTTAGTTTATTTAACTTGCTTCACTAACTTAAACGCCTCAATTTTTAAATTATTTATTTTAGTTAAATGCTAGTAGTGATTTCCCCACTGGAGAGTTAGTATGGATGCTAATCACAACGGTCTGAATCGTGACAGCTCCCATGCGTCTCAATTGCATGGAGTCATGGAGTGTAACACATAAGATAAAAGATATATAAAGTTACAAAAAAAAAAAAAATTAAGAGAAAGACCTTATTTTTGTTAAGAGGTGTTTGTGAAATTTTGATCATAATCTAGAATGTCAATTCTTCCTTTTATCTCTTTTATCTTATCATTTTTTCATTTTTATAACCACAATATGCTTTTCATTATCAACACATTCAAAATCTTCCTCTAAAGAAATATAAAACAATAGGAAGAAAGAAAAAGGACAAATCTTCCGTCTCTTCACCTCAATGGAAAACAATTCGGTCCAACACCAAAAGACGAAATTACAGTTTTTTGTCGAAATTGTTTTTTGATTATTGTATCAATTTGAGTTTTTTTTCACTGAAACTGAAAATGGGTTCTAAAATTTGATATTTGAGAAGAAAAAATTCAAGATTCATCAAGAAGGTCAATTGAAAAATCAATAAGTGTAGACAACCTTCCTTTAAAGACAATAATGACAATAAGAAATCATCGTACAAAAATTTAATATCTATGTCAACTAATTTATTGAATTCAACCATGCCAATTGGATTTTGTGCAAAATAGGCTATTGGAAAGATAAAAGAAAGGCGAAGGATGATGGTGTAATGGCGATGGAGATGATCGGAGGAGAAGAGACATTTTAGAACAATGAAGAGAAAAAAGGGACAAGTTAAGAAGATGAATAAAATGATAATGAAACTGGACAATGGTGGAGAAAAAACAAAAACATGCATAAAAAGAATTAATTTGGTCATAATTTTCTTTTATTTTTTATTTTGCTAAAAGTAAGTGTGTATATTAAATTCGCAAAAAAAAATTGGGAGTGACATTTTAAGGGTATCAATATCTTTGTTTAAAATACTTCAAGGGGTAATACGACCTCCGTGATGTATTATTGTGTATTTGAGTATTAGGTAATAGTTTAAAAGAGCATTTGAATATTTAATTTATTATACTTTCTCAATTCTTTATTTTTTGCTATCTTTTTCACCAAAAACTCAAAAGAACCAATTACATCTTCTTCAACTTAGAAAACCTATTTATTTCGGTCATTTTTTCCTTGTCTGCTTTCTTTTCTTGTTCCCTTTTCTTCCTTTGTCCCTTATTTTTTCAAATAATAATAATAATAATTGTGAACCTCCTTCGATAACATTGTTCTTTTTTAATACATAAATAAATTATTATGTAGTTCTTTATTACAAAATTTCATTATCTTCATCATAATGGAATTTTGATCATAATTGTTGCAATATTGGAAAGACGATGATAGGTTGGAGGTGATTATTAATTTTAAATTTATAATTTTTTAGTAATTTTATTTTTTTATTTAACAATGACTTGATGATAATAATAATGACGTGACGGAGACTACTCCAAAAGATTGACGATGGAGGCCAACTCAAGGCGGTATGATGGCCATGAATGACTGCACGACGAAGAGGACTAATGAAGAAAGAAGAAGAAAGCGAAAAAAAGAGAAAAGAGAAAATGAAGTTAATTAAATAAGAAAAACAAAAATTATAATTATAATTTAACACGTGGCAGACAATAATTGATGCATAATTGCACTTGCTTTCGTGCAATCCAGGGTGGCTGAAAGGTGATATGTTTATAACACTTCCAAATTGTTTAAGAAGGTACTAGAATTTCAGCAAAATTCAAATGTGTTTTAAAAAAATAGGTCTTACTTTAATGGGGTAATGATATATTTTCACAAACCTAAAAGATAAATGTTTAATCTTCTTAATTGATTGGGTTTATTTGTGGCCTAGTTTTCATAGGATTAATTATTGAGAAACTTATCTTAAAGAATTTATACAATGTTTGGTACAAGTTTTTTGTTCATTTGATTGTTGCAACAGAATAAATTTCATGAAAGAAATGATTTGCTCCAAATCATTCTTTGAATAACTAGGAAACAAAAATAGTGTTTCACAAATTAAATCTTTCTTTTGTTGTATGTCTTTAATCTAAGAAATTTTCTTGTTCTCTTTTGAGTTTTGTTGTTCTTGTTTTTGTTTTTCTCATATGAAACATTTAAGAAAAAATAAAAATACTTTTAATTTAAAAAGGAGAGAATATTAATGTTGGAGCAGTTATACATATAACTGTTCCCACCCCTTTTTATATTAATATTTATCTTTTTTTTTTCTTCAGAAAAATAATCTTAGGTTGTATCGGGTCAGGTTAGTCCACATGGGCGATCGACACCCAAACTTACATCTCCCACTTCGCACACGATGGACAGGACTCAAGCCAACACAATATCAACTAAATACACAATTCATACGACAAATAGTTCGTGCGACTTGTGAGCATCAAGAACTTACTTTTAAGGTATTATAAGCCCTACATAGGAATTCAATTTCATGTGAAAAGAATTCATTATTAATAAAAGGACATCATTACTCACGATACCCCAGACTTCATTCACTAATTCAATAGTTACTTATTCGGTCTCTCATCCTCTTAAAGAGGTTAACTCAAGATCATATTTAACTTTTATACACACAATTACACTATATATGTTTAGTGCAATAGTCGGCTTGTGTATACAAATTTATTATTCAATTAATTGTTTTTCCTAATTAATCAAATCTATCAATTCCAATTAAACTGCTTTCTTAGACATGTACTGCATTGCCGAATCATACATGGTGTAGACACCCATTTTGATCCTCCACAATATAAATTAATCATCGGGTCTCTACAATTTGAACGATTTAAAATAATTAGTTTAATAAAATTTTCAAAAATAAATAAATAAATAATCTTTTGCGGGTTATTTTAAATAGTTTATCATTTTTTAAATATATTTTTTCAAATATATATACACTCTATATAATTATGTAGAGTTAGAATATTTTATGAATATTCAAAATCGTCTAAAAAAAGTTTGTTTTATTAAAATATCTGGTTAATTAGTATAGTTATACAATAATTTACATTTTAAATTACTTAGTTTACATTTGAGATAAGTATTTTATTTCATTAAAATTAAGATGCTCATTAATTAGTTGTATTAAGTTCATCCCTTTATTTACTAGTACATTTTACTAATTTAACTAATTTAATCAATTCGACTAAGTTCTTAATTTTGATTGGCTATAAGTGTAATTCAGTTGACTATTTCATTCCTCTTAAACTCTCTTTCAAGACCAAATTTTTGGGCCCACTTACTCACCAAATTAGCAGCCCATTTCAAGCCCACCATCTTCCTCCAAACTTCAGCTCAACATTACATTTAGGAAAAATTAGTAAACTAGTCAAAATAAATAACATATTTAGTAAAAATATCCATACTTTATAAATATTAGCAATAATGTCAAAAATGTCATTATTTTAAAAAATTTATGTATCCCAATTTTCTTCCTATTTTATCTCTCTTTTTCAATTAATTCTATATATCTTTTTTTAAAAAAAATAAAAATCATTCTCTCTCATATTTATCTTTTCAAATTGTTAATTCTCTCTCTCATTTAATTTTTTTTCTCTCTCATGGTTATCTTTTTTGATTTTCCTCCAACATTCAAGTTGCAAATATTTTTTTGCCATATATTTTGGTTGTTTTTTTAATTCAAAATTGAATCAACAAGAATCCCTTTGATTAAGGTATCTCTAATCTTTATCCTATTTTCAGATTTCTTTTCTAATTTTATTTTTGTTTAAATCTTAAAAAAATGTTGTTTGTATTTTTTCAATTTCCGTTATGATTTACTCTCCAATGACTGAATCCAAAAGGCTTACTAGAGGTATTCATCTTAATCAACCAATTTCTGGTGATTTTTCATCCTTTAATTTATTTATTACTTAACAAATAGTGTATAATGTATGATCAACTGCTAAAATGAGGGAATAAAGAGGGTAAGAACATTTACAAGATTCATTGGTGTGCAAAACCTTCCTCAAATTCAGAACGCAAATGTAGAATCTTTGTCTACTCGTGAGGATCTTGAAAAAGACGACGAAGATCGGATAGTTGTCGAACAATTTTCTATTAGTTTGTTTTGTATTTATAGTTCTTTTTTTAGAATTTGGTATGCTTTCTTAATTTATATTCAAATCACTATGTATACTGTCAATATTTGTATTTATTAAAAATTTCATGTTGTATGGTTTATGAATCTTGTATTTGTCCCTAATTTGTATTCATCCAAATGTATGTCAACTAGTTATGTATTTTATTTATAAGAAGAACAACTTTCTATTAGTTTATTTGTATTCGGATACAAATAATAGACATATTGGAATGAATACGACTTAGAAAAGGAAACAAGATTTTGAAAAGAAAAATAATACACAGTAAAAAATATATACGAATACAAATGTATTTCTTAAATAGCTACATTTTATTTGACATACATATTAGACTGAATACAAACTAATAAAGGTATGTCAACTGAATTTGACATTTTTTTCTAATTTGTATTTATTCTAAAGGTATGTCAATTAGTTATGTATTTTATTTAAGAATGAGTATACCAAATATTCAATTATTTCTTTTCAATTTTATATTTCATTCACTTTTTCATCATACTAATTTTTTGTATTTTATATATTATTATACAAAATTCTAAATAAAAACTAGAATAAATAGAAATATAAATAAAATACATATTGAAATGAATACATACAGGATTTTTGAAGAAAAAAATAACTATATAGGGAAAAAATATATGAAAATACAAATATATTTCTTAAATGACTATATAGATAAATTCGGCATACCTATTGGAATGAATACAAACTAATAAAAAAACTATAATAAATATAAATATAATATATTGCGGAATGAATATAATTTTAAAAAGGTAAAAATTCTGGAGAAAAAAAAACAAAATTTAAATTTTATTTGAAAATGTAACTGATGAGAAAATTAAGGATGCTTGCCTTTTTTTGAAATATTCCCCCCTTAATTTTCTGCTTTTTGTTATTAAATAATTATATTCTTTAAATAAAAATAAATAATAAAAACATAAATAAGATACATAATAAACTAAAATGACATTTTTACTAAATATTGAAATTGTTGCTAATGAGTCCTCTTAAATGCTAAAATATTGACATTTTGAAAAATTTCCCTTACATTTATCAGCAAACATACAACAGCCAAAATCTGACCCCAATTCATGTTTCTAATACCAAGCCCAAAACTCATTCTTCAATAAAGAATTCTAGCCCACTTCTTGAAGCCCAAAAAAATAACAATACCCAACAACAATATACGTACGTACAATAAACAAACCTGCTCCACCCGCATCTTCTTTCTCAACAGAAATTGTGATAACCCAACATACAACAGCCATGCCCGACGACTCTTCTCCAACATACATTAACATTAATAGCTGCTCCAAACGGCGCAACAGTACGCCCTAAATATTTCCTTATAAATACCCCTCTACACTCAGAGATGATGGACAAGAGTTGAGCTTGATTTTAAAGCAATTGTCACTTCTACACTTCAATTTTTTTTATCTAACTTTCTAATTCTATGTTCTGAGAAGATCAACGCTAGAATTTTCTTGGCTTACTGTTCATATTTGAAACTCGTGGTAGAAGAATCACCCCTCTCAAACTCGTTCGTCCTAGTCGCTGCTCACAGAAAGGTAACCTCTTCAGTTCGTTTATCTTGACTTAATATCTACGAGATTGTGAAATCTCTATTTCTGTTTGGCTGTTGCTGTTCCTATGAGGAATTTATTTTTATGCGAACCAATATCATGTTCTTATCAGTAGTGTAGTAATATTCTTGCTAAGCTTCTCAACGCTATTCGTATTCGTTCAAATCTTAAATTCTTGCATAAGTTTCATGTGCTCTAGTTGGTTTAAGCTTTCAAAGTAACACTCCTCCCGACTTCAGTTCGGTTTTACTTTAGATTATAGTGATTTCTTTGTGTTATTATGAAGAGTTATTTTGTGTCTTAATTTGCGATATCTTCTGGCGTTGTTTCAGTTTAAGTCATTGTGTTGTTTAGTTTATAAATATGACCTATTTGGTTTGTTTTGATCTCTTAATCATAGAGTGTCCAATTTTTTGCTGCAATCGTTATACTCATTTAAAATTGATCCGTACATAGCTCAATAATCTTAATCCATGTCTGTTTTTGTATTTATTTTGCTTAGTGTGAATCACTTCACGCTCATTTGGTCTCCAGTATCTTAGAAGTTTTCCCCTGTATACTTCCTGCTGGATATATGTTATTAAAATACGAATTCAAATACTTTCAGTGTATTATTTCTACTTTGAAAGCTAATATGCTTTTCATGTTTACGTGTAGCATGATTATTTGAACTAGTTAATAGAAAGGTATGAAGGTGTACCAATGTTGTCACTATAATATGATTTTATCTTGATTAATTTTTACCCGATATTGCACCTGTTATGAGATTGAATAGGTCGAGTGATCATCATGCTCTTTTGTTTCCAATCTATTTTATTACTTAGGACTTCCTTTTTTTGAAGTCTCGAAACATCTTTATGAAACTTGGATAAATCTTTGTCTCGTTCTGTTTGGAATAGTTTGGCGTTCATTTGGTTTCAACTATGTTGGCTATTGACTTTATTTTTTTTCTCTAATGTTTGTGTGTGTTCCTTTGGTCCTGACCTTCTCAACTATGTTAACCTCTCGTAAAGTCTATAACTTATTGTTTTCGTTTGATAGGATTGATGTTTATATCTCTTGGGATTAACCCATGATTTACATCTTTAAATTTCAAAACAACTAGCCCCTGTAAGTGATCTGCATGTTCCTCCATTATGTTTCTCATTTTGTGTTCACTTTTCTATCATGTGCAACTTTAGCATTTTTCCAACTTGCTCGTTTAACTTTGTTTTTGTTCTTTAAGACAAATGCTCCATGATAAAATGATTTCCTCCCAAGTTAAATGTCTATCCCTATTTCAAAATTTAGTCGCTGCTTGATAATCTTTTCTGGATACCTGTGATTATTCTGTCTTTTAGCTTAGCATGGATTGCTAACATTTTTTTTGGCTCCTAATGTCTTGGGTACTTTCTATATATATATATATATATATATATATATATATATATATATATATATATATATATATATATATATGTATATATATATATATATATATATATGCTTACTCATTTAGTGTTAATGTTGGCATATTAAAGGATTTGTATTCATTTCTTTGGAACCTTTTATAGTGTTTTTGCATTTAGTATTAACTAAAGTTCTCCTAACCTTCTTGGCTTCAACTGTTAGTGTCATTCCTTATCAGGTTTTGATTATTAAATGGGTTGGATACTATATGTATAGTTATGGACATTAAGTGCTAACAGTAATTTAAATAGCCATTTGTTTTATCATTAACATGGCTCGAGTCTTTGGAATTTGTACTCCTTATCTAGATCCACACTGTTTAATTCAATTGAGCCATTTGCCATATATTTGTTAAAGAGTTGATATGATTTGTCTTGGGTATATTATTGCTCTATTAATTTCGGATGCTAATCAATTTTTTTTTTATTTTGTTCTTTTACATGTGATACCAATCTGAGTTCATTTTGGACTCATTCCCTACATTTCTTTGAGTCGAATTTCTTTCGAGTTAGCCCCGTCAATGTTCGATGACGCTGGAAGCTGAAACAGGCCCCAGACAGTCCAAAACTGTCTGTATGCTTTGTGTATACAACAGTATACACTAGTATACACCACGAAAATATTGATATATTGATATACAGGTCAAAATGCAACAAACACTAGACAAAAACGAAGATACAGGTTGGAGGCATCAAGATAAACTGTAAATAGTTGATATATGGGTCGATATACAGAAAATGGTGCTAATATGCAAGTTGTATACACTGATATACTGGTTATGTATACAAAAACGGGTTTTGGGTGAAACCCAAGATTAGCAGAAAATTTGGCCATGAAAGGCCCAATTTCAGGAAAAAATGGCATAGTACGACAACCTATAGACTCTATTGGCAATAAATAGCCCATTATAACTTTTTTTTAGCAAAAAAGGATTTTTTAAATAATTATTTGGCATTATATAGCCACATTCTTTTTTTCCTTATTTTCTCACTCTATTTCCTAGCATTTAAGCTTTTATTGTTCCTTTTTCCTTTCTCCTTATAATTTATCAATAATTTTTTTTACGTATTCTTCAATTTCTCTTTCTTTTCTTTTTTTTCTCCCTCTTTCAAATCTAGAATTTCTATCTTTTTCTCGAAATTATTCCCATTAAAGATCAATGACACTAGTAACTCTTCACATTAAGTAACTCAAATCATACTAATTTTATTTATATTGATTGTCTGTGTTATTTTTTTAAAAGTTGAGATTCTCTACATTCTTTATCTTGTAGTTGGATGCAAGATTTTTTCTTTTTACAAACTGTCGTATTTGTATTTTTTACAACGTTTTCCTCCCCCAAAAATTTCAATATATCGTGATTTCTTGAACTGAGATTTTCTCATTTTCTAATAAATAATTAATATATTTATGACAAGTTTTTAAAATATTGAATTTTGTTGATTGAATTTGATCATGAACATTTATTTTGTCTTCAACAAATGTATCTAAGTTTGTTAACGAATACAAAGGAACACATAATTATTATTAATGAATTTTGTTGATTGCATTCCAAAAATAGTAATGCAAGCAACTGACACATATGTAAAATTATAAAGATACTAATGCAAACAAATGTATGCCAATTTATAAATGAATATGGACAAATGTGCCAATACAAATGTATACCTATGTAAATTTGAAAAATATTAATGCAAACAAATGTATACCAATTTATTATGAATACGAACAAATATATACAATATAAATGTAAAATTAGAAAGATATTAATGCAAACAAATGTATAACAATTTATAAATGAATATGAACGAACGTATCCAATATATAAATGTTTACTTATATAAAATTTGAAAGATATTACTGCAAATAAATGTAAATGTATACCAATTTATTATGTAAATGAACAAATGTATGAAATATAAATGTATTTCAATTTATTATATGAATATTGATTAACGAATACTAATGCAAACAAATGTATACAAATTTGTTAAGTAAATATGAATTGAGTTCAAAGGCAAAATAATTGGCAAGTAATGAACTCATAGGATGATATTTTATTTTATTTTTAAAAAATACAAAATAATTTGAAAGAAAGAGTTTTGAATAATTTTTGCTAGTTTAAGGAGAAATATTTGGAAGTTAGAAGAGAGATGGAATTAGTTTTCTTTTATTATTTCAGAAAATACGTAATAAATTGAAAGGAGAGATAATTTTAAATAATCTTTTGCTAGTTTTAAGGAGTAATAGTTGGAAGTTAGAAGAGAGATGATATTTTATTATTATTATTTAAAAATAAATTAAAAATGTGGATAAGTTATTTTTGGGCTAATATGTGACAATTATTTATTTATTAATTAATTATTAATTAATATTGGGCTATATGTTGCCAATTGTATATAATACTTGTCTATTTGTGTCAATTCCTCCAAGTTCATCTTCTCCTTTATTTCCTTAACTTGCTTAATTGTGATTATTTATTGCTTTGTGTTTTTTTAACGCCAACTTTAAATAACTTAATTAAATTCCCCAAAAGATGAACCATATTCAATATGTTTATTCGTCTTGATATAATTATTTAATTATTTCTAAACTCTTGTATCGTTATAAATAATCTTTAGTAAACTTTTTTTACTTTCTTATGTTAATTTAAGATTTTTTTTGTTTTAGTTAACCAATTTGGTTTAAATGTAAGGTTACATTTTCCTAAAAATTAAAAATTGTTCTTGTAACTACTCTCAAATTAATCTAATATTTTTGATTAATATTATTATGTCTATATCAAAACTTTTTTTCTGAAAAATAGTCAAAATACTTAACCTAAGTCGTAGGATAACCGCATGTTAGCGGACACTTCAATGACCTTAAAAACCTTCTTGAAGTGTAAATAAGAACCTCTTACCCATTTTCTCTAAATTTATAAAGATTTAATCTGTTAAAATCTTTTTAAATTAAATCTTCTTAATTTCTTAAAAAAATTAAGTGGAGACTCATTTTTTTAAGTATTTTGCTAAATTGTTTTATACTTAGAAACATTTAAAAAATTAATTTTTTTAAAGATAGATAAATTACAGCATAACAGAAATGACGACTCTACTGGGGATTTAATAGGTTCTAAACATATCAGACTTAGATTAATTATTAAAGTTATTAACATATGTTACTTGCTTGTTTTATTTTGCATGCCCAATGCTTTATTTTTCATGCTCATGTGATATAAATTGCCTATTTTGTTTATCTAAAGTGTTTATTTGTTACCGCCTTATATAATTATTTTATTTGATTACTGTTTTATAAACTGTCATTCCGTTCATATTTCTCCACTTCTTGAAAATTCACACTATCACACATACACACGTCGTGTGCTTTGCGCACCCGCAAACTTCTTTCAAAATTCCCAAAGTTAGGAGAGTTGGCATATGTGCATAGTATTCAGATCCTTTTTCGTGTGACCACGTAGCTTTCTTACTCGAGTTGTCCACTCGGGAACCTTGTGTCTAGAAACACAAATCTTAGAAAACATAACATAGAGCTAAACCAACCCTCATTTAAGTCATGCATGCATATACCTTAGGGGGATCGATTTTGCGTATCGATTCCATATTTAAGAAGTCTACCTTTATGTCGCGGGTTTCATGACGCAACGATCAAAAGAATATTTTGTGTAACATGACAATGATAAATCGATCCAAGCCTAATTTTGACATAGTGAGTTCGATTAAATGAAAACTTGAGGGTCTTTGTTTTCCAAACTCAAGTTGTCACAAATCAATGACTTGGATCAATCTATCATAATCACATCATGTTTGATGTTTACGCCTACCTTTGTCATAAAAATGTCACAAATCTAGGGCACGATATAAATTGTTTGTATTAATATAATTGTTATGTGTTGTCGTGTGTCAATGAGTCTAAAGCAGAATTATTTCATTCTTGTTTTTAGAGAACTCTAAGCATATAACTAAAATTTACAACAACAAAATCCGTCCAAATTATTCTTGAAGTGTCGTTCAAGTTTCTCACAAATATATTAATCCTTTACTCCAAAAATCTCCTAATTTTTTATTCATCTGTCACAAAAAGGTTGATTTGCTAGAATGTTTGAAAAAAACGGCAACACACTAGCCCCACCTATTACTTTGGTTAGTGATGGATAAACTAAAGAGTCAATATTCAAAAAATTTATCAAGACTAAAGAGAGGATAGTTGCAACCCAAAGAAGACTTGAAATACTGGACCAAAATGAATGGACTCTACGAGAGAGAATTATTGAGGTTAACATACAAAAAGCCTCAGTGAAAAGAAAGATTGCAAAAATCGATCAAGAGATAATTATCACTAAAGCAACTACAAAGATCCCGGAAATTGAAAGGGATATTAAGAAGATAAATTTTGGGAATTCTTCTTCCATGAGAGAAAAGGGGAAAACAAAAGAAAGTTCAGATGATGAGAGCACTGGATCGTCACTCTACAGTTGAAAAGGAAAGAAAGAAGTCTGGGGTAGATTTAGGTTCATGTAATACATCTCTCATCTCTCATAGGAGGTGGTACGTACACTACAAAAGGAACCTCAATTACCAACAAAAAAATTCATTGTAAATTGATAAAATCGGTTGTCAAATTGAGTTACCAATCAAATGCCAACTTATATTAATCCATTGCTAAAAAACTCGTCGGTAAAAATTACCAACTGATTTTAGTTTGTTGGTAAACTTATCAACCAAAAATCAGTTGGTAAACACCCAAAGATATTGTTACAAAATTTTAAAATATGGCCCTGAAATTTCCGTTGATAAATTTATCAACTAATTTTTTGTTAGTATATAGTTAGTACCTTTACTAACGAATTGAAATAGAGTTAGTAAATTTTTTCTTCATTTTTTGATTCATACATTGATAATTGGTTAGTAATTTTAGTAACAAAAAATTTGTGTTGATAATTTGCCAATAAATTTTAAATACTTTTTTTTTTAATTTTTTTTCATCCGGTGTTCGCTACCCACATTGGAGCCCGACTTAATCTGAACTCACACCGGAAAGTCCCACATTAGGTGGTAAATCACTCCCTAACAACTATGATTATGTACCCAGCGGGAATAGAACCTAAGACCTATTGGTTAAAGAAGCAGGATCACTTACCACTACATCATAACCCTTGTTTGTAATAAATTTGAAATACTTTAGTAAAATTATTTATTTTTCTAATAAATTTTCTACTTGACTGTTAGTTTATTGGTAATATATCATTCAAGTTCAATGTTAGCTTAATAATTGATTGACAATATGTTCAAAGTATTATTAATTGAATAATTATTCAATAGTAAAATATTTATTAATTTATTGCATTTAAAAATCTAAGAACACGAATATAAATTCAAAAATATTAATCAATTTTATAAATCATATTTGAATGAAGCAATGAATAATCTATGATAACAAGTTAAACTAATTTCAATATGACACATATCATTATATCAAAAATTTAATTTGAGCACGTTTGTAAAAAATATTGACCAAGTATAAATTTTGGCCAAAAGTTAAAACGCATAGCAACACAAACTGAAAATGGAAGTCTCAAAACCTAAAACAACCATCTTGTTAGATATAAAAATGACCTTTCGAAGCTAATCGAACTGACAGAATTTTCATCAGAGCAAATTTACAAAAAATTCTAAGCAAAATTAAATTTTTGCCAAAAGTTAAATCGCCTAATGGTACAAATTGAATATGAAAACCTCAAAATCCAAATCATCCATCCTATAAAGCAAAAAATGACCTTTCGTAGCTAACCCCGCTGACGAAATTCAAATTTGAGCATGTTTCCCGAAAAAATTGACCTAATTCACATTTTAGACAAAAGTTAAAAGTTAAAACGCTTAACAACACAAACTGATAATAAGTCTCAAATCCTGAACCAACCATCCTATGAGATCAGGAGTGAACTTATATAGCTAACTGCGGTGACAAAATTTCAATTCGAGCACAATTATAAAAAATATTAACTAAAGTGAAATTTTGGCCAAAACTTAAAAGCTAAAGCCTAACGACATAAATTAGAAAAAGGAAGCCTCAAAATCCTAAACCTCTATCTTATTACATCAAAAATGATTTTTCGCGTCTAACTGTCTTATCTGGGTACATTATCAAATATATTGACCAAAGTTAAATTTTTGCTAAAATTTGTTTGTTAAACACCTAACGACACACAGTAAAAATAAAAGCCTCAAAACTCAAACCAACCACCTTTCTAGATAAAAAATGAACTTTGGAGTTAATTACACTAATGAAATTTTCATCTGAGCACGTTCACGAAAATATTGATCAAAGTCAAATTTTGGCCTAAACATAAAATTTAAAACACATAACGGCACAAATAAAATGAAAGCCTCAAAACATGAATCAACCTTTCCGTTAGTTAGATAAAAAATGACCTTTTGAAGCTAATGACACTGATAGAGTTCTAATCTGAGATGTTTACCAAAAATATTCAATAAACTCAAGTTTTGGTTAAAATTTAAAAGTTAAAATGCTTAATGACACAAATTAAATATGAAAGCCTCAATACTAGAGGTTGATTTACCAAAAAAATTAACTTCAATTGGTAATTTATCAACTATTAAAATATAAGTTAGTAATTAATAATTTACCAATAAATTTTATCAGAGTTGGTAATAATTACTATTCAACTAAAAATTCATATGTAATATTACCAACTAATAATTAATATGTTGGTAAATTTTACCAATTGATTAGTGATCGGTTGGTATGTTACCAACTATTTTAATGATGTTAGTAATTTACTTACTACAATCTTTAATCGTCAGTAAAATTTCCAACTAATTTGATATTGGTTGACAAGTTTACCAACAAAATATATTTCGTTAATAATTTAGCAACATTTATATTTGGTTGGTAAATTTAGCAACACAATCTTGTCGTTGATAAATGTTTGTTTACTAATTCATTGGTAATATGTTAATAAATTTTATAAATAATATTTTGTCATATTTACCAACCGATATATACTTCGTTGGTAATATTACCAACAAAAGGTGTGCATTAGTAATATTTATGTTGGTAATTCATTGATAGAAGGTTGCTAAATTGGGCGCCATTTTTTTCCACCGTATTTACCAACTAAAATACTTAGTTAGTAAGATTTATATTGATAATCTGTTAGAATTTCGTTGTTAAATTTTAGAATATTATTTGATTAGAAATATGTTGGTAAGTTGAATACTAATCAACTTATGTTGTTAGTAAAATCTGTTGGCAATTAGAGGTTTTTTTTGTAGTAGTAGGAAGTTCTTTTCGAGCCTAATCTCACTATCAATTTCGGGAAGGGTATGTTTTAGTTATCTTATGTAATTCAAACTATGTCGGACTTAAGGCTGGGTCCCTATCTTTTCAATTGTTAGTGAAAGATTCTGAAAATTCACCTACAAAGCATATGAGTGAAAGAAATTAACAGCTTTCTATGCAAGTTGACCTTATTAATTCAATCAAAGAAAGATTTCTTCCTATTTGAGTCCTCCTGCTCACCCAAAATATTTTGGTGGATTAATTTGCTTGAAGCATAATGACACTTATGTGTTTATTTTTTATATCATCTTATTTGCATATCTTGTTAAAAACAAAAACTAACATATATGTGTTTTGAGTTGTTCTTCCCTATAGGTAGAGGTGACAAATGAGTGGGTTGGGTCAAATATGGACGGGTTGAAAATGGATAAACATAAAATGGATAATTATTCAACCCGCCTATATTTGATATGGGTAAAAATGGATTGGGTAAAATACTAGCTTACCCATATTTCATTAATAAATAGTACTTTACTTAAGAATTCAATATGGAGAAAACATATGTATTTTTTACATAAAATCTGTTGAAAATGCTTCATTTAGTTTTATTTTATTATAAAAGTAA
>CM064963.1:70707976-70747261 GCA_032847665.1 Solanum chilense
AGTTATTGACTAGACACATAGAAATATGGGTGTTTTTAGTTTTGAAATCTTATTGTGGTTAATTATTTGACTAGATTGGTTTGAGTTGGAAGTTCATCAAATGGGAAAGGCTCAAGTCACGAAGTAAATTCTTATTGGATTCAGGCAAGTGGATTTCTAAACTCTTGTCAAGTGTATGAAATGCGTGTATTTCCTTGTGGTATATATTTGGGAATAACGGGATTGGTGATGGGTTGACTTGTCCACATTGATTAATTCTAATGATGAAAAAAAAGGGATAACAAAAGGCAATGGGATCAATTGTTTATGTGTGATGTGTTGAGAAAAGGGTTAAAGACTTGTTGAATCATTGTTGATGTGATTTCATGTTTGTGTGGTTGTGAAGTGTGTGATGTTATGAAAATGATCCTTTCCTCATTATTTGTGTGAACTTGTAATATGCATTATTCTGAGGCATAGTTGTGACAAGTGTTATGTGCATTGAGAAAGAATGAGAACTTAAAGAGGATGTACCATTTCGAGGGACGTTTCGCGCGCCGCGATGGATACTATATTTCGAGGGACGTATCACGCGCCGCGATGGATACTATATTTCGAGGGACGTATCGTGCACCGCGATGGTTACTATTATCGAGGGTCGTGTCGTGCACCGCGACAGATGCATGGACAGATATGTCCCCCATGGGTCCCGGACTGAGAGACAGCGGGTGTGTATCACTAGGTCAGACATGCATTATTATACTTGACATTGCATTCCATTACATTGCACATACTTATCATTAGTGAACTTTATATTGTGTTTTGCTGATCTGGTGATTGCCTTTTTGCGGAACTTGTGATTGTTGAATACTGAGCTTGTTATTGAGGATATATAATTTGTTAAAGTGTTGTTGTTGAGGATATGTAATTTGTTGAAGTGTGTTATTGAGGATATGTAAATTTTTGGAAGTGTTGCTATTGAGGATATCTAATTTGTTTAAGTGTTGATGTTGAGGATATATAATTTGTTAAAAGTGTTGTTGTGGAGGATATGTAATTTGTTTAAATTTTTTTGTTGAGTTACGTTCTATGTAAACTGTGAGCTGTTAGGTTGGGCTGATGTTTATGCAGGTTGTAGTTGTGGAGGTTCGGTTGGGGGTGGTAGGAGTACCCGTATTTCATCCCCTTAGCTTGTGTTTAGAGGTTTACTTGCTGAGTACCGTGTGGTTTGGTACTCACCCCTTGCTTCTACAAATTTTTGTAGGTTACTAGCCCGGACTTTTATGATATATTCTCTTCTTTTCCGAGGCTTCCTGGAGATTTTGTGAGGTAGTTTTTGGTCATCTCAGCATCCCTCCTTACTTTTGTTTATGATTTTGTTCTACTCTAGAAACAATATCATATGAGGCTTATATTTTCTTTTGATCCGATTGTAATACTTTAGAGGCTTGTACACGTGACAACCTGGTTTTGGGAATTGAATTAATATGACTTGGTTTCATAATAGAAATTGTTGTTGAATTGTCATTACTTCCGCACTTTGTTAGATATTTGGTTTTAGGCTGACTTGTGTTGGTGGGATAAGAGGAGTGCCATCACACCCATTTTTGGGTCGTGACATCCTCCTCCTTTTCCATCATTAAGTTCTCCATTACCCAACTACTTCCCTACCCATACCACAAGACCCATCACTTCCACTATTAATCCTTATACCATTGACTTAACTGTATCCAACGCTCCTTACGCCAGCACTTCCTACCAAAAAACACCATCACTATCAAATCAGATTCAAGCACCTAATACTAATCACTCCCAAAACTTCACACCAACCTACCAAATCCCATCCCCAGTCTCCAATAATCAACATGTTTTGCGTAGCCAGCCAACATACCCTTCTGTAACATTCCAAACTCTACCAGCCCATACAATCCTTGAATCATGTCCTAGCTTTCCCATTCAACCGGAATTGGATCACTATGTAGAAATGGAGAAAGAATGGAGGTTGAGAGAAGAAAAGTGTGAACAAGAAATAAATGTTATGTAAGATGTCATCTCTGAGGCAGTAAAAAGTGTCCAATCTTCGAGAAAGATTACACTACTTGAGTATGAGGACCTTTTGCACCCTGACTTGGAAATACCCGAAGGTTACAAAATTTCAAAATTTGAAATCTTCAATGATATTGGCAATCCCATGGCTTAGTTATGATCTTATTATGACAAACTCGTAGGTATCGAGAAAAATGATGCATTAATTATGAGGTTGTTTAGTCAAATCCTCAGTAGGGAGGCATTGGAATGGTTCATATCTCAAGAACCCCATCAGTGGTCTACATGGGGGGGATTTTGCTAGAGATTTTTTTGGAAAGATTGCAGTTTAATGTCGAAGTTGTCCCTCGCCGATATTACTTGGAAAAAATCAAGCAAAAGACCACAAAAGAATATCGTTAATATGCATGTCGCTAAAGGAAAGAAGCTCCAAAGGTACAACCTGTGATGACTAAAAATGGAATAACCTCTGCTTTTATTCGAGCTCAAGATCCCGAATATTACAAAAAGATGTTGCCTATGATGGGAGAAAAGTTTTTGGAGCTGATCATATTGTGAGAAGATATAGAGAATGGCCTCAAATTTGGAAAGGTTACAAGTCTCACTACTTTGCAGGCCGCCAACAAATCCTCACAATCCATGGCCATAGGATTCTCTAAGAAAAAGAAAGAGGATGTCTCTGTTTTATCTTTTAGCTCGAGGCCAAGGCCACAAAGGTACTTTGGATCTGGTTCTGCCATTGGAAATGCCAAACAATTTTCCATCGCAAATAATTACCCACCACCTCCACAAGGTCCAATCCCAATATACTATGCACAATAGAACTACCAATCATCCCCACCTATTTACCAAAATCAACCGCTAGTCTACCAAAATACACTACCAAATCACCAAGCCAATGCACCAGCCTACCAAAATCCTGGACAAAACAACCCAAATGCCAACAATCTACCCTGCCCTAACCTTGAAAGAAAGCCTCCCAAAGTTTTCACCCCTTTGGGAGAAACACGTACCCAACTCTTTGAGCAGCAAGATTTATCTAACACGTAAGGGCAATTAGAGGATCAAAAATGTGCTTAACATTCTGGAGGGGCAGGACATGACACTGAAGGATGTATCAATCTAAAATATAAGATTCAAGATTTGATCGATAACAGAGTCATCACTCTTTAGGCTGCTGCCCTCAATGTGAACCTTAACCCATTGCCAAATCATGGGGGAGCGACCATCAACATGATTGAAAGAGACGAAGATTTGCTCTCTAATGGTATTATCGGTGAAGCAAATGTCAACTCACTCATACCAACAGTGGCCTCATTGACCATAAAGGCTTGTCCAGAGTTTGTTGTAATAACTGCACCTCATCATGTATTCACTTTGGAAAAGGAAAGAAACAACGAGCAACCCAAAGAACAATTTGTTGTTCAGGCGACTACAACTCAAGGGATGACATATTCTGGAAGATGCTATGTTCCAGAAGAGTTAGCTCAGGAAACAAAAAGAAAAGAGAACCAAAAAAGTCCCATCACAAAGGGTGAGGATGACGAGTTTTGGCGAAAAATTCAACCTAAGAGTATTCTATTGTCAAGAATTTGGACAAAACTCCCGCTCTAATTTCTTTTTGGGCTTTATTAATGAGTTTTTAGACCATCAAAAAGCATTATTAAAAGTACTTAATGAAGCGTATGTACCGACAGGAACAAGTGGTTAGAATCTGGACACTATGGTAAGTCCTTTAATTGGTAGTTATCAAATCTCTTTTAGAGAAGAAGAATTACCAATCGAAGGAGTGATGCATAATTGTTCCTTGTATATCATCGTCAAATGCAGGGACAAATTTGTAGCTCGAGTATTGATTGATAATGGTCAACCCTTACATAGCTAAATCATGATGTTGGAAAAATCCGTCAGAGTCGCATGAATGTAAGGGTGTTTTATGGTTTGTAAAGAGAGAACATGGAGTATCTAGACTAATGTGTCCAAATGGGGCCCGCATAATTTGTCACTGAGTTCCAAGTGATAGGTATATCCACAAGTTACAATATGTTGATAGGAAGATCATGGATCCATATGGTCGGAGCAGTCCCATCCATATTGCATCAACTTTTGAAGTTCATCTAGGAGGATCATGAAATTGTCATTCATGGTAAAGGGAGTAATTGTAGTTACCCTGGTGTAGATAACCAATGCTGACTTTCACATGGTGTAGATAATTAATGCTGCTATTGAAGATATGACACACAAGTACTAATGGCTCCAATGTATAAAATGCTTGCCACGACTATGCTAAGAAGCAATTTTGAACTTGGGTATGAGTTAGGCAAGAATTTGGATGGCTGATATACCGTGGTTTCACGGTGCTTTTTCCTTAAGTTTAGTGTGTGTCCTAAAGCCTTTTTGTATTGATTTTTATGTAAGTTTCTCTTTATTTGCAGGAAAGTAGATTTATATTAACTTAAACTTATTACTAAAGTTTAGTCAATATTTTCTTGATTTTACTTTTCTATTATTTTTTATACTTGCAGAACTATCTTTCTTGTATGCCAAATATACGAAGAGGAAGAGAACCCTTGTTTCTCTACGAATGAATTAAAACATACACTACACAATATGAATCAAAACCTGGGTATTAATGATGATGATCCAAACCAGAACATCCCAGCTCCGGTTGATGTTCATATTTAGTTATTACCCGATGATCCGGGTGAAAATCAACAAAGGGGACAAAATCCCGCTCCACGCTCTCAAGAATACTATAGAGGCTATGATAATATAGTAGACTCTGATGGGCCACTTGTCTTACTTCCTCTACCACCAGGCCACACCTTTGTGGTAACTAGTAGTCTGATGCAAATGCTCACTGCCAGAGGTTTGTTTTCAGGGCTACCTTCTGAGGATCCACATGCCCATGTGGCTTAGGTAAGGGCAGTGTGTAAAAGCTGTGTAAGGAGGCCTGATTTGGATTTGGATGTAATAGGGCTAAGAGTCTTTCCTCTCTCACTGACGAGAGAGGCTGCTATTTGGTTCACTGAGCTCCCTTATAACTCAATTTTCACGTGGAACCAACTAAGAGACATTTTCTTAGCACGTTACTACCTGGTCTCCAAGAAACTAAATCACAAAGACAGAGTAAATAAAAGTCAGTTAGTAGTTCTTGGGATAGATTCACCTCATTTTTGAGAAGCATCCCCAATCACCGCATAGATGATGAGTCACTGGAGAAATACTTCTATCGGGGACAGGATGACAATAATAAAACAATGTTGGATACTATAGCGGATGGTTCTTATGCTGAGATTGCCAAAAAGTTAGAAAAAATATCCCGGAACAATAAAGCTGGGAGTACTAGAAAGTCAGATACTGGGACAAATACCTTCGCAGTGCAATCCACTCACAACCCAGCCACAGATGAGATTCGTGAATAGATGGCTCAGATGAGAACTAATCTTGGGTTGGTATTAAAACATATCACTAGGGGTGCAGAAAAGATAAATGCAGTTAACTACTTGTCTAAACCACCACCACCAAATGATGATTGCTATTATAAGGAGAATTCCTATGCGGTAAATGAATAGACGGGGGATTTCTGACCTAGTGCCCAAGGCTCAAATCAGGAGAATTGGCGCCAAGGTCAAGAAAACAAAGGTCGGATCTATGGTAACTATAATCGTGAGGGTCATTATGTTGAGATGGAAACTACAACCGCGGTAAAAACTTTAAGAGGGGTAACTATGGTAGCAGAAATGAAAGGAATGAGCACTATGTCCCTCCTCAAAATCGTGAAGTTACTCCTAGGGATGGTGGAGATAGTTTGGCGTGAGTTGAGGTTATGTTGCACAAAATGATAAGGAGGTTCGATGCTAGTGATGAGAACATTAAAGAGTTAAGGAGTGATTTAGTGGGTATTGGACAGAAATTCGATACACATGCAATATCGATTAAGCAGATTGAGTTGCAAATGGACCAATTATCTGCGACTGCGAACACACGACAATCTGACACTCTTTCTAGAAACACTGTCCAAAATCTAAAAATAATGGACACTGTATGACAATCACTATTCCGGGTGGTAAGCAGACCATTGAACCACCTATGCCGTCTAATGAGGAAAAGTTGATAAAAGATAATGATAAAGTGGTAGAGGTTAGTGGTGAAGTAGAAGATAACACGGGAAAAGATGCTGAAGTGCTAACAAAGGTAACTCCCATGCCTAGACAACCCCCCTTTCCTCAAATATTGGTGAAAAAGACCGAGGATGGTAAGTATCAACATTTTATAACAATGTTGAAGCAACTTTCTATCAATGTCCCTTTGGTAGAAGCTCTAGAACAGATGCCCGGTTATGCCAAGTTTATGAAAGATCTGGTTACAAAGAAAACATCAGTCACTTTTGAGGATGATGATAGAATGCAGCATTGTAGTGCTATTGCTACATAATCTCTGGTACAAAAGAAAGCAGATCCTGGTGCGTTCACTATTCTTTATACAGTCGAGTCATTATATTTTGCGAAAGCATTATGTGATCTGGGGGCAAGCATAAATATCATGCCCCTCTCGATTTATAAGAAGTTGGGTTTGGCTGATCCAAAGCCCATTGCGATGCGGCTACTGATGGCCGATCGAACAGTAAAAAGGCCTATAGCGATACTCCACGATGTGCCTGTAAAAGTGGAGTCGTTCATATTTACGGAAGATTTTGTTATTCTTGATTGTGAAGTCGATTTTGAAGTGCCTATTATTCTTAGGAGGCCATTCCTTGCTACGGGTAGAGCCTTAGTTTATATGGAAAAGGGACAGATGAAATTTCAGTTGAACAATGAACAACATTTGTAGGTTTATGAGGCAGACTGGTGAGCGCCAATCGGTATCTGCTATATCCTACAAAGAAAAGATGAAGAAGCACCATGACCTAAAAATTGAAAAACGAGAGTTTATGGTTGGGGATTTGGTGTTTTACACAATTCTAGGTTGCGTTTGTTTCCCGGCAAGCTCAAGTCCAAATGGACTGGCCCTTACTTGATTACCCAATTATTCCCTCATGGAGCAGTTGAGTTAGAAACCAAGGAGGGTGTGCGGTTTAAGGTGAATGGACAACGAGTAAAACTTTATTTTGGGCATGCTGAATTGGCAAATGAGTGATCGGGGCATACCATCTTGATGAAGACTCAGTAATCAAATGTCCTCAGTCGTGCCGAAACGTTAAATCATGCATTGATTGGGTGGCAACCCAATACCTATAGTTTTTTTTTCTAGTAATGGCAGCATTTTCTACTAATGGGTTTTAAATTTGCAGGCACATCACCAGGAAATTATGCAGAAAATCACTCTGCAACAGTCACTGACAGACAAATCAACGGACCGTCACGCATCCGACGGACCGTCGCATGAATCCGTCGTGCCAGGTACATTTTTCATTTATTTTCAAAACTAGGGCACACGCGACCATCGTCGGGGACTTGTTGCATCATTAATGAGCGTACCCGACCAGATCTGGCTGGGGGTATTTTAAAAATTCTTAACATTTAAAAATCCCACCCCTTCGCTTTACCCATTTCCTTCCCTCTTTCTCCTATTTCCCTCCCTTTCAAACTTCCAACTTCCTACCTCTCTTCTCTATCAACTGATCACTTCTCCAATTCCCCAAATTTCTAAAATCTACTCTCTACTAGTCGGAGTCTGCTGCTGTGGTTCTGTTCTTGCTAACCAAGTGCCTCACTTGCTTGCCTTTCTCCTGTTCTCAGGTATGTGGCTCTGATTTCTACCCATTTACATTGCATTTTCATTTTTCAATTAGTATTAGCCTATTTCTTATTGATGGGTCTTCATTCTTTTATCCAATTTTGTCTGACCTAGGTTAAGAATCCTCAAATTACCTTGTTAAAACTCTAGAAATAGGTGTTTTAGCATTGCTAGTTTACTGGGTATTTGGGTTAGAAACATATAGGTTAACACTAAGTATTCCATGTGAGTCACAGAGGATGAATGTGGCATCCTATATTCTGTCACTGAATGATATACTGAGTCCCGATGACGGATCGTCGTACCCACGACGGACCGTCATAGGGTCCGTTCCAACACCCCCAACACCCCACTGTCCAATTTTCTCCATGTGTTCGACAATGGACACATGCGATGGACCGTCGTTCCCACGACGGTCCGTCCTGCACAACCGTTCTGTTTGTCAGAGACCCTATTCCTAAGGGTCTCCAACTTTTTCTAGGTGTCCTCTGACGGAAATCTACGACGGACTGTCATACCCTCGACGGTTCGTCCTACACGACCATTCTGGTTGTCATAGACCTTATTCCTAAGGGTCTCCAACTGTTTCTAAGTGTCCTCTGATGGACATCTACGACGGACTGTCATACCCTCGACGGTCCGTCCTGTACAACCGTTGTGACAGTCAGGGATCCGTCTCCGAAGGGTCTCCATGCCTTTTTCTAAGTACCCCATGACGGACATCGACGACGGACCGTCATTGTCACGACGGTCCATCCTGCTTAGCCGTCATAACTATCAGAGACTTTCCTTCAGGGGTCTCCACATAAACATAGTTGAAGTAAGACATAACGGACCCCATGACGGTCCGTCGTACTCACGACGAGCCGTCACCTGGTCCATCGTGTTTCACTGTTACTATAGAGATGTCATTATAGCTTTGCTCTTATATTTATTTTGTGTCATTTTTGCTTGTCCTGTTTGCGCCTTCCAGTACTAACATTGATTCTTTATAGGTACTATATCTAATGGCACCAAGACAAGATCGAGTTTACGCACATGGGCATTCAAAGTCTGTCACCCCGTATTCCCGACTGGTTATAGGCTCTGATGATGAGCATGATCCCGAGTATGTGCCCCCAGGCACTGCCACTCCATCACGAGCTGCACGGGCAACCAAAGCTACGCCAAAAAAGGTGGCGTCCAGCGTAGTCACTGCCTCCCAGTCTGATAAAGAGCGCACACTGACCAACATATCTTCTGGGTCAGCTACACATGAGGAAGGAGCGTCTGGTTCCTTCGGAGTTTCGTGGTCGAAGGAAGCCTCCGAGTCTGTAGAAGTCCCTGCACCTGCCATAGCTGCACAGTCTGCCTCGTCTGATGAGGCTGACAGTCCTGATTCCACTCTAGACTCACCGACTGGTGCTCTCACCCTGTTTGCTGACCATTCCAACCGGTGGTGTATCGACGGGGAATATCAAGTATATTCAGACGCCAAGTTTATGAATGATAAAGGCGTCATGACACGGACCCTTACACTGGAGAGGCGGGTCCTTACGGGAAGTATCCCCACCATGACAGACATCCATAATCTCTTAACTAGAGACCGGGTAGAGTTGAAAACTCGTGCTTTGGGCCGCTACAGTGAGAAGATGGTCTGAGAGTTCTACGCCTCTTATGTCGATACTCTCCGATCACAAATAAATAGATGGGCTGCCCTTGCCAAATAGGCCCCACTTGATCATGTCTGAGTACGTGGCATACAGGTTGACATCTCCTTGCCCGCCATCCGCCGGTATTTGTACGGCAAGGATGTTGATGCCAATAGGACCCCTCTCACCATCGAGTTTTACTACCGGTGTCAAATAGTAAAAGATGGCCAATTCTTGTGTGAGACATCGCTGAGAGAGACAACCGAGAGGTGGATGGCCCTGCACTTATCTATCGATGGAGAGGGTGCCAACTGGGTAACGAAGCCAAAGGGAGCCATCAATAAGGCTAACTTAACCTTCACGGCTAAGTTCTTATGGTTGATTGTCCGCCACTGCCTATCCCCAACGGCTGCTAATAATATTGTCACATGGGATTGCGCAGTTCAGATGGAGGCAATGATAGCCGAGTTTGAGGTGGAGTTCGCTTGGCTTCTACAGGCAGTCATGCACGGGAGTGCTTTCATGTTCACAACTACTTACCATTTTTCGTGCATGATATTTTTTTTATACAGGTCCACAGGTGTGCCCATCTGGCATATTGATCAGCTCAAGAATCCGTTGGGCACTATTGATATCGGCCTCATCAGGGATGAGGCCAATGAGTTGGCTCCACGCAGAGGGCCCTGTCCAGAGTTACCTCCACTTCGTGAAAATCTGGCGGATACGGTAGCATATGCTCGAACGGCTACGCAGGCTGCTTTTGAAACCACTGACACTACCCCGGTCGAGTCTATCCCGGGTAGTAGCATTGCCCCTATCTCATCTCGCTCAGCCCCGTTCCCTACTCTGTTCCCGCTTGTTAGGGTCCAGAAACTAGAGGCACTGATTGCTACACTTCAGCATCACATCCAGTCTTGGATGCAGAGGTCTATTGGTGAGGCAGAAGAGCGCATGAACCATAAAATGGTCCAGCACACAGAGCGGAAGATCGCTGAGGTTCATCAGCACTTGGATACTTTTGACTTGCGGGTGCTAGCCCGGCCAGCCCCTCAGGTGGACATGTCGACCCTTCAGGCTGCGGTTGAGAGTCTGCGAGCGGACATAGATATGATCCTAGAGGCTAGGGTGCCTGAGTCTGAGGCCCCTTCCGCAGAGCCTGCTGAGGACACAATGATGGCGGCCTTATTCGCCACTTTTGAGATTCCACCATCTCCCCCTCGAGAGCATGCCAAGAGGCGCAAGGGTCGAGAGGAGGATGAGGCTAGAGCACGGAAGAAGGAGCGCCGTGAGATGGAGGCTGCGAGGAGAGCCTCGCTTGCTGATGAGGAGACGCGTCGGATCAGGGCTGTAGAGTCAGCTGCTGGGGCCTATAGATCCAGAGATGTGGAGACCGCGGGAGGCACTAGTGATAGTGTTGTTGCTCATAAAGACACTACTAAGGGTTTCCAGACTACCGAGGTAGTGGGTTATGAGGAATCAGACCCACTAGCCTGCTGATCATCGGCGCTTTACGCCCTAGGTTTTATTCACCTACACCTCTCGTATCTCAAATTTTTTATGCATTGGGGGCAATTGCATATCTTTTTGTTGGGGGTGGGGTAAATCAAAAGTGAGTGCTAGGGTGAAGTCTAAGTAGCCCAATTCACGATCCTCTTTTGGGGTTTTCTTGCGTGTGTTCTTTTTCCCCAAGAGACTGATTATTTTTATTGTTGAACCGACATGTCTATATCTTGTGTACATAGTTTAACTCTGAAGCATGATGGCTAAAATGATATATCCTGATATAATGAAAATGAAGCATGACTAGGCATAATAATTGATAAATGTGTGGCTCTAAGCATGACATAGAGATACACCACTGCATGAACCTAAGTCTAAAATTCGAACCAGGTGTCTGATAATCTGGTATAGTAATGAGACATCAAGTGAGTGTGAGGAAGATTTGAATAGTCTACTATTTGTACTGAGTTAGAACTTGCCTAGTTAGTCCTGCTAAAAGTAAGCTGTAATAAAAAATTAGGAAAGGATCATAGGCCCTTGTTCAATATAGGCAATTTTTAGCCTAATTAATAAAAATTGAATGAAATTAATCCCTCTTTGATCCAAATGATTTGAGCTTAAAATAGACTTTTCTTTTTCACCCCAACTATCTTTCCTGGGAATAATGTGTTGGCCCTGGTACCTCCTTGGACATGTGCACCTCAACTTATGCCAAAAGCATAAGTGGAGGGTGGTTAATGCAGTAAATAACGTTTTCGTGGCCCTGACCCAACTTTAGGTATTGTGTACTTTTACTCATGGCAAAGCCATGAGTTGAGGGTGGCTCTTATGAGGAATGCTCTGGAAAGTGGGGTTGAGATAACAAAGAAAGAGAAAGAACAAAAGTAAAGTGATTCAAGAACTAGTTGAAAAATAAACAAAATACAAGCAAGAAAATAAGAGAGTCACTTACACAAATGAAGAAAGAAAGGAAAATAGAAAGGTGAAAGCACATGAGAAATTGGGCGAAATTAAAATGATAAGAAGTGGTATGTTTAGCCGATATGTCAAGGAGGGCAAAAATTCTCTAAAGTATACCTAAATATACCCTACCTGACCCTGAGCCTATGTTTCAAGATAAGAAAGTCCTATCGTGATCCTCAGAGTTGTATGGAGAACTTAAAGTACTGAAAATAAGGGCAAGCTTATGGAAATATGTATGAATGAGTTGTGAATTTGTTCTGAGAGTGAGTGTTGAAAAGAAATCCTTATACTCAAATTTAAATCATTTTGTGAAAATGAGGATGTTGTTTTGAAGTGAGGACACTAGTTGCGATACAAGAAATATTAGCACCTCAGTGAGAAATTGAAGAGGATAGGTGTCAGTGTATGGTGAGTCTGTGTCATGGTCTGATTCCACATAATTCAAGCCTAATAGTGATAACATGCATACACATGATAAGACTGATCGAGATTGATAGCCAAATGATTGCGAAAGCTAAAACATGGATACTATTGTACAAAGATTTTGTAGTGAGTCATAGTGCGTCGCTTGAGGACAAACAATGAATTTAAGTTGAGGATGATGATATACCGTGGTTTCACGGTATTTTAAATGTTTTTTCCTTAAGTTTAGTGTGTGTCCAAAAGCCTTTTTGTATTGACTTTTATGTAAGTTTCTCTTTATTTGCAGGAAATCTGTCTAATGATGAACGCGGAAGTTTTTGAGCAAGAAATGCAGAAAAGTTACCACCTACGGGGCTTGTGACAGTCCGTAGGTGGCATCGTAGTGAAGCTGCTGAAGAAAGATGGGGAAGTCTGACCTAAGTGTGGGATTACGAAGTTCATGATGGACCGTCATAGCCACGACGGTCCGTCCTGCTGGTTCGTCGTTATGATCAAAGAGTAGTCCCAATACCCAAATTCCAAGAAGTTTAACTGTTATGGAACGGAGACCCTTGACGGTCCTTCGTGCTTGGAACGGTCCGTCATACCTGTTCGTCGAGGGTAATGAAGAAAGCAGCAGAAGTATTTGTGAATTATAGGATGACGGAGGCCATGACGGCCCGTCGTGACCATGACGGCCCGTCGCGACCATGATGGCCCGTCGTGACCACGACGGCCCGTCTCGAGATCCGTCGACTCGGACACAGTTTGATAGATTTTCAGCAATTAGAGACCTTCTTTTATTAGGTTTTTGTTTTTTTATAAATAGTTGGAAAGACCTCGTTTTTGGAGTTAGACTGTTTGTTGTTAGACTCTTTGTTAGTAGACTCTTTGTTATTAGACTTTGTGATTGCTATACTTTTGGAGAATCTTTAGTCCTCGATTAATTTCAGTAATTGATACACTTTTTCTGGAATTGATTGTTGGGGCGTTTGTCGATTAATCAAGCGAACTTCTGGATTTTATTCTTTCTCATTGAAGTTAGTGCATGAATTCTTATATTACATATATGAATATTGTGATTATGACTATGGGTAACTAAACTCCATAACTGGGGTTGTGGGAACCATGGGTTAATAATGAGGTTAAATCTAACTAAAATAACAATTCTAGAATAATGTCTTGCATGTATTGATAATTCTTTTGTTTAGAAGTCTTTTTAATGGATGGCCAACATCATAACTCGCCTTAATGCTACTTGCCGGACCAAGGAGGTAGATAATAGGAAAATAATTATCAACATAGATTTAGTGTATACTATCTAATAGGCTAGTATTGATCGATACGAGGTAATAACTTAGTTAAATGTCGAATACAATGCTTAATATGAGTTAAAGGTAACAGTTAGTATGGAAACACATGTAGCCAGACCAAGGTGCATAGTGAAATTTTCTAGATGCCGGACCAAGGATTTAGAAATACATAACTCATCACTTTGCATGCAAGATACTAGGAAAGAATTGTTATATTTAGAATTATCAAGTTAGGAACCTGTGGGGAACACTTAAACTCTAGTTACTTTTATTAATTGATTAAACTCCAATATTTGAATCTGTTAGTTGTTTACTTTAATTTAGTTAGTTATTTTCATTCATTTAGAAATAACCCCCCCCCCCTTTATTGTTTTTTGTTTTCTAAGGAAGAAATTGACTAAATAATAGTAATAATAAATTAAAGTAGTCTGAACTATTTTCCTCGTGGGAACGATCCCAACCTTATAGTTGGGTTCTTTACTTGATACGATCGCTTTACTTCTTATTTGAGAAGTAAGTTTGAGCGTATCAATGACAAATCTGAACCTCTTCCTATACCACTTCAAAATTTCTTCTTTGGCATTGTTATACCCCAACAAGGAAGGAATTATTTGAAGTAGAAGCAGGGAAGAAGTATGGATGTGATATACCAAAGCCTATTCCAGATTTGTATTAGTCATTTGTTACCAAAGATTTAAAGCCTGAGATCGATGGTCTAGTGGAAGGGATGAGAAGATTATTTGATGAACAAGTGTGTGTTGTGATCTTGGAATAATGCACCATAACACATACCATCCGAGATGTTGGACCTGAAGAGATGCTACAGAACTGGATGGCCACTCCACTTATGATCCATCGAATGGATTGGTAGACGAAGACAAAATATGAAGTTTTAATTTTGAAAATCGTGTTTTTTATGAGGCATGAAATCACCATTTATGTCACTTTATTTTTCATCGTAATGTTTAAAAAGGAAATGACTCATGAGTCATGACCAAAGTTTGTATGCCTTTTTAAAAATTCCAATGAAAGCCTCGTTTATTTTAAATTGATTATCTTTCCTTTGCAAATTATTCTCTAATATGTAAATTTGAATTCTTTCTATCTAACATGGTTTATTTATTGTTCTTTTCAATAAAATTGAATCTAAACTTGTCAATGTTATGACATGTCATGAACACGGTGAACCAAGTAAGGTCAATGAAGATGAATGCGAAGAATATAATGAGAAAACTATGATGCCGGAGCACCTCACCGAGGACTTTAGGCATCTTGAAAATGCCAAAAAGCTCAACATGGATGAGAAAGAGATAGTAAACTTGGGAGATGACAAGTGAGTTAGAGAAACCTGAGTCCGTATCCATTTGACAACAATAGAAAAAGAAAATTTGTCGAGCTGCTTAAATAATACACCGATGTGTTTTCCTGGTCTTATGATGATACGCCAGGGTTGAGCACCGATATTATTTCCCATTAAGTGTCTATCAATCAAGAATATTTCCCAATAAAGCAGAAGACCAGAAAATTCAAGCCAAATCTGAGTTTAAAGATAAAAGAAGAAGTCATGAAGAAGATCGAATCAAAAGTCATTAAAGTGATCAAATATCCCACTTGGCTGGCTAACATTGTTCCAATGGCAAAGAAAGATGGAAATATCAGGATATACATGGATTATTGGGATCTCAACAAAGCAAGTCCAAAAGTCTCATTGCCAAACATCCATATACTCATCGATAATTGTGCAAAACATGAGTTGCAATCTTTCGTGGATTGTTTTGCAGGATACCACCAGATCTTAATGGATGAAGAAGATGCAGAAAAAAAGCATTCATCACACCTTGGAAAGTCTACCATTATCGAGTTATGTCGTTCTGCCTCAAGAATGCTAGAGCCACTTACATGAGAGTTATGACCACCATTTTCCATGATATGATCCACAAATAAATTGAGGTGTATGTGAACGATGTCATCATAAAATCCCGTGAGAGTTAATATCTTAAACACCTAGAAATGTTCTTTGATAGGTTACGTAAGTATGATTTGAAGTTGAACCCAGCCAAATGTGCATTTGGAGTACCTGCAGGGAATTTACTTGGATTCATAGTTAGCAGAAGTGGTATGGAGCTTGATCATTCCAAGATCAAGGCAATTCAAGAATTTCCTTCTCCAAAGACTAAGAAGGAAGTAATGAGTTTTCTTGGGAGACTAAATTACATCAGGCGATTCGTAGCTCAATCAATGGTGATATGTGAGTCCATATTTAAGTTGCTACGAAAGGATGCACCAACCAAATAGACTGAAGAATGTTAGAAGGTGATTGACACTATCAAGAGTTACCTTTCAAATCCACCGGTATTGGTGCACCACGTGCAAACATTCCTTTGCTATTGTACTTATTCGTCTATGACAACGCATTTGAGTGTGAGTTGGGAAAACATGATGAGATCGGATAAAAGGAGAGATCTAGATACTATTTGAGCAAGAAGTTCACATCCTATCATGATCGTTTCAACCTTTTAGAGATAAATTATTGTACTTTGACTTGGGTGGCTCAGAAATTGCGACATTATTTGTCTGCTTATACAACACATCTCATTTTGAGAATGGACGCGCTCGAATACATATTTTAGAGAGCAATGCCCACAGGAAATCTAGCAAAGTGACAAATGTTGTAAAGTGAGTTTGACATTGTGTACATGACTCAAAAAGCATTTAAGGGTCAAGCCTTGACCGATCACTTTGCTGGAAACGAAGTAGATGAAGGATATGAGCCGATCAGAACATATTTCCCTAATGAAGTAGTAATATTTATAAGGGACGATATATCAGTATCATATCTTGGGTGGAGAATGTTCTTTGATGGAGTAATGAACACTAGAGGATCAAGAATTGGAGCAGTGTTGATATCTGAATCGGGGCAACATTTTCCAGCAACAACATAGCTTAGATTTCAATACACTAATAAAATGGATGAGTACGAAGCTTGTATTCTTCGAATCAGAATGGCTCTTGACATGAATGATCAATAATTACTGATAATTGGTGATTCAGACTTGTTGATTCATCAAGTTTAAGAAGAATGGGCCGTGAAGAATCCTAAATATTACCTTATGTACAATTGGTACGGAGGTTATGTAAAAGATTTAGAAAGAACGAGTTCAGACATACCCCGAGAATGCATAATGAGTTTGCTGATGCCTTCGCAACCGTATCATCCATGATACAACATCCTGAAAAAATGTATATTTACCCACTTGAGATAGGTTTAAAAGAACAACCAACACATTATTTACATCTGGAAGAGGAATCAGATGGAAATCCATGGTATATCAATGTGAAAAGGTGCTAAAAAGCTGCTGAATACCCCAAAAAAGCAACAAGTAGCCAAAAGAAAACAATCCGGAAAATGGAAAAACAACTTCTTTTTGAATGGAGAGGTTCTTTATAGGAAGAGTCCTAATCTGGGATTACTGAGATATGTGGATGTTGCAGAAGCCACAAAATTGCTTGAAGAATTGCATGCTGGAGTGTGTGGAACGCACATGGATGAGTTTACATTATCAAAGAAAATCTTAAGGATGGAATACTTTTGGATGACTATGGAAAATGATTGTGGCTGATTTGGCTAAAGATGTCATAAATGCCAGGTACATGGAGATCTGATCAAAGTACCACCCCACGAGCTTAATGCACGAGTTCCCCTTAGCCATTTGCATCCTGGGGCGTGGATGTTATTGAACCAATTGAGCATGCTGCCTCCAATGGTCATAGGTATGTTTTGGTCGCCATTGATTACTTCACAGAGTGGGACGAAGCTACTTCCTACAAAGCTGTAAGAAGAAAGTTTTAGCCAATTTTGTTCACAATAATTTGATATGTCGTTTTGGAATTCCTGATTATATCATTAAAGACAGTAGAACAAATCTCAACAGTCACTTGATGAAATAGATATGTGAACAATTCAAAATTAACCCCCGTAATTCAACTGCATATCGTCCTCAAATGAATGGAGTTGTGGAAGCTACCACTAAGAACATCAAGAGGATATTGAGAAAGATAATTGACAACTACAAATGCTGGCATGAAAATTTGCCTTATTCCTTGATAGGTTATTGCACTACAATTCAAACCTCAACTGGAGCAACTCCATATCTATTAGTATACAAAACAGATGCAGTGATTCCAACTGAAGTTGAGATACTATCTTTGAGGATTATTCAGAAAGATGGATTGAGCGATACCGAACGGATTCGTGATCAATATGAGCAATGTACATTGACTGATGAGAAAAAATGAGTATTGTTTGTCATGGCCAATTGTAATGAACAGAGAATGACTCGCACTTTCAGCAAGAAAGTAAAAGTTCAAAAATTTGAGGTAGGCCAATTGGTGTTGAAATGCATTTTCCCTCATCAAGATGAATACAAAGGAAAATTTGCACCTAACTGGCAAGGATCGTATGTTGTCCACAAATTAATATCAAGAGGATCTTTGGTCCTAGCAGAGATGGATGGCCGGGTGTGGCGCAAATCTATCAATTCGGATGCCGTCAAAAGATACTACATTGAAAATGATACTCCTTTCCATTATTTCCTTGTAAATGCAGTTTGCTTGTAATCGTTGTCGCATTATGTTTGGAAGTATTCTCTTTGTACGTGAACTATGTTCGACCTAAATTCTCAAGACTGAGATACATCGGCTGCCTATGTCAGCCTCGGTTATTTCCTTATCAAAATTTCTTATTTATGTTAACCCTCGATAGTGGAACTACGTTAGACCTGATTCCTGCCTCAACGAATACGTAAGCATCACAACGTTCGGTCATATTCCCATAAGATTTCCATTTCCCTTCATAATGTAAAGAAGAGTTATTTCTTACATAAAAGGGTCAAATATCATGTCGAAATGTGCAATTAGGAAATGATTTCAAGAAAATCTCAAAAAATTGCAACATATCATGACTTCCATTATTATCATCAGATTTATTTTAAGACATCTAACGGGGACATAATTTTTTAGAAGGACCTCAAAAATTACATCAAGGGTACTCAGAATATCAAAGTTAGTTTCAAGTGCCTCAACATTGCATACTCTTTACGGAGTTCTAAAGTCTCCAGCAAGCTATCTATCTTGACAAAACTTGAGACAAAGGGTTTTTGTTCGTGCCGTGATGTCGTGGCAATTAATTGGCAGAGATTTTCTTTAAAACTATTTTTCTAAAAAACTTATTAGATAGAAAATGTTTGAATATGATCTTTTCTTTTTTCGTAGGATTAATCAAACTTCGAAAGATAACGAGACAGAGAGCTTGGAGACTTGAAGATATCTACGCAGATTGTTCCAAAACTATTTTTTTTGGATGCAGGGTATGATAAGATCATCAAATATACCATATTTATCAACCAACTATTTCGGGAGAACCTATCAGCAAATATTTGATAATTACTAAAACATCTCTGCTTGATCAAAGAGTACGACATTCATAGTCCTATCCATCCTATTCAAATTGTCGAGAGGGTCATTCATATCAAACTACCAAGAGGGTCATTCATGTTCAAAATACCAAGAGGGTCATTCTTACTCAAATGGCGGAGAGGGCCATTCATATCGAACTACCAAGATGATTATTCATATTTTAATTGCCAAGAGGCCATTGCATATTTTAATTGCCAAGAGGGTCATTTCATATTTTAATTGCCAAGAGGGCCAATGATGTTCAAATTTTCAAGAGGGCTCATATCAAACTGCCAAGAGGGCCATTCATGTTCAAATTGCCGAGAGGGTCATTATATCAAATTGTCAAGAGGGCCATTTATGTTCAAATTTCGAAGAGGGCAACTCATACTAAAATTGCCAAGAGAATCATTCATATAAAACTGCCAAGAAAGCTATTGCATATTTTAATAGATAAGAGGGTCATTCATACTCAAATTGTCGAAAGGGTCATTCACATTCAAACCACCGAGAGCTCCATCCATATTTAAATTGCCGAGAGGGCCATTGCATGCTCAAATTTCCTAGAGGCACATCATATTCAAAAGCCAAGAGGGTCATTCATATTAAATTTCCAAGAGGGACATTATATTCAAAAGCCAAGAGGGTTATTCATATTCAATTGTCAATAGGGTCATCACACTCAAACCACTAAGAGAGCTATCCATATTTAAATTTTCGAGAGGGCTATTCATTTTCAAATTGCCGAAAGGGCCATCATATTCAAATTGCCGAGAGGATCATTCATAGTCAAATTGCCGAGAGGGTCATTTCATATTGAAACGCCGAGAGGTTTATTGCCCTTTTATACCATCAAGAGAACATCAACATATCACATCAGTCTAATTTATTGATTCAATATCAAAAGTAGAGTACAATGAAGAACTATATTAAAATAAGAGATACGAGTTTTATTTGTTTTACGTCAAAATGAAAGAATCTGTCGTTAAATATTCAAGGAAATCAATTAGGGGTTAAAATGGTAAAAGTCACTCTCTCTTTATTTGAATTATATTTTACACTAATGAGTTCTATCTCAGTCTTTGTCAAGAGCATCCAAGAGGATGAATTCTCAAACCAAATCACAGGTGCGGACGACATCAAAAGGGATGCAGCACAACGTGGAACTTTTTCTTAGCAGCGAACTAAGACGTAGTCTAAAGAGAAGTGTCAAACTCTTAGGACGCGAGCTGAGGAACGATTTCTACCACAATCAAGCCATACCCCTATCAAAGGCATGCGGGTTTTTCTTTTTGTTTATCAGTTCTAATTTTGCAGTTGGGAAACTTCTCGCTCTCATCAGAGGCAACTTTCGAATCTGAGTGACATTGCACCAAGACTTTTAGAAATTAAGTCCGTGTAAGTTCTTAATTATGGGTGTGAAGCGCTCCACATTAATGTCTAAGAGGTTGCAAGCCTCTTTTTCCAAACTCAACTTACTTGTCACTCTTCCAGAACTGAAGGTTATGTAGCATAATAGATTTCCTTTTCAACCAATCGAGTCGAACTATTAACAACCTGCTTCCTAAGGTTTAAGGATATGTAGGAGGGCTCAATATTGAAAACTCGGTTGTATTCCAACATCGTCTCTCAAATCTAATTCTCAAGCATTCCGATCCATCATAATTCTATATTTGGTTATCTTTTAAGTTCTTTAATAATCGTGCGTCAAATCAAATATATTAAACTACAAGTTGTCTGAATCTCATATAGCCTGAGATGTGTAAGAAAACCTAATTCCACTATTCGTCCATAATTCCTAAAGTTCGTGCCAAAATTGTTCATTTGTCTCGAATTTATTTCATCAATCCAAGCCAAAGGAGGGACAACTGTTGATCCACAATATAAATTAATCATCGAGCCTCTTCAATTTTGAACGATTTAAAATAATTTGTTTAATAAAATTTCAATATATAAATAAATAAATAATAATTTGCAAGTTACTTTAAATAGTTTATCATTTTTTATATACATTTTCAAATAATATATATACTCAATATAATTAGTATATTTTATGAATATCCGAAATCGTCTCAAAAAGTTTATTTTATTTAAATATCCGGTTAACTAGTTTAGTTATACAATATAGTTTAACTAGTTTAGTTATACAATATAGTTTCTATTTTAAGTTACTTAGTTTACATTTGAGATAAGTATTTTATTTCATTAAAATTAGGAAAAATCATCAAACTAGTCACAATCCCTAACTTAATTAGTAAAAATATCAATACTTAAAATAATTATTGAAAATGTCAAAATGTCAATATTTTAGAAAATAATTTGTATTCGAATTTTATTTCTCAAAACACTATAACTTTGAATCAAATTCTACCTTCATTACCCATTTACACTTCTGCTTTAGTACCATTAAATTTATTTTTCATCTTTCACTTTTCAATTTTTTTTCTCTTTCATCAACTTTTCAGTTTTCACCATTCACATCTTCACTTTTTTTTTCTTTCATCAAAATTTCACCATTATTCTCTTCATTGTTGAAGAACTAATTACTCAAGTTCGTAACAATTTGTTCAGATCTATCAATTAATCAAGAAATCTCTCAATTGATAAAGGTATTTTTGAATTCATCATTTGTTTTGCCAAATTTTATTTTCAAAATCACACATTATGTTGAATTTTAGGATTGTATGTTTTGAGAATTTTCCATCATTTTTTAAAATTTTTATATGAGTTTGTTAACTTACTCATCAAATATTTATGTATTTCAACTTTTTAGTATTTAAAATAATTTTTGTCAATATTTTTTTATGATTTATTTTTATAATTCAAATTTAGTAGAATCCACATTAGCATTTAGGTATTGAGTTGTTTCGCAAAAGTATTTGAAAGTATTTTGAATGTTCCGTAGTTTGTAGTCAAATCTATGTTTACAAAGTGATAATCTAAATACAAACCTGTATTTTGATTATTTAAAATTGTGAATGAATACAAAATCAAAAATAAACTATTTGGTATAAACATATAATGAGCAAAATAAAATACAATACTATTTGACTAATGCAATTAGGATGAATACACATATAATGAATAAATAAATAAACTGTATTTTGGCTATTTATAGTTGAGAATGAATACGAAATCAAATATAAATACAAAACTTTATTATATACATTAGGACGAATACGAAATCAAATCTATATATAAATTTTATGGTATACATTAGGATTATGATGAATACACATGTAATGAATACATAAATAAATTGTACTTTGGCTATTTATAGTTGAGAATGAATACGAAATCAAAATGTAATAAATAACTTTATGATATACATTAGGACGAATACGAAATCAAATCTAAATTTAAATTTTATTGTATACATTAGGACGAATACGAAATCAAATCTAAATACAAACTATTTGGTATCCAAAGCAATATTGAAAATAAGCAAAATAAAATACATATGTAAGATGGATGAATACCTATATCATGAATACATGAGTATTGTATTCTAAATACTGAAAAATTTCTTAGAATGAGATATATATAAACTTCATAAAATTTCAGACATCTTTAAAGATAAATTATGATTTCATAACGTCAAAATATGCCTTAGTAGAATAAACTGCTTCAAAAAAATTAAGAAAATTGAATATTGAATTTTTAGAATACTGGTGATAGGCGTGTTTTTTAAAACATGGTGAAAGAAGAAGAAAGTGATGGAAGTTGGTGTATTTTGATAAATTGTCAATTAGTTCTTTGTTTTTGAATTTTTGTAACTGATAAGACTTTTAAACAATTGTTTCTTTTAAATATTTTTCTCTCCCCTTAATTTCTCATTTTTGTTTTTAACAATTGTTTATTTTTTAACTAAATATTAAAAATATTGACAATGAATCCTATTAAATGTCAAAATATTGACATTTTGAAAATTTTCCCTTAAAATTAAGAAGTTCATTAATTAATTATATTAAATTCATCCTATTTAATTACTAGTCAAATTTACTAATTTAATCAATTTGGCTAAGTTCTTAATTTTGATTGGCTATAAGTGCAATTTAGTTGGCCATTTCATTCCTCTTAAACTCTCTTTCAAGACCAAGTTTTTGGATCCACTTACTCACCAAATCAGTAGTCGATTTCAAGCCCACCATCTTCCTCCAAACTTCAGCCCAACATTACATTCATTAGCAAGAATACATCAGCCAAAATTTGACCCCAATTCTCTTTAATACTAAACCCAAAACCCATTCTTCAACAAATCCTATTTAATGACAAGTCAAATTTACTAATTTAATCAATTTGACTAAGTTCTTAATACTGATTGGCTATAAGTCCAATTCAGTTGGCCATTTCATTCCTCTTAAACTCTCTTTCAAGACCAAGTTTTTGGATCCACTTACTCACCAAATCAGTAGTCGATTTCAAGCCCTCCATCTTCCTCCAAACTTCAGCCCAACATTACATTCATTAGCAAACATACATCAGCCAAAATTTGACCCCAATTCTCTTTAATACTAAACCCAAAACCCATTCTTCAACAAATCCTATTTAATGACTAGTCAAATTTACTAATTTAATCAATTTGACTAAGTTCTTAATACTGATTGGCTATAAGTCGAATTCAGTTGGCCATTTCATTCCTCTTAAACGCTCTTTCAAGACCAAGTTTTTGGATCCACTTACTCACCAAATCAGTAGTCGATTTCAAGCCCACCATCTTCCTCCAAACGTCAGCACGACATTACATTCATCAGTAAACATACAACAACAAAAATTTGACCCCAATTCTCTTTAATAGTAAGCCCAAAACCTATTCTTTAACAAAGCAACCCAACCCACTTCTTGAAGCCCAAAAAATAAAAATAAAAATCAATACCCAACAACAATATACGTACGTACAACAAGATCGACCCGCTCCACCCTCGCGTCTTCTTCCTCAATAGAAATCGCGAGAGCCCATACAATATCCATGCCAGAAGACTCTTCTCCAGCATACGATTAACATCAATAGCTACTCCAAACGGCGCAACAGTACACCTGCGCAGCCGCGTCTCGTCCTCTTTTCCCCCTTTTGCGGAAGTCACATTTTTTCCCCATCTTTCACCTTTAGTCTTTGAAAAGAGAAAAGGAAAATTATAATTTTCTCTTGAAATTTTCCAACATATTTGCGAAATCTTTCCCTATAAATACCCCTCTACACTCAGAAAAGAGGGACAAGAGTTGAGCTTGGCTTTAAAGCAATTGTCACTTCTACACTTCAAATTTTTATATCTAACTTTCTAATTCTATTTTTTGAGAAGATCGACGCTAGAATTTTCTTGGTTTACTGTTCATATTCGAAACTCGTGGTAGAAGAATAACCCCTCTCAAGATCCTTTGTCCCAGTCACTGCTCACCAAAAGATAACCTCTTCAGATTATTTATCTCGACTTAATATCTACGAGATTTTGAAATCTCTATTTCTGTTTGGCTGCTGCTGGTCCTATGAGAAATTTATTTTTATGCAACCAATATTCTGATCTTATCAGTATTGTAGTAATGTTCTTGCTAAGATTCTCAACCTTATTCGTATTCGTTCAAATGTTAAGTTCTTACATAAGTTTCATGTGCTCTAGTTTTGATTTAAGCTTTTGAAAATTCAAAGTAGCACTCCTCCCGACGTCAGTTCTGTTTTACTTTAGATTATAGTGATTTCTTTATGTTATTATGACGAGTTATTTTGTGTCTTAATCTGCGATATTTTCTGGCGCTATTTCAGTTTAAGTCGTTGTGTTGTTTAGTTTAGAAATATGATCTATTTGGTTTGTTTTAATCTCTTAATCATAGAGTGTCCAATTTTTGGTTGCAATTGTTATACTCATTTGAAATTGATTCATACATAGCTTAATAATCTTAATCCATGCTTTTTTTGTATTTATTTTGCTTAGTGTGAATTCACTCCATGCTCATTTCGTCTCTTGTACCTTAGAAATTTTTTCCTGTATATTTCCTGCTTCATATATGTTATTAAAATATGCATTCAAATAATTTTAGTGTATTATTTCTACTTTGAAAGCTAAATGTTTTTCATGTTTAGGTGTAGCATGATTATTTGAACTAGTTAATACAAAGGTTTGAAGGTGTGCCAATGTTCTCACTATAATATGATTTTATCTTGATTAATTTTTACCCGATATTGCACCTGTTATGAGACTATTTTGAATAGGTCGAGTGATCATCATGCTCTTTTGTTTCCAATCTATTTTATTACTTAGGACTTCCTTTTTTTGAAGTCTCGAAACATCCTTATGAAACTTGGATAAATCTTTGTCTCGTTCTGTTTGGAATAGTTTGACATTCATTTGGTTTCAACTATGTTGGCTATTGACTTTAGTTTTTTCTCTAATGTCTGTGTGTGTTCCTTTGGTTCTGACCTTCTCAACTATGTTAAGCTCTCGTAAAGTCTATAACTTATTATTCTTGCTTGATAGGATTGATGTTTATGTCTCTTTGGATTAACCCATGATTTACATCTTTAAATTTCAAAACAGCTAGCCCCTGTAAGTTATCTGCGTGTTCCTCCATTCGCCTTCATTTCTGTTTCTTGTCATGATAAATTTTTTGACAGTTGTTTCTCATTTTGTGTTTACTTTTCTATCATGTGCAACTTTAGCATTTTTCCAACTTTCTTTTTTAGCTTGGTTTTTGTTCTTTAGGACAAATGCTCCATGATAAAATAATTTCAAAATTTAGTCACTGCTTGGTAACCTTTTCTGGATACCTGTGATTATTCTGTCTTTTAGCTTAGCATGGACGGTTAACGTTTTTTTTGGCTCCTAATGCCCTGGGTTCTTTCTAGGAAAAATTACTCGTAGGAATGTTTTTTATAAATAATTACTGATTTTAGCAATGTTTTTTATTTATTATCATTTATATTAATACTATGTTAAATTTGCAATATGTATTAAAAGTGAAATAAGTATGAAAATATATATGTATTATAACTATTTTTAAAAATATATTATATTTGTTTGGTAAAAAAATTAAACATTGTATTATAAGTGTATTAAAATGTGTGGTAAATGTATTATCCATCAATAAAACTTGTATTATATGTGAATAATAAATTGTTTTTTGTAATATGAATTTAAAGTATATTAAAAATGTATTAAAAGTGAAAAAATAAAAAAAATGTTATTGTTATAAATTGTAAATATTTATTATTTGTAGTATATTTAGGAAAAATTACTCGTAGGAATGTTTTTTATAAATAATTACTGATTTTAGCAATGCTTTTTATTTATTATCATTTATATTAATACTATGTTAAATTTGCAATATGTATTAAAAGTGAAATATGTATGAAAATATATATGTATTATAACTATTTTTAAAAATATATTATATTTGTTTGGTAAAAAAATTAAACATTGTATTATAAGTGTATTAAAATGTGTGGTAAATGTATTATCCATCAATAAAACTTGTATTATATGTGAATAATAAATTGTTTTTTGTAATATGAATTTAAAGTATATTAAAAATGTATTAAAAGTGAAAAAATAAAAAAAATGTTATTGTTATAAATTGTAAATATTTATTATTTGTAGTATATTTATGTATTATATTTGTTTGGTAAAAAAATTAAACATTGTATTATAAGTGTATTAAAATGTGTGGTAAATGTATTATCCATCAATAAAACTTGTATTATATGTGAATAATAAATTGTTTTTTGTAATATGAATTTAAAGTATATTAAAAATGTATTAAAAGTGAAAAAATAAAAAAAATGTTATTGTTATAAATTGTAAATATTTATTATTTGTAGTATATTTATGTAAGTTTCCCTTTCTTTATATATATATATATATATATATATATATATATATATATATATGCTTACCATTTAGTGTTAATGTTGTCATATTAAAGGATTTGGATTCATTTCATTGGAACCTTTTATAGTGTTTTTGCAATTAGTATTAAATCAAGTTGTCCTAACCTTAGTGTCATTCCTTATCATGTTTTGATTATTAAATGGGTTGCATACCATATGTATTGTTATGGACATTAAGTGCTAACAGTAGTTTAAGGAGAAACTTACAAAAATTACTATATTTATAGGGTTATTAAAGTTAAATAGCTATAAGTATGATATGTACAAAAAATGACTACATTTTAGCTCTTTTTCTAGCTATATTATTGTATATGCTTTTTATTTTTCTATTTATACATTGATACAATTTTAATTATAATGAACTAAATCAGGAAATTGTATGAATTGTATGAATTCAAATTAGTATCTTTATTTATAAAATTTATGTCACGATCCAAAACGAGTCGTGAGTGTCACCCACCCTTAGCCTACTAGGTGAGCGAACCAACAAATCTAAACCCCAACATTTAACAATAATTCAACTACAATTAACAAAAATAATGCGAAACATCCAAAACTTATTAATGTAACCAATTAAATAAAGCTTCTAAAGTTTAACACTTATTATCCCCAAAATCTAGAATTCATCACATCAAGAACATCTATCCCCAAATTACAAGGTCTAAGAGTATTTAAGAAACCAAAATAAGTAAAAGATGGTCCATGTCTGAGATTCAAAGACATCAAGACGTGAAGGAGAGAATCCAGCACGAGCTAGGAATAATAGCTCACCCCGAACTCTGATGTGCTGAAGACTGGCTAGAGCTGAGGGAGAGTCGAAGTCGATGGCACGCTTGCTGCACTCCACAAAAGAACAAAGAAGAAAATACAAGTAGGGGTCAGTACAAGGAACACGTAGTAAGTAGGTATCATCGGCCAACTCAAAATAGAAAACAATATATACTGAATAATAATATAAAATCAACTACAATACTTAACAGGTGGCAAGCAACAAACTCATGAACCATTGACAACAACACCATAATAGGTACTCCATCAATCACCACATTAAGCACACCTATGAGGACTCATGCCTCCACGCCATACTCATTTGGGAATTAGGTTCTTTGAATTTGAGTGTATTAAGATAATCCAAGATTCCTTTCCTTTAATGTTATCGTGTTGAAACGTGACACTCTGAGCCCATATGCCGTGTCGGGACGTGACACTCTGATCCCCTAATACCGTGTCGGAACGTGACACTCCGATCCAATAATACTGTATCGGAACGTGACACTCCGATCCAATTATTTCATTATTTTATTTCAGCAAGCCTTCTTTATGTCCAGGCGTCATCTTAATAGAGAGGATTCAAGATTGAAAATTTAACAGTCTCATAGTTTTAGACCAATCACAAACCACACTAACAAGTACATAGGAGACTTTACAATATCACCCAATACATATCGATCGCTATTTAGAGTTTATCTATCACATAGAAATAAACCATAACCTACCTCCACCGAAGAACTGAAACCAAGCTACCTCTCCAATGCCTTTGCCTTCTTCAGTGCCTATGAATCTTTTCGATTTGAAGTCTAAGTCGCTTGCTTTCTTCTTTCGTTCACTCTCTCTCGCTCGTTCTTCTCTTCTAATCTTTTTATTTTTCTTCTACAGATTCTTTTTACCCTAATTATCATATAATCAATTATGATAAAGTAACCCACTATTTATTTCCCTATTATCTTCTTTAACCCCCAACTATATAAATTATTAAACTTACCCCACTAATTTCATAATTATAATCATGAATAGTCCAAAACACCCATTTAAAATTTAGCGAAAGTCCGACCCAGTGTGGGGTTACGCAGCTTGTGACGGTCCGTCGTATCTATAACGGTCCGTCCTACAGGTCCATCACGAAGTTCAGAGAATTAATCCCAGTAGTGAGGTTACGCAACTTGTGACGGTCCGTCGTATCTATGACGGTCCGTCCTGCAGGTCCGTCACGAAGTTCAGAGAATTGATCCCAGTACCCAGATTCCAAGAGTTGAAGTGTTTTAGAACGAAGGCGCTCGACAGACCGTTGTGCCTATGACGGTTCGTCATACTTGCCGTCGAGGGTAGTGAAGAGAGCAGCAGAAGAAATTTGCACAAGTATGGGATGACGGAGCCCATGACGGTCCGTCATGACCATGACGATCCGTCGGGTGGTCCGTCGACCCAATAAGTATTTATCAAAAATAATTCTTGTTCTCAAACCGACTTAATGGGTTGTTACAATAGATACCAATTTACCCATCGTTCGTCCTCGAACGATCACAGGAAGAAAAGGGGAGGGCGAGAAAGAGTACCTGAATTTGTAAAAAGGTGTGGATATCTTTCTTTCATATCGACCTCACTCCCCATGTGGACTCTTCAACTGGCCTATCCTTCCACTGAACCTTGATAGATGCAATCTCCTTCGATCTTTACTTGCAGACCTCCCTATCTAGAATAGCAATAGGCTGTTCTTCATAAGACAGATTCTCATCAATTAGAATTGAATTCCAACGAATAATATAATTTCCATTACCATGGTATTTTTTCAGCATAGACACATGAAATACCGGGTGCACTCCTGACAACCCTGGAGGCAATGCCAATTCATAGGCCACATCCCCCACGCGCTTCAGAACTTCAAATGGACCAATATACCTCGGACTAAGCTTACCTCGCTTACCAAATCGCATCACACCCTTCATGGGTGAGACCTTCAGCAAGACTTGTTCACCCTCCATGAAATCCAAGTCTCTAACCTTTCGATCTGCATATTCCTTCTGCCTACTTTGAGCTGCTAAAAACTTTTCTTGAATGATTTCACTTTTTCTAATGATTCTCTCAGAAGGTCAGTACCCCAAGGTCTAACATCAAATGCATCAAACCAACCAATGGAGGACCTACATCTCCTCCCATACAGTGCCTCAAATGGGGCCATATCAATACTTGAGTGATAGCTATTATTGTATGAAAAATATGCTGAGGGTAAGAATTTATCCCAATGACCACCAAATTCTCTCACACATGCACGAAGCATATCCTCCAACACCTGAATCGTTTGCTCAGACTGACCATCGGTCTGAGGGTGAAATGCAGTACTAAGATCCAACCTAGTACCTAATTCAGCATGTAATGTCCTCCAAAACTTAGAAGTAAACTGCGTACCTCTATCTGATATGATGGAAAGTGGAACTCCATGCAATCGAACAATTTCTGAGATATAGAGTTTCGCTAACTTCTCTGCATTGTAAGTCACCTTGAACGAAATGAAGTGAGCAGACTTAGTTAACCTGTCAACAATTACCCAAATAGAATCAAACTTACCCAATGTCTTTGGAAGACCAACCACGAAATCCATTGTAATTCTTTCCCACTTCCATTCAGGAATGGGCATTCTCTGAAGTGTCCCTCCGTGCCTTTGGTGTTCATACCTTACCTGCTGACAATTCGGGCATTGGGCAACAAAATCAACAATGTCATGCTTCATTCTACTCCACCAAAAATGTTGCTTTAGGTCACGACACATCTTGGTTGCACCAGGATGTATAGAATACCTTGAACTATGAGCCTATGTAAGAATAGTGTGAATCAAATCATCAACACGGGGTACACATACCCTTCCATTAATTCTCAAAACGCCTTCCTCATCAATTATTGCCTTTTTAGCCTCTCCTCGCAATACCATGTCTCGAATTCGGCTCAGCTTCTCATCAGCAAACTGCTTTCCCTTAATCTTGTCAAGAAAAGAAGATCTTGCCTCCACACAGGCCAAAAATCCTCCTTTCTCTAGTACTTCCAGCCTCATAAAGTCATTAGCCAGAGTCTGAACCTCTGTAGCCAATGGGCGTCTAGAAACCTGTAAGTGGGCTAAACTATCCATGCTCCCTGCTTTTCTACTTAAAGCATCTGCCATAACATTAGCTTTTCCTGGATGATAAAAAATAGTAATATCATAGTCCTTCAATAGTTCCATCCACCTCCTCTGCCTCAAATTCAAATCTTTCTGAGTAAAGACATACTGTAAGCTACGATGATCTGTATAAACTTCACACTTGACCCCATACAGATAATGTCTCCATTGCTTTAGTGCAAATACAACTGCATCCAACTCCAAATCATGGGTCGGATAGTTACGTTCATGCACTTTTAATTGCCTCGAAGCATAAGCAATTACATTCCTCTCCTGCATTAGCACTGCACCCAAACCAGAATAAGATGCATCACAATAAACAATAAAATTCTTACCTTCTACTGGTAAGGTAAGAATTGGTGCAGTAGTCAACAAGGTATTGAGGTTCTGGAAGCTTTCTTCACATTCGTCCGACCATACAAATGGAACATTCTGCTTAGTCAAATTTGTCAGTTGGGAAGCAACAGAAGAAAATCCCTTGACAAATCAACGGTAGTAGCTATCTAAACCAACAAAGCTCCTTACCTCTGAAACATTAGTAGGTCTTACCCAACCCTTCACTGCTTCAATCTTAGAAGGATCCGCCATCACTCCATCCTTAGAAACCACGTGCCCCAAGAAGGACATTGAATCTAGCCAAAACTCAAACTTGGAGAATTTGGCATAAAGCCTTTTCTCCCTCAACAACTCCAATACAATTCTCAAATGCTCCTCATGTTCTTTCCTGTTCTTTTAGTATATCAGTATATCATCAATAAATACAATAACAAAGAGATCCAGGTATGGCTTAAAAATCCCGTTCATCAAGCTCATGAAAGCAGCAGGGGAATTCGTAAGCCCAAAAGACATTACTAAGAATTCATAATGCCCATACCTGGTTCGAAAAGTAGTCTTTGGCACATCTGCTGCCCGTATTTTCAATTGGTGATAACCGGACCTCAAATCAATTTTAGAGAAGACATAAGCACCTTGTAACTGATCGAACAAATCATCAATACGAGGAATGGGATACTTGTTCTTAATAGTTACCTTATTCAGCTGCCTATAATCTATGCACATTCGATAACTTCCATCTTTCTTCTTCACAAATAAAACAGGAGCACCCCAAGGGGATGCACTCGGTCTAATAAAACCTTTACCTAACAATTCCTGAAGTTGGGCCTTCAACTCCCTTAACTCAGCTGGAGCCATTCTATAAGGGGGAATGGAAATGGGGCGAGTATCCGGCTCCAGATCAATAAAAAAATCAATATCCCTATCCGGTGGCATACCAGGAAGGTCTGCAGGAAACACATCCAAAAACTCACGGACTATCGAAACAGACTCAATCGAAGGTACTTTGGAAGTATCATCACTGAGATGGGCCAAGAAAGCTAAACAACCCTTACTAACCATTCTCTTAGCACGAAGAAAAGAGATAATACGAACTGGGGTGGAAATATAGTCACCCTCCCACACTAACGGGTCTGTCCCAAGCTTGGCCAATGTCACAGTTTTAGCATTACAATCTAAGATTGCAAAATTTGGAGAAAGCCAAGTCATACCCAGAATTACATCAAAATCAACCATTTGTAGAATAATCAAATCTACATAAGTATTGCTCCCCACAAAAGTCACAAGGCAAGACCAATACACCTTCTCAACTATCACAGACTCACCCACAGGAGTAGAGACACGAATAGGCATGTCAAGCAAATCACAATGTAAATCAAGACCAGTAGCAAATGAGGAAGATACATATGAAAATGTGGATCCAGGATCAAATAATACAGAAGCCATGCAATCACAGACCAAAAGAGTACGTGTGATAACAGCATCAGATGTCGCTGCTTCAGACCTCCCGGGGAAAGCATAACAATGGGCCCTATCACCTGTCTGTCCATTGTCCCTACCAGGTTGCGCTGCAGTAGTTCCAACTTGCCCGCCACCCCGACTGATTTGGTGACCACCATTTCCTTGGCCACTACGTCCTCCAGAATGGCGGCCTCTACCATGACCACCTCTACCTCTAGCTATTGGGGGTCTGTAACTCTGTTTTAGACAATATTTCCTAATATGTCCAGTCTCTCCACATCCATAACAATTTCTGGAGTCAACCATAGGTTTCTATGAGAATGACGAAGTCTGGGGATAACCCCCAAACTCAGAAAAATGTTGACTAGTCTGCGATGGACCCCCAGCTACAGCCTGCAGTGAAGACTGAATAGGACGGGCTGGGTAACCTCCTGAACTCTGTCCTCTGGAGTAAGAACCACTAAACTCACCTCCCTTACGGAACTTCTTAAATGTCGATGCTGTGGTGAAGTCGTTTGGCTTCACCCCCTCTACCTCTATCACAAAATCAACCACATCCTGAAAGGATTTTGCTACAGCAGCTACCTGTAAGGCTGAAATCTGCAAATCTGACCTCAATCCTTTCACAAAGCGACGAATCCGCTCTTGTGGACTGAAGCAAAACTGAGTGGCATACCTAGATAGTGCACGAAATTTAGCCTCATAAGCAGCAACAGACATCCTTCCTTGCTCTAGGCTCAGGAACTCATCTCTCCTCCTATCCCTCAAAGTCCGGGGTATATACTTCTCCATAAATAAGCTAGAAAATGATGCCCAAGTCATGGGTGGTACCTGTGCTGGTTGACACTCAACATACGACCGCCACCACATTTTGGCATCCCCCTGAAACTGATAGGTCACAAACTCAACACCAAATCGTTTTACTAACCAACCAGAAAATCATAGGCATCTTCAGATTCAGCACCCTTGAAGACTGGAGGTTTCAGCTTTAAGAACTTAATGAAAAGTTCATGTTGATCACCTGTCATTATAGAACCTGTAGTCAATCGAGGAAATGTGCCTACTTCCAATGATGCATCCATGCGGGGAGCCACAGCAGCTGCATGTTGTTCTCCCGGAACCTGAGGTGCTGGTGCAGAAAACACTGGAGGTGTCTGACCTTGATTGGATAACCCGCTAAGATAAGTAAGAACCTGATTAATCATCTCTGGGGTAGGTTGGGGTGGTAATTCCTCATGTTGAACCTGCTCATTTTCTCCTTCCTCACCCTCTCTTACTACCTCATCAGTCGGTGGACGAGTCACTGCTCTATTCCTCGCTAGACCAGGTGTTTGTCCTCTACCTCTAGTGGGCGTCCTCCTGCGACCTCTACCACGGCCTCTTGCCACTGCTCCTCCTCGAGTTACAGCCCCAGTGGTTGGCTCAGACGCACCCTGTCTTGCCGGTGTTGGTGTTGGCACAGTTGTTGCTCTAGTTCTAACCATCTGCGAAATAGAGTGAGGATATCAGATACCAATTTGTATCACCTAGATACCAATTGGATCCAAGTCATAGCACGAGAGAAAGAAAGAATGGAGTTTTCCTAAAGTCCTATAGCTTCTCGAAGAAAAGTAAAGGCGTCCCCTTAGTGTACCGCAAGACTCTACTAGACTTGTCCTTGTGTGATGAGACCAACGAACCTAACGCTCTGATACCAAGTTTGTCACGACCCAAAACAATTCGTGAGTGCCACCCACTCTTAGCCTACTAGGTGAGCGAACCAACAAATCTAAACCCCAACATTTAACAATAATTCAACTATAATTAACAAAAATAATGCGAAAGATCCAAAACTTATTAATGTAACCAATTAAATAAAGCTTCTAAAGTTTAACACTTATTATCCCCAAAATCTGGAAGTCATCACATCAAGAACATCTATCCCCAAATTACAAGGTCTAAGAGTATTTAAGAAACCAAAATAAGTAAAAGATGGTCCATGTCTGAGATTCAAAGACATCAAGACGTGAAGGAGAGAATCCAATACGAGCTAGTAATAATAGCTCACCCCAAACTCTAATGTGCTGAAGACTGACTAGAGCTGAGGCCGAGTCGAAGTCGATAGTACACTTGCTGCACTCCACAAAAGAACAAAGAAGAAAATGCAAGTAGGGGTCAGTACAAGGAACACGTACTGAGTAGGTATCATCGGCCAACTCAAAATAGAAACCAATATACATTGAATAATAATATAAAATCAACTACAATACTTAACAGGTGGAAAGCAACAAACACATGAACCATTGACAACAACACCATAATAGGTACACCATCAATCACCACATTAAGCACACCTATGAGGACTCATGCCTACACGCCATACTCATTTGGGAATTAGGTTCTTTGAATTTGAGTGTATTAAGATAATCCAAGATTCCTTTCCTTTAATGTTATCGTGTCGGAACGTGACACTCCGATCGCATATGCCGTGTCGGAACGTGACACTCCGATCCCCTAATACCGTCTCGGAACATGACACTCCGATCCAATAATACTGTGTCGGAACGTGACACTCCGATCCAATTATTTCATTATTTTATTTTATCAAGCCTTCTTTATGTCAAGGCGTCATCTTAATAGAGAGGATTCAAGATTGAAAATTTAACAGTCTCATAGTTTTTGACCAATCACAAACCACACAAACAAGTACATAGGAGACTTTACAATATCACCCAATACATATCGATCGCTATTTAGAGTTTATCTATCACATAGAAATAAACCATAACCTACCTCCACCGAAGAATCGAAACCAAGCAAGCTACCTCTCCAATGCCTTTGCCTTCCTCAGTGCCTATGAATCTTTTCAATCTGAAGTCTAAGTCGCTTGCTTTCTTCTTTCGTTCACTCTCTCTCGCTCGTTCTTCTCTTCTATTCTTTTTATTTTTTTTCTACAGATTCTTTTTCCCCTAATTATCATATAATCAATTATGATAAAGTAACCCACTATTTATTTCCCTATTATCTTCTTTAACCCCCAACTAAATAAATTATTAAACTTACCCCACTAATTTCATAATTATAATCATGAATAGTCCAAAACATCCATTTACAATTTAGCGGAAGTCTGACCCAGTGAGGGGTTACGCAGCTTGTGACGGTCTATCGTATCTATGACGGTCCGTCCTGCAGGTCCGTCACGAAGTTCAGAGAATTAATCCCAGTAGTGAGGTTACGCAACTTGTGACGGTCCGTCGTATCTGTGACGGTCCGTCCTGCAGGTCCGTCACGAAGTTCAGAGAATTGATCCCAGTACCCAGATTCCAAGAGTTGAAGTGTTTTAGAACGAAGGCGCTCGACGGACCGTTGTGCCTGTGACGGTTCGTCATACTTGCCGTCGAGGGTAGTGAAGAGAGCAGCAGAAGAAATTTGCACAAGTATGGGACGACGGAGCCCATGACGGTCCATCATGACCATGACGATCCGTCGCGTGGTCCGTCGACCCAGTAAGTATTTATCAAAAATAATTCTACTGCTCAAACCGACTTAATGGGTTGTTACAATTTAAAGTATTAATATATCAAGAATACAAGTATTTGTAAAAACTTAATGTATTAATATATTAAACAAAATAAAGTATTACAATTCAACATATGAACATGATAATTTTAAAAATGAATACATTGTTGTTAAACAAAAAATGAGTACACTAATATAGTATACATATGAACATTGTTTTTGAACAAAATATGAAAATATTTGACAAATACATAAACAAAAAAAATGAAAAATAATAGAATGTGTAGGTAGAAAGTGTTCAAGTATTCAGTTGTATAAAAAAATGAAAAAAATCACAAACATCAATCTCTTTATGGTCAAGTTTTTCTTATAATACTTGTGGCTTGGTGTTTTACTCATATATTTGTTTATGAAAAATTGTATTGATGTATCTAATTATACTTGTATTTCCTAATTAACCTTTTAAATTTGATAGATTACTTATGTATCCAAATATACCTGTATTCAGAAATTACCATTTCAATTTGTGTTAATATTAGTATACAAGTATCTATGTATATAACTATTCTACTATATACAAATTTGACGATTACACAAACCTCAATCTCTTTTTGTTCGTGTTCTTCTTGTACTACTCTTTTTTGATAACTATAGTCATTGTAATATAGAAACAAGTCAATTGAAAGCCTATATATAAAAATAGATGCAAAATATATGTATACAACTATGATTTATATAAAGACAAGGAGAAAATCAATCAAGTGATATCTGATGAATTCAAATTACAAAAATTGCCCCTAAAATCATTAAAAAGATCTTAAATAGAAAGAAATTTGGGAGAAAAATACATAAATTTTGTGATATAGGAAAATTGATGAAAGAGAGTATTAGTGAGGGTAAACATGGGGAACCAATCACATAAAACATACCCACACATCATAAAGTAGGTGTGTAACAATAATTTTCCTATTTAACTTTTCTAATTAGTTTTATATATACTTAACTTTACTATTTATTGTGTAATTATATCCATGTAACATAAAAAAAATTGTAGCTATTTATTTTAAATGTATATTAATTTTTGCCATATTTTGTAGTTTTTCTTGTTTAAATAGTCATTTGTTTTATCATTAGCATGGCTCGAGTCTATGGAATTTGTACTCCTTATCTAGATCCACTCTTTAATTCAATCGACTCACTTGCCATATATTTGTTAAAGAGTTGCTATGATTTTTCTTCGGTATATTTTTGCTCTATTAATTTCGGATGCTAATTATTATTTTTTTAATTTTGTTCTTTTACGTGTGATACCAATCTAAGTTCATTTTGGACTCATTCCCTGCATTTCATTAGGTCGAATTTCTTTTGAGTCAGCCCCGTCAATGTTCGATGATGCTGGAAGCTGAAACAGGACCCGAACAGTCCAAAACTGGTTGTATGATCCCTGTATACATCAGTATACACTAGTATACACCAAGAAAATATTGATATACAGGTCAAAATGCAACAATCAATAGACAAGAACAAAGATACAGGTTTGAGGCGTCAAGGTGGACTGTACACAGTCGATATATGGGTCGATATACAAGAAGTGGTGCTAATATGCAAGCTGTATATACTGATATACGGCTTTTGTATACAAAAATGGGCTTTGATTAAAACCCCAAAAGTAGCAGCAAACTCGGCTAAGAAAGTCCAAGTTCATCTCTCCTTTATTCCCTTAACTTACTTAATTGTGATTATTTATTGCTTTGTCTTTTTTGTTAACTCTAACTTAAAATAACTTGATTAAATTCCCCAAAAGATGAATCGTATTCATTATGTTTGTTCGTCTTGATATAATTATTTAATTATTTTTAAACACTTGTATCATTATAAATGATTTTTAGTCAAAAAAATTTACTTTTCTTATATTAATTTTAGTTATTTTTATGTTTTAGTTAACCAATTTGGTTTAAATGTAAAATCCAATTTTCCAAAAAATTAAAAAATGTTCTTGTAACTATTTTCTCAAGTTAATCGAATATTTTAATTTAATATTATTATGTATATATCAAAAGTTTTTTCATAAAAAATAGTTAAAATATTTAACCTAAGCCATAGGATAACCGCATGTTAGCGGACGCATCAAATGCGTTAAAAATCTTCTTGAAGCGTAAATAAGAACTTCTTATCCACTTTCTCTAGATTTATTTATATAAACATTTAATCTGTTAAAATCTTTTTAAATTAAGTTTTCTTAATGTCTTTAAAAAATGAAGTGGCGTCTCTTTTCTAAGTATTTTGCTAAATTATTTTATACTTAAAAACATTTCAAAAAGTAATTTTACTAAAGACGGTAAAATTACAGCATAACACATGGCTATTAGTAACATGCTAAAATAGCAACATCGATTGAAACTTTATGAAACAACAAAAAGATCGAAGGGTATTTCATTGAAAAGTCATTTTAACTTTTCACTGTCTCACACAATGAAGAAGCAGGGAACCTGTAACGACCTGTTTAGTCGTTTTGAGCAGCAGATTTTATTTCTGGAAAACTGGCTGAGACGACGGATACCACGATGGACCGTCATGGGCACGACGGACCGTCGAGGGTGTCTCGTGCCAGAACACTTAGAATTCTGAAATTTGAGTACTAAAATCGACTCTCTGTAATCTGTGACGGACCTGCAGGACGGGCCGTCACAGGTACGACGAATCGTCGTGAGGCCCCGTTTCAAAACACTTCAACTCTTGAGAATTTGGTACAGGGAATGATTCTCTGAACGTCGTGACGGAAGTGCAGGACGGACCGTCACAGGCGTGACGGACCGTCACAGACTCCTTAGTGAGAAATAGAAATTCTGATCTTTGCGACGACCTGCATGACAGACCGTCGCAGGCACGACAGGCCGTCACAGGTTGCGTAATCCCAGTCGGAGTTGGATTTCTGGTTAAGTTTTAAAGGGGCGTTTTGGACTATTCCTGCTATAATTATATATTTCGTGGGTTTATATTAATAACTCAATTTCTTGGGGGATAAAAGAGGTAACTTTGAGTTAATTAGTGGGGTACTATTATCATCTTTTACACTTAATTATATGTTAATTAGGGTAAAAGAAAGAGGGTTTGAATAAGAAAAAGAGAAAGAACAGAGAGAGAGAGAGGGGTCGATCG
>CM064963.1:70747361-70841360 GCA_032847665.1 Solanum chilense
AATCTTGAAAGAAACTTTAATCTACGTTATTAATGATGATGCCTTGGTATAAAAGAAGTCTTGATGAATTAAAGTAATGGGATTGATGATGCCTTGGTATAGAGAAGGCTTGATGAATTGACAAAATGAGATTAGTGGATCGGAGTGTCACGTTCCGACACATAGTATTAGTGGATCGGAGTGTCACGTTCAGACACATAGTATTAGTGGGACGGGTGTCACAAACCGACACATAGAATTAGGGGATCGGAGTGTCACATACCGACACATATTATTAGGGGATTGGGTGTCACGAACTGACACGTAGAATTAGGGGATCGGAGTGTCACGTACCGACACATATTATTAGGGGATCGGGTTTCACGAACTGACACGTAGAATTAGGGGATCGGAGTGTCACGTACCGACACATAGTAGTAGGGGATCGGAGTTTCACGTACCGACACAAGAGGAAGAAAGATAATGAATCTTGAAAGATGTTAATATACTCAACATAATGAACTTAATTCCCAAAAATGAGTATGGTATTGAGGCTTGAGCCCTCATGGATGAACTTGATAGTACTTATTGATGATTATAGTACTTGTTGTTGCTACATGTTGAGTTTTATAGTTGATTTATGATATTAACTGATATATACTAGTTTCTATTTTGAGTTGGCCGATGATATCTACTCAGTACCCGTGGTTTGTACTGACCCCTACTTTTATGTTTTCTTCTTTGTTATTTGTGGAGTGCAGCAAACGGACCGTCTTCTTTAACTCAACAGTAATCTAGCCAGTCTTCACTTTATCGGAAATTCAGGGTGAGCTAATGCGTCTAGCTTGGACTGGATCTTCTTCTTCAAGTCTTGATGCCTTGAACTTCCGGCATGGACTAGCTTTTATTTGTTTTAGCTTCTTAGACATTTTTAGTTTAGTAATTTGATCATAGATGTTCTTGTGATGATGACTTCCAGATTTTGGAGAATAATAGATGTTGAATTTTAGTAGTTATTGAATTGGTTTTTATTAATGAGTTAAGTCTTCCGCATTATTTTCTGTTGTTATACATTGAAATGTTAAGGTTAGATTGGTTGGTTCGCTCACATAGGAGGGTAAATGTGGGTGCCAGTCGCGGCTCGGTTTTGGGTCGTGACAGAACCATTCTTTCATTGACTCATTGATCATTTGCCACAAGCGGTATGAAACACGTGCTACGATGTTTTCTCCTTATATTGGGTTATGTGTCTCATTCTTTTTATTATACAACTTCGTATAGACCTTCGTATAAACACCTTAAGATGTTTAACCTCAGTTTCTCTTTTTCATTGATCTTTACATTCATTTTCTTTGAAAATTTTTTTGTTTGGCTCATAAAACAAGTCATAATTTGGTGGTGGAAATCATCTCTTTACGTTTTTCAATGTAAGAGGCGATTGCTCGTGTGAGATAGTCAATCTCGCGACTTGTTCAACACACTTTATTTGTTACAAATTATCACATGCATATTATATTTGAATATAAATTGAATTTGTATAGAAGAGAATATTATAACAATCAAGTTATTCTACAATACTGAAATATCATCATATTCTACACAAATCAAGAGCCTTAACATGTTTTTCAAACAAGTCTCTAGAGATTCTCTTCGTAAGAGGATCAAATATTATTTCACATGTACAAATGTATTGTAAAGTTATTTCTGTACTGTCACTACGTCTCTTACAAAGTTATACATGATGTCAACGGATTGTGTTTTGCTATGATACTTAGGATCCTTCGTAAATGCGATAGATGTTTGACTATCATAATGTAAAATCAATGGACCCTTAGAAATTTTTGCAATACCCAAATGCTCAAAGAATCTCTTAAACCAAACAACTTCTTGTACCGCACACACAAGACATGAATTCTGATTCCATGGTTAAAAGAGTTATTCAAGTTTGCTTCTTACTTTTTCATGAAATAGCACCACCATTTAGTAAGAAATCATAACTGGATATTGATTTTCTATCATTCCGATCACCCGCTCAATCAACATTTCTCTAACTTCTTGAGAATAAATCAGATCCACTAAAAGAAAGTGTATGATCAACAGATTTTTTAAGGTATCAAAATATTCTCTTTTCTAATTTCCATTGATATCTTTGAGGATTGGATTAATACCTGCTAACTACTCACAAGATAACAAATGTCGGAGCGAGTACACATCATAGCATACATCCAACTCCCAACAACACTAGAATAATGAACTCGATATATGTCTTCCTTTTCTTTTTCAATCTTTTGACACATTTTAAGGCTTAAATTTTCACATCTTGCTACATGAGTATCCATGGATTTAAAAACATTCATTCGAAAACGTTCAAAGATTTTCTTTATATAAGTTTCTTGAGATAAACTCAAAAATTTCTTGGAACGATTTCTGTGGATCTTAACACCCAATATATATTCTTATTCACCCATATCAAATGATTTTGAAAGTCATGACTTAACAATTTTCACATACTCTAAATTATTTTCAGCTAATAAATTATCATCTACGTAAAGAGAAAGAATTACGAAATTTCCATCGGACTTTTTCACATAGATGCAATGACCTTCATTGATCATGGTAAAATAAAATGGTATCATATCCTTATTAAATCTTAGGTACCATTGCCTTGAAGATTGTTTTAGCTCATAAATTGATTTTTTCAATTTACAGACTTTCTTTTCTTGACCTTTAACGACGAAATCTACGGGTTGTTCCATGTAGATTTCCTCATTTAATTCTCCTTGAGATCTTCATGTCCATTTTGTGTATTTCTAAATCTAAAAGTGCAACTATAGCTAAAAGTAATCGTATGGAGGTAAACTTCACAACTGGTGAAAAAGTTTCCTCATAGTTTATTCCAACTTCTTGAGTAAAACCTTTTGCCACCAATCGTGCTTTGTGTCTCTCTATCGTCCCATCAGATTTGCATTTAAATTTGAGAATCCATATATGCCCAATAGATTTACATTACTTAGGAAGGTCAACCACATCTCATACTTTATTTATTTTCATAGACTCTAATTCTTCTTTCGTAGATTTTATCCTTTCATCTCTTCTAGGTCTCTCCAAGGCCTCAGTAACAGAATTAGGTTCATCCAACCCTGCTGGAGATACTAAGAAAACATAATCCTCATTCTCATAAGATTGTTTAGGCATACCTTTTCTTGTACTCTTACGTATTGAAGTTAAGATTCATCAATAGAATTTTGGGATTCAAAACTCCTACTTGGACCAGGAATTATTTCTTGATCCATTGAATTATCAAGTATGTCTGACAACAATAACTGATCTTCTAAATTCAATATTTCGTACAAAGGTTCAACTTCACTTATTTCACTCTTTTTGGGAAAATCATTTTCCAAAAATTTGACATCTCATGATACAATTTTAATAATACTTCCATCCTCCGGTTCATCGATGAACACATACCCTTTCGAGCGTTCAAAGTACCTTATAAAGATACATTTCTTTTTCTTTTGACTTAGTTTGCCAAACTCATCAAAACGATCTTTAATATATGTCACACAATCCCACAATCGTAAATCATACATATTTATTTTATGACCAGTCCAAAATTCATAAAAAGGTGGAAGGCACTGATTTAGAAGGTACTTTGTTCAATATGTAAGTCAATAATGCATCTCCCCAGAAATAGATAGACAAACTTGTCTGCGCAATCATTGATCTTGTCATGTCTAATAATGTTTTATTTTTTCGTTTAGCAACACCATTTTGTTGAGATGTATAAGGAATAGTTAACTATTTGATAATACCCTTTTAAGTACATAATTCTTTAAATTTATTTGACAAATATTCACTTTCTTGGTTAGTTCTTAAAGACTTTATGTTTTTATCTAATTGATTTTAACTTCATTCATATATCTTTTAAAGCACTCAAGTGTTTCGTTTCAGGTTTATGAGAAATTAAATAGACATAACCAAAGCGCGTGAAATCATCAATAAATGTAATGAAGTATGTAGCATCATACGGTGCCTTCACATTTATTGAACCATAAATATCAAAGTGAATTAATTGAAGTGAGAACTCAACTCTTTTAGCCTTCCCAAAAGATTTATGTGTAACCTTACCAGCTTTTGACAAGTTGGCATATCAATCTTGGTAAAAGAACCTAAATTTTCTTTTTTTGCCAACCTATTCATTCGATCTTTCCCCTATGTGACCTAATCGTGCATTCCATGTAATAACATCAATAATATTGTTGCTTGCATAACATGTCATTAAACAACGATCAATATAATAGTTAAGTTGAAGGATTACAAGCGGTCATAACAAAGTCCAAAACCATATAAAACATTATCTAGAGTTATTCTAACACCATTATGACTAAAAAACAAATCAAAACCAACGTCTAATACAATAGACACAAATAATAAGTTTCATAAAAAATCTGGAGCATATAGGACGTCATGCAACATCAAAGAATGGTCACCACGCAAGTCCACTTTGCAAGTGTCTATCCCTTTAACTTTCAATTTCACATTATTTCTCATGTAGATCCACCTTGATTTAGATGAAAGTCGACAAAACTCCACAAACGCTTTTCGATCTTGACTCATGTGGTCGGTGGATCTGAGTCTACAATCCACATAGTTTAAAATTCAGTTAGTAAAGAAGTGCTAGAAACATATGTAGCACTTAGAGATGCATTCAGAAATTCTACCTTTTTCGGCTCATTTCACTCACGGGAAAAATGGCCTAGCACTTGACAATTGTAGCACTTTATTTTGCTCTTGTCTCTCTTCTTGAAAAAACATTTTCCTTTCTTGGAATTTGAATTCTTCCTTTTCTTAGAGGGTCCTTCTCTAGTCTCTTTGTCTTTCCTATTCTTTTTCATATTTTCCTTACGCTTGAAGCCTGAAGATTTTGTACTACTTGACTCTGCCACAAAGTCATTAGAAACAATTTTACAGCACAGGCGCTCATCTTCAAGTTTAACATGGCGTGCAACATCAGAAAATTTTTTGATGCTATCATTATGGGTCAAGTTAACCTTCAAATGTTCCAAATTATTGGGAAAAGACAGAATCACTGCCTGAACTTGTTGCTCATCTTATCGAACATGACCAACACTCTTGATTTGAGTTATCATGTTTGACGTCACCCTAAGGTGTTGTTTGATATTCTTATCATGACGCTTTTTGTAAGTGTCGAATTTGATAGTCAATTGTCAGAGGCGGGTTACATATGTACCCCTATACATTTCTCGTAGATGTTCCCAAATAGCATGAGCAGTAATTTTTTCACATTCATGTATGAGGTCATCAACACAAAATTAACTATTATTCCACGTGTAGTGGAGTAAGCTTTTTTCCAAGCTTTGTAAGCTTCAAGATTCCTTCTGTGTTGTGCAGTATTACCCTCTTCTGCTTGATTAAAATCATGATTTATACCTTCCGGAGTATTTTGCTCTTCCAGTACATATCATATTTTACAACTCCAAATGTCGTAATTGTCATCTTTAAGTTTTTCACCTTCGTTTAATTTAACAATGATACTTTTGTATGTCGCTTTGATTTCTTGATAGAGTTTGTGTCGCCTTTGAGACAATAATATTTATTATTTCACGCTCTCGAAAATGTGTCTTAGACAACTTGCTCTTCTACCTTATTTCTTTGCTCGATTTTGAGAACTTCCACTTGCAGTGATTTAAGCATATTCCTATCCAGCCATATCTGAAATGAGAACAAAACAAAAATATGGTTAATACTATTTAATGTGACAACATATGTCCCAAATTTCTCATAAAAGACGAGAAACTATTTAAGGAATATAAAAGCTAAGCGAATTTATCAAGAACAATTTTAATACACGTAATTAAAATTATAATATAGTAAAAAAACAATTGACCACTAGTCTTTGTGAAATAAAGAAGATAATACAAAGTCTATTTCCCAAAAAGATTGACTATAAATCCTTCTTCTTTTTTTAAATCCTATCCATTGTACAAATACAATAATTAATATCTTATGTATATTGGTATGAGTGTCACATCAGATGACAAAAGTGTTTTTGTAATTCTCTATTAATATCTAGCAGAAAGAAGCAACTTACGTCTTTCTTTAAAAAAAATTAAGTCCTCCATAGTACTATTATAAAAGCATGTGTACTAGTCTCCTTATTCTAAAAGGGCATTGTATTTTTTTTTTTATTTGACCTCTTCCAACAAAGAAAGTACAAAAAAAATAAATAGTACAAGATCATATAAAACCATAACAATCCTTTTCCTTTACTACTCTTATCTTATTCAACTTTTCATCTTATATCTAGATTAAAAACTTTTTTTTAAAAAAAAAAAACAGCAAAAACGCTCATTCACGATAGAGAACAAAATTATTCTCTATCCTTTTCTTCATCCACGACAGAGTAAAAAAATTATTTTTTGTCCAAAATAAAAAGAAAGTTGATCATCTTTAATTGTTTCCCAACAAAGAATGAAACTAAAGACACTTCATTGTTAGAATATCAAGTTGAAGAATGAAGGTATGTTCTTAGATTTACGATCAATTTTTTAATTTTTTTTCTAACATATGAATCGACTTCATCATAGTTTCAAAGAAAATATATACTGATCTTCATATAAATATTCTTGACACAGTATACTGATCTTAATTCATCATAGTTTTAAAGATCTACATATAAATATTCTGATCTTTACATATATATATATATATATATATATATATATATATATATATATATATATATATATATATATAAATATATATAAAATTTGAAGTGTTAAAAAAATACTTAATTTAAAAAGAAGAGAATATTAACGTTGGAACAGTTACATATAGTTATTCCCGACCCTTATTAAATTAATATTATCTTCTTCTTTTTCCTTCTTTTTTTTATTCAGAAAAACAATTTTGGGTTAGATCGGGTCAGGTCGGTCCACATCGGTGATTCAAATCCAAAATTTACATTATCAAAACCACATACATTTAGTGGTTGATTACATTTTACTTCAGAAAATTTCTCAATTATAAAAAAATTGAATTTTTCATTGCCAGATTGTTCTATACATTACAAATAATACATTACTTTATGCAATGGATGTATCCAAGAGAGGATAGGAATTTATATGAGAGTTGATATGTATTTGAGAATGGGATTGATTACAAGAAAGGATAGGATGTATGCAAGAATAGATAGGGATGTATCTGAGAGGGAAAGATTCTATCCGAGCGAGAGGGGATAGGAATGTATCCGACAAGGAATTTTTTAAACGGAAAAAGCTCAAAACTATCCTTAAACTATTCGAAATAGCTCATATATACCCTTAAACTTTATTTCGGCTCAAAACTACCCTTCCCGTCATACTATTGGGTCAAAAGTACCCTTCTTAATAATGGAAGTTGTTAAATGCCACGTGAATGTCATATGGATGTCACATTGCATGCCAATAGGATGCCACTGTAACATAAACTAAATAGAAAGGGTTAAAATACCCGTAAACTATACGAAATAGCTCATATTTACGCTTGAACTATATTTCGGCTCGAAACTACCCTTTCCGTCAAACTATTGGATCAAAAGTACCCTTCTTATCAACAGAAATTGTTAAGTGTCATGTGGATGTCAAATTGCATGCCAATAAGGTTCCACTGCCACATAGACAAACTCCCTAAATCCTAATTGCTTCCCCCGTCATTTCATTATTTCAGAAATGATATATTCACCGATTCTCCCTAAATTCGCGACTAGGATTTTATACTTTTCTTCGTGGCTGGGTTTCAAAGTGAGTAAATCTTTTTTCTTATTTTATTATGTTTAAGGTTTCAAAGCATAATAGTTAGTATTTCACAACTTTCCCCTAATTTTGCAGCTAAGGTTTCGTAGCTTTCTTCGGGGCTGAGTTTCAAAGTGGATATTCATGGTTGTAGGTTAGTAAATATTTTTTCTTATTTTATTATGTTTACGATTTCAAAGTATGATAGTTAGAATTTCACAACTTTCCCATGATTTCGCGGCCAAGGTTTCATAACTTTCTTCGGAGCTAAGTTTCAAAGTGGATTTTCGTCGTTGTAAACACTATAAAATAAGAAAAAAGTTTACCAACGAAGAAAAATGTGAAACCTTAGCCGCGAAATGAAGGAGAATGGTGAAATCGTTTCTGGAAAATAATGAAATGAGGGGTAAATGAGTAATTAAGATTTAGAGATTTAGTCAATATGACACATGTGAAATTTAACAACTTTCGCTAATAAGAAGGTCACTTTTGACCCAATAGTTTGATGGAAGGGTAGTTTTGAGCCGAAATATAGTTTAGGGGTAAATATGAGCTATTTCGAATAGTTGTAAGGTACTTTTGACCCTTTTTCTTTTAGTCTATGTGGCAGTAGAAATTTATTAGGGTTTCATGTGGCATCCAAATGACATATAACAATTTCCGTAAATTAGAATGACACTTTTGACCAATAGTTTGACGGGAAGGATAATTTTAAAACAAAATATAATTTAAGGGTATATATGAGCTATCTCAGATAGTTTAAGGGTATTTTTGACACTTTTTTATTTTTTAAATGATAGGAAATTTTAGAGATTATAAATATTTAAGTTGTGTATTTATATAATTTTTTATTAAATATCATCTATATATAACTTATTCTACGACTCTTACGTGATTTGTACGTAAAATGACAGTTTAGTTTAGTGCAATATTATTAATACTGACCCGGCCGGCCGATAATTCACGAAACAACGATAGTGCATTGAGTTGAGAAATGATCTTTATAAATAAAAAATAAACATCTTTCAGAAAAAAAATCTTAAAATTGAAAACAACAATTGTGAAAGGACTACATAAATAAATCTCTCAATACCAACAAAAAAACAATTTATACTTTTAGACAAAATAAATTAAATACAAAAGTAGACCAATGACTAGACCGGTTTGCAAGTTACACTCTTCATTTTGTTTAGTTGTCATAAATTTTTTTTAGTGTTAAATAATATAAATTTTAATAAATATTTTAAGATATACTTTTTTTTATCTTATAGACATAAAAAAATACAATATATAATAGTTTTCATATATTTTTTAAAAATCTAAAATTTCATTTTAAATATAATTTAATTTAATTCTAAAAAAATAATCAAATTAACTTTTCAAAAGCACAGCAACATAACTAAAAAGGAACCAGGGAGGGAAGTATAATGTTTTCCCTACCTACTTATTTGACTTTTTATGCTTGACTAAATCCAAAGTCTGTTGATTGATGAAACGGAGTATTTGATGTTATAACATCATATCTATTAGAAAAGATTTTTAAAAAATAAAAAATCATAAGTATCAGTCATATATATGACGCTCGTTAAACAAACTATTGTCCAATAGGATATATAATTTATTAATATAATAATTATTATAAGAATACTGACTTGTCATTGACCAGCAATACCTTTAGAAAAGTTCTCTACAATATAAATACTTGTGCACACTACACAAGTTCATCAAAAGGAAACAAATCCAAGAAAATTGCATATCAATATATTTGATGATGGTTCCCAAAAAAGTTCAATTTCTCATTTTCTTATATCTCTTTACAGTTACTTTCGCTTCCACGGAGGAAGCAATTGCCCTCCTAAAATGGCAAGCAACTTTCAAGAACCAGATTAATTCCTTATTGGCTTCATGGACTCAAAGTTCAAATGCATGTGGGGATTGGTATGGAGTTATGTGTTTAATTGGTAGGGTAAGCAAGAGGAAGGTGCTCGTGTCATTGTGTGTATAATTGGTAGGGTAAGCAAGGTGAAGGTGCTCGTGTCATTGGTACACTCTATGATTTTCCATTTTCGACTCTCTCTTTTTTTGAATATGTTGATCTTAGTGTGAATAATCTCTCTGGAACTATCCCACCTGAAATTAGTAATCTCACTAATCTTGTCTATCTAGACTTGCACACCAATATGATTTCAGGCACAATTTCATTACAAATCGGCTCACTAGCAAAGCTCCAGAACGTTAACATCTATGATAACCTTTTAAATGGTTCCGTTCCTAGCTCATTGAGTAAGTTGACCAACTTGTCTATTTTGTCTCCTTATCAAAATAATCTTACTGGCTCGATTCCTATCGAAATAGGTTATTTAAGGTCTCTTACTTCTCTAGATTTGGGTATTAATTCTCTAGATGGTTCTATTCCTACTTCATTGGAAAATTTGACCAGCCTTTCTATTTTGTATCTTAATCAGAATAACCTTTCTGGCTCCATTCCTGAAGATATAGGTTACTTAAATGTCTCTTAGTCAACTAGATTTGGCTAAAAATTCTTTAAGTGGTGCTATTCCTGCTTCATTGGGGAATTTTACCAGCCTTTTTATTATGTACTTTCATCAGAATAACTTTTCTGGCTCCATTCCTAAAGAAATAGGTTACTTAAGGTCTCTTAATCAACTAGTTTTGGCTCTAAATTCTTTAAGTGGTGCTAACCCTGCTTCATTGGGGAATTTGACCAACCTTTCTATTTTGTACCTTTATCAAAATAACCTTTATGGCTCCATTCCTGAAGAAATAGGTTACGTAAGGACTCTTAGTTATTTAGATTTCTCTACTAATTTACTTAGCGGTTCTATTCCTACTTCTTTGGAAAATTTGAATGAGTTGTATCTTTTGTCTCTTTTTTCTAACAACCTTTCTGGTTCGATTCCAAGTGAGTTGGGAAATATAGGAAGACTTGTTACTATGTATTTAGTTACTAATCAACTCATTGGTTCAATTCCGGATTCCTTTGGCAACTTGAGAAATTTGCAATGGATGTATCTCCACAGCAACAATTTTACTGAGAAAATTCCTTCATCTTTCTGTAATTTGATGAAATTGGAAGCGGTGTATTCGCGGAGAAACAACTTGAGGGGAGAAATTCCACAATGTCTAGTTAATATCAGTAGACTCGAGGTATTGAAAATAGAATATAATAATCTTGGTGATGATATCTCTCCATCTATTTGCAATCTAACATCACTAAGGATTTTAGATTTGGATCGAAACAATTTGAAGGGAGCTATTCCACAATATTTTGGCTACATGAGTGGTCATCTTGAGGGTTTAGATATCCACCAAAACAATCTTTATGGGACTCTTCTAGAAATTTCTAGCAATGGAAGTGTACTCAAAAGCTTACACTTAATTAGAAGGGAAAATCCCCGATCTTTAGCCTATTGCAATAACTTGGAAATTTTGATTTAGGAGACAATCACTTCAACGACACATTTCCAATATGGTTTGAGACTTTATCAAATCTGAAAGTTTTAAGCTTGAGATTGAACAAATCTTATGGGCCAATTAGAACTTTAAGTAATGAAAACATGTTTTCTGAGCTTTGAATCATAGATCTCTCTTACAATGCTTTCAAAGAAAACTTGTCGACTAGTCTATTTCAAAATTTGAAAGGCATGAGGACAATTGATCAAACAACGAATGTACCACCATATCTTGGTAAATATGGAGAGAGATATTACAATGCTTCTGTTACATTTTCAACGAAGGGAATGGAGTATGAACTGAATAGAATTTCGACACTTTTGAAGACTATCGATCTTTCAAGTAACAAATTTGAAGGACATATTCCAAGTAGTTTGGGAGATCTCATTGCACTTCGGGTGCTAAATTTGTCTCATAACAGATTTCAAGGTAATATACCACCATCACTTGAAAGTTTATCTTTAGTCGAATCATTGGATCTTTCGTTCAATCAGCTTTCAGGAGAGATACCACAACAACTTGTTGTCTTACATTTCTTTCATTCTTAAATCTCTCTCACAATCATCCCCAAGGATGCATTCCTCGAGGACATCAATTTGATACATTTCAAAATAATTCATATGAAGGTAATGATGGATTACAAGGATTCACAGTTTCGAAAGGTTGTGGAAGTAATTGAACACCGGAGACAAATAATAGCGATTATATCTGAGTTAGATGATGAAGAAAGCAATTCTGAGTTTCTAAATGATTTTCAAAAAGCTGCACTTATGGGAATATGGAAGTGTGCTATGTATTGGAGTATCTATTATATATATCATGATCTCAACTGGAATTTTTAAATGGCTTGCAACAATTTTTAGAAAGATGGAACACAAATTAAAATTGTTATGCGACAAATAAGGAAGAAGTAAGTCAAAGGTAAGTGCTTGTTTGATCTTTGGTTATATCAACAACTAATTGAATGATCTACCAAAGCATATTTCTCTTTCCAAAATCAATTAGTAGAAGCAATAAAAATGGATTATGTTTCAAAATAAAAGTAAGACTTAACTTTCTCTTTGAGTAAAAATAAAAATCAAATGCTAATACATAGACAAATTCGAACATGCAGGTGCTCGGAGGAACATTTGGTCGAATACTCATGAGAAATGTAATGTCATGAACTTTAATTATATATCAAACTAGGGAACATGTCCGCTCTTCGCGTGCGGATTAATTAATATGTGGTAGGAAATTTTTTCTTGTGGATGTATTATATGATTATATTATTTAAGCATATCATTTTGTTTTCATTTGAAATGATGATACATGAACTTTAGTATCTATTTAATGAGAATAATACATTGTTAGTGAATAAACTTAGAATATATACTCTGTTAAAAAGTTTTTTTTTATTGCTAAAATATATATAGATTTACATCAAATACGGCATATCATTATTTATTAGATGATGGTTAGAGAATATATTTTCTGATCATAATTTATATTGATTATTTGGGGGCGATCCTTATTGTCTTATCTATTGTAGTACTTCTGTATAAGTTTCAGGAATTGAAAGAAGGTTAATGTTGAACGATGATGTTTTTTACCTTAGGAACTAAAATAAAAAAAAACACTGTTTTTGCAAAGGTGAGTACTCTAACTTCTGAGACAGATCAACTTTTAAGAATCACTGAAATTATCATGCTTAGTTGCACTCATCATGTCGAGCTCCAACATAGAGAACCCAAATTAGTAATAACGCATAAAATATAACACAACTCCTCCCATTTCCATCTTGTTAAGCATGAATAGGTCTTTGCAATACTCAATGCAGTTCACTTAATAAGATTCCTTCTTGCCTTTTCCTATCCGACTGCCTGATTTTTTTTAATAATCTGCAATATGTTGTTATCCTCTTCAACAACATAAACCCAAAATTGATTGTAACAACAAGTACTTATATGTGTTTAGTCTTAGTCTTAAAGGAAACTTATGGAAGTCAATTATAAGAACTAAGTCATCCATGAGTCAACACCTACTTGAAACTATTCCTCAAATGCAACTGGCGGAAGGAAATTACAAGTAACTATGTTATTTTGTTCGGAAGTTATCTCGTGGATGGGGTGGAAACCATCATTTGACAGGTGTATAAATACCTAAAGCATATCCTCTTCACAACACAAATCCAAAAGTGAATGTGACATCAAATACCTCTATGTGTTAAGTTTTATAGTTAAATACAACTTATGGAAGACAATTTTAAGAAACTAAGTCATCCATGATTAAATATCCACTTAAATTACAGTTTATGTTAACACCTCAATGTCGTCATTCACCTCAATGTCGTCATTCCAATACTGATAAATAATATGCATCTCCATACATTCTCATGTATTTAACACTTCCCATTCTAATTTGATGAAAAACTACCAGCCGGGAAGAATTAACTCATTTTAATTTTTCAATAATAAGTGGCTGTAAAATGAATAGTAGGAAAGAGTACAACTCTGTACGTACGGCTAGATACCAAGCACCAAAGGAATGAATTGAGCAACATGGGAACTGATATAGGGATATATAATTGAAGAAGAAACATATCCGATTTTGTTGACAGTGACATCATATGCAAACAACGAAATAGATTAATAATATAAGTTGTCTAAGGTTGGGTAAAACCATACAAGTATGAAAATCATCACTACTGACAACATGGAGCTACTTATTAAACTAAAATTAAAATGGTAAAAGGACGAAATAACTTAACTAAGCTCAAATGTGGCTAGTTATTATACTAAAGTGTAAATTATAATAGGACGAAACAACTAAATTTAGCTCAAAAAAGCAGAAAACAATCAGAAGCAACAATTATCGCTCTACTTCTTCAACTTATTTGTGTGATAAACACTTATTCCTCGTCATTTATGACCAACAATAATCCTTTACTTCTTGACTTTATTTGTGTCTTGAACGCTTAATTCCTCATCATCTATGATTAGGTTTCTTCGTTTTCTACTCTAGCACCATTAGTTACATGTACTTCATCCCCATAATCTTCCAAGTCAGTCAACAACACATCAACAGATACCTGATTGTTCTTCAAAAAGTAAATTTATCAATATATTTATTAACCATGTTAATCCTTAAAATGATTTGAATTTTTATATTAAAACATTAAATGTAATTACCATATGTTTGGTCAAACCGTTGGTTCCCTGATCTTTTGGGTCGGTTTCATTTTTGGATAAGTTCTTCCCCTAGAAGAAGAACAGTATGAAAAATAAATTACAAAGTAATCATAATTGTAAATTACAAACTCATAGTCTATATTGCAATACCTTTTCTTCTTTCCTTAGTTTGTATTGTACTTCCAAATTATCATCTGGAATCCAAAGCTTTGATATTGTAAAATTCTCAAGACCTTCTTTCAAATTATAGTGATTTAATCTCAGTTTAAAAACAAATTCTTTCCCGCAAAGGCTTTGGACTTGGACAGGCACATCATTGTTAGTTGTAGTAAGCTTGTTGAACAACTTGTGAGCAGATGTATCAAGGAGTTTCTCAGCCACCGCATTAAATAAGATAAAAGTAGTGTATCCGGTCCTATCTGTCACTTTTAGGTGTATCTTGTACCTATGTTTACATAATAAGTTAGATTCATTCACAACATATACAAACCTAATACACAGTCCTTCGTAAATGGTTACCTGACCAAAGGAAATTTGCAATCTTTATTGCAGTTGTGGCATCGATAAATACTATTTGTTGTTCAATCTTCTTCGAGCACACATTGCATGAAATGTAGTACCAACCAAAATAGTTATGTATTTCTATTATCTTTCTCTTCACTGTAACAATGTATTCCTGCAATTTTAACTAAATATCATGAAATAGTGTAATGATCATGTTTAAATGGTAAACCAATAATATGAGAATCCTAATAAGAAAAGAACCTGTAGTTCAGAGCTCCACTCAGCCTCCAGCAACTCCTTAATGTCCATACAGTTCAAAAACATCTCTTCCTCATGAGGAAGACTGTTAACATTAGAGCTTTTTATAATTTGAACTTTTGTGGACATTGTGGAAAAGTTGGAGCCAAAGATCTGATGTAATCTATATCAAGATTCACATATATTTTTCTTGCATAGGTGATGGAGAAGCTAACCTCACCTATTATCAAAGCATGTCATTTCTTCAAAACGCTTGGAGTTAAATTGCTAGTTAGTACAACTAAATCTGTAACAATTACCACGAAATTCCTTCATTGTTGTAAAAGTCACTATCACTATGTATGGGCCAGCATCATTGTTATAAAAATAAGAACAAAACTTCTCCCCAAATTCTTCCCATAAGGTAATTTTTGCTTTAACCAAACAATGCATAGAAACCATAAATCAATAATCAAATAATTTTATGGTAAGGAGATAACAAAGTAAAACAACTTAAAATGAGATGAGTGACTTACTAATCAGTAAGAATGTGGATTTCCCTCTTCTTCCATTTTGAACCAACACTCTCGATATCACCAATATCATATAAACAACCAACAACATCTACGAAAATTGAAGAGGAAGATTCATATGCAAGTGTTGTATTTGAATAGTTTAGGCAATTATTTAGCATTTACACGTAAATAGGCAACCAACCAACCACATCTATGATTATTGAAGATGAAGAATCGTATATAAGACTCGCATTCAAACAGTTTAGGGTATTATTTAACATTTATACACAGCGAGGTTAGATCATCAATCTGTAATGTGATAGGCACCCGTTAAATTTCAATGCCTAGTTTATCCATAGTCTTTTTTTTCCTTCCTTTTTATACTAAGTGTTTCTCTTGAATATAGCTTTTAAAATGATGAAGTTCTTCCTTTTTCAATATTATTAATTTTATTAAGTATGTGATAGAAATTTTAAAATATATATGAAGGTCATGAATGTCATCAAACACAATATCATGAGTTTTTTTATTAATAAATTGTGCAGTTATGTATAACTTTAAATGTAATCGGTAAGACTTTAAATATAAATATAGACCTGATAAGACAATGTTGTTGTTCACCCTTGATTTAATCACATCTTGATTAATAAATTCAAAACCGTTTACTGGAATTTCAACAATATCTTCAGAAAAATTCTTGATTGCAGTTGAGGCAAAGAAAATGATTTTCAATGAGTTTTGAACAGGTCTATATCCCCCAATTCTTTCAACAACTTTGAAGTTCTTGATGATAAATACAGAACCTTCATTAAACTTGTCTTTGAACCTGTTAACATGATTTTTTCTAATTATATCATGCATCAAATTACCCTGATAGAAGAAGTAATTAGTAAGTAATTTGATAATTGAAACTACCCAAAAAATATGATATTTGGTAAATGAATCAATCAGCAATGTACCTTTTCATCGATAAATATCATACCCATACTGATAAGCTCATCATTTTTATTGAGATTAATGGCGTTCCACATTCTACAAATTTTTACTCTTATTGTAAAGTCATCTTTACCAGTAACCAATTCTGAAAGAAAAGAAATCGTCATTGTTAAATCTCAATTAAAAGAAACAGAGACAATGTAAATTTGAATATGGGAATGATTCACTACCCATGTACATATACTACAAGAATTAGGGTTATGAAAGGGGAGAGTAAATAAGTAGAGTAATTAGCAGAGCAATTATCACAGATTAATACACAATTTAATACATTAGAGTACAAATAAGGAAGATGAAACAATGAGTTTTATGAAAACCTGTCTCTTAGATTCTTGGAAGGTAGAAGGTTGAGAGTAGATATGAGAACGTTCTTGAGAGGGAGAAGCTCAGCAAGAATTGGATGCGTTTGGATGTTTTTAAAACGGCTGAATTGGGTCATTATAGTCATGTATATTCAATTGGATCATTTAATTTGTATAGATAGGACTGGGTTTAACTGTAATTAAATATTATTTGTATTTAATAGGTGAAATATGGGCTGGAGGTAATCAATTATATTGTGGGGTAATTTTTATGTGATTATTATATGGTGAAATATTACGAATCAATAATGGATACGTAGTTGATAACTTCCATAGTAACACAAGTCATAGAGATTACAAAGTAGTAAACAATAATGAGTTTAATCATTTCGAAATTGTATTTGTCTAGATTTACCTACCAAATGTCCTATATGATACATATTGTCGCCAAGAGATTTCAGGTCGAGTATGAGACTCTGTCGTATATTCTAACCTAACTAAGCATGGCTTGTCTGATAAGAAAATGGCCTAAATTATATCTGTCTTTATCAGATTTTGATGAGCTACATATGAACTATATTGGAGTCTTATCGTATTGCAACTTTTCTTGTTCACAACGTTAAATATTTTTTTCCCTCAACCTTAAACCTGAACTGGAAAACATGGAGAAAGAACTTATTTTCAGAAGACGATAACAAAGCATTCCAAAAGTGCAAATGAAAGAGACTTTTTGTTGTATATGCAAATTAGAACTACTTAGGATTATGGGAAAAGGATCAAATCTTACCAAACCACCACATGGTCACAAGTGTAAACAACCCTATATAACCGAACATTTTTTGCATATGAACTCCTTTTTCTTCCTCACATGTTTCCAACAATATCGCAAAAAGATAGACGCAAGTTGCACAAAGTTCAACTATGTTCTTAATATTGATACTATCATTATATAACTTCTTTTACCTTGTGCATCTTTTCAATGTACTTTCTGTCTCCAGTATTTCTGATATACCATTGGTCAGTCATTCTCTGTGTAAAAATCTTGATGGCTTCTTTTGTTCATTTTTTAAGGTTTTCTTTAGGTTTTTCCTGTTTCTGATTATGTTTTGGTGATTTTGCAATTTCATTTTACAAAACTGATGGCAAACAGATATCTACTGCTTCTTCTAGCATCACAGTTTGCAATGTTATTACTGACATGGTAGATGTGCGCTAGCTGGTTGCCTAAAAGTACTTACCTTGTGTTCTTTTCTAGGCAATTTATGTGTTTCCACTTTCCATTTGATGACCATTTAGAAAGTATAACGTAAAGATTAGATATTATTTGTAATTGGAATATGGAAGCAGTTGTGAAATTCTATTGCCAAAAAAATTGAAAATCTGTTGTGCGTGGAGAGTACTGCAGCTGCAAATATAAGGTAATCATGTAGTAGGAAATACATTTAAAACTGGCGCCTAGAACTGTAATTAACATATATTGCACAGATACTTAGTATCAACATGTCGAGGTTATGTTTGGATCAAATTAATTGACCCTACAATTCTCCAGCTTACGTTTTAGATGTGTACATATTCTGAATTTAATTGTATTGGCAACTCTCTACTCAAGAAAATTTCATCCTTAAAGTCTATCCACTAAGGAAATATTATGTGGCACCTAACATTATCCAACACTTTAGAGATTAAGGACCTAATGATTCCTTGGTATCCAAAAAGAGAATCTAAAGAGGGATTAATTAGGTACAATTGTTGAGAGGAGAATGCAGACACTTTGCAAGTGCATTTGCAAGGTTAGCATATTACTATAGATGCATCCATTTTTTAGATGACTTCTTAAATTAACCAGCTGATTAATTATATCCATACTGCAAGATCATTGACTTAGAGTCTTCATCTGCACTCGAATTTTAGCTAGGTCTACATCAAGTACTATCTTTTAAGATATTACGCTATCTAGCCAAAGGATGAGCAATCTAGTTACCAATATAATGGAAAATGAGTAACACCCACAACCTACCTAAATTATAGTGTCAACCCATATCTATAGAGCCTCCCTCCTCCTAGTTTCAGTGATATCTTCTTCTTATTCCTGATTGTAGCTAGGGATCCATTCTTATAATGACTTTCATGTTTCAGGCAAACAACCTTTTTTATAATTAAGAGAGCTGTACATAAAGCTTTCATTCAGCTAACATCAATCTTTAACTTTATAATTAGGTACCAAGTACCAACACTTTATTTTTTCAATTTTCCTCAAATTATATAAGATAAAGTAGCAAAGGTAGGAGTAACGTTTGTTTACATCCCACCCTCTCCAGATCTCACTCGTGGAAAGATATTGGGCATGCTGTTGTTGAGAGTAGCAACAACTGAAATTTTGCTACTATAGCACTAAATCTATCTACCATCACAAAATAATAGAGCACCAATATATGATGGTAATACTCCAACATTGTCTTGGCAAACACAGCTCTACTTGACCCCTCTCGTCCGGTTGAAAGCCTCCTTGACCTCCTCCGGTTATTGATTGGTCCAACGTGTTCTATAAGCTTGGTCTGGTAAACAATCGTGCTAGAATTAGAGAGTTAGATACCAAACAATATAAATATAATGTTGGTATGAAACATTTCCTAATAATATGCATTTTTTGATATATTATGTTATCGATGAGTTGAATTGATATTTTCTTAGATAAAATTATGTATATAGAAGTAGAAACCTTCTATTCTTTTTTCTCACTGTCACTTGCTCCATGTGCATCAGCCAAGTTAAAATTCAAATTGCCTCTCATTGTTCTAGCAGCAAATCTTGTATTTCCCTTCTTCATCATTGTTGCAAATTCTCCATAATCTATGCGTCCATCCTGCCAAACAAAAAAATTTATCAGCTTGACTTAACTCAGAAATGTGATGCCCATGACGGAGGGCTGATTGATGAGGTCGGTTCAAAGAGAAGGACAGACAGATTTTTAGGATGACAAGCTCCTCAAGAAGGGGTGCATATTTAGTAATGACACTTTAGCGACTCACGTTGGAGTGGGAGAGGAAAGTGAAGGTCTTTATAAGGCATAACACAACTTCACATGATACACACATTCTTGGACTCAATGAGGATGAGGTGCAAAGGTCAAATATGTGAGGTATTTTGGGCCAAGGCCACCACAGCATACATTTGTATAAGTAAGAAAACTGCTTATTGTATTGGATAATACCTTTCAATCTTATGTGATATGTCGTGAGGTATGTGACCCATGTTAGGTTCCAATTTAACATCACCAAGGCCAAATTCTACACAAGCCTGTTGAAGCTCATCAATTGTGATATAACCACTGCCATCTTTGTCAAAGTAGGAGAATGCAGCAAGCAGATTCTCCTCTCTCTCTCCATCTTATTCAAATGCAATGTTGCAGCAATGAATTCACTGTAGTCAATCATGCCACTGTTGTCAAAGTCAGCCTGCAAAAATATCTCACCGAGTCATTTTGCTACTTATTTTAGAGGGACTAAAATATTGGACTGCTGTTCCCACCTCGCTCTAGAATTATTGTATCTTGTAAGTAGGTAGGATCAATAAGCAGTACCTAGTGGCTAATGAGTGCAGCCAAATTCTCATGCTTTTATCTGATCATGCACAATCTATGTGCCAAATGGTTTGTAAAATATAACTGAAAATGCATTTTGACAGATCTATAGATATTCTAAAACAAACGATTTAGCAAGTACCGCTTTCATCATGACCTTGATGTCGAACTCTCCTAGGTCAGATCCTACTTTTTTCAGACCATCTTTCAGTTCCTCATATGTAAGTGGTCCACTGCTATCTGTGTCGATCATTTTGAAGCACTCTTTAGGCCTCCTATTTCTTTCTCCGAAAGCGTTTCTGCTATGACATGTTTGTATTAAGTGCTACAATTATAAGAAATCAATATAGTATGCAAAATCCAAGAGTACACAATAAGGGTCTGCGCAACAGAAAACAGTCTATTGGAAACCATCACAATCCACATGCTGAAAATTCAGATTCTGGAGTGAGATTTTTGTTTTAAGACGTTGGTAGAAGCAACATATTTGGCTGAACTTCTAAATGAGATACAATTATTTAAATTCTACATTTAACTGAAAGTCCTATTAGTACTTGAGAATTCAGAGCTTTGAACAACCTCCAGACAAGTATATCTTATATCATATATACTTTTAACTTCAGTGCGTCTTGCTAGAAAAAGTCCCGGACATAAAGTTAAAATTGGTTCCACATTCAAAAGAACAATACTGAAAACATAGCAAATTAGTGTCCTTTGCAAATGAGACAGCAGAGTAATATCTCGAGAAGCTTACTTGAAGGACATCCCAACAGACTGTTCACCATCTTCAAAGATTTGCTTGAAAGAATCTTTGAAAACAGAATGACCAAAGCTTTCTGCTAGAACAACTAATCCTCATGTTTTTTCAATAGCTACTTTCATCTCAGCAACCCCAACCTGAAACACAAAATTATTAGTACAAAACCAACCATGACATCTTCTGCTGACATCATCTGCTGAAACACACTAAGAGTCTAAATATCACACACCAAGCATATGATGCTTGTATTTTGTAACATTTTCTCAATCAGCTAATAAAAATACACGCAAGTCGTAGCTTTTATTACTACTTTATCTACTTAAAACTTTAATCTAGATAGATTTTATTTCATAAACTTGACCTACTAAAAGTGCCTCATTCAGTGCAAAAATTGTCATTCCCGCACCGAAAGAGAAAAGCATTGTTAGTGCAACAGAACAGAATGCCACTAACAACAATCCAAGGGAAAATTTCACTCACGTGCCTCTGCCATTACCTTTGGGTAATCGAAAACCAGTGGAGAATCAGAAATTGATCAATTCAGCTCCTATTATTGAAGTGCCAGCAAGACGAGAGACCTGAGCAAGAGCAAATAAAAGCACTAGAAATTGACATAGAGGACGCTTACTTTGAAGATCCTAATGAAATTTCTTGCCTTAACTGCAGAGTTCACAAATTGTCATTTCTTCATAGGATAAGTTAAAATATTTGTGTTTGTGGTACCATATGCCAACTTCGAAAGGCACTAATAAGTGATTGTTAGCACTCGATTAGAAGTTATACACAAAAGGGATATTTGGGTAAAGTATGGAGGAACTTACCAAACAGTTCATGTCAACACCTCAATGTCGTCATTCCAGTACTGATTATCAATATGCAGCTCTATATATTATCTTGTTACCATTATAATTTAAAGATAATCTGCCCGCTGGGAAGAATAAACTCATTTACGTCCTCAAATACTCATATTATTCCCTTCTTTTCGTATTGACCATTCAATTATTGAACTATTCATTTTCAACACATTTATTAATCTACAAATCTTAGTAAGATACAGACATATATTTTTAATTTTTGCTACCAGTCGTTACCACTTTAATTTATTGTCTCAGTTCCCCCAAGAGTTTCTGTGTCATCCTGGCTATGGGCGACATCCAGACATTAGAAGCCATTTGTAAGTTGATTCATTTTGTGAAAGTCATTGATCATTAAGCTCCTGAGGAATGTTAAAAAGGTTAATGTTGAACGATGATATTTTTTACCTTAGCAACTAAAATAAATAAATCAAATAAAACACTTGTTTTTGCGAAGGTGAGTACTCTAACTTCTGAGACGGACCAAATTTTAAGAATCGCTGAAAAAACCATGCTTAGTTACACTCATCATGTCAAGTTCCAGCATAGAGAACCCAAGTTAGTAATAAAGAATAAACTATAACACAACTCCTACCATTTTCATTCTGTTAATCATGAATAGGTCTCTGTAATACTCAATGCTTCTTTTCGATTGCACAAGAATATCCAGACAGATGGGAGAAGAACATTCACTGCATGCTAAGATAAAGAGTTGATACCTAAAACATGAAAGAAGGGTACTCCCTAAACAAGAAAACCCTTGGTTTTATCACTTTTATAGGTAGAAATATGCACATATTATTTCGATAACCACGTTATCAAGTTCAGTTTGCACACACCTTGACTAATTTCACATAATATCTCCCAGGCGCCCGCCGTCAATAAGTACGAAGTAACTCTGTCCATCTAGATTGGGACAAATGGAAATTCCTCAAGTTATATAGTGTTTGTGTGACCTCCTGGTACTTCATCTACATCATTAATCTTCAAGTTTACCTATTTGTTCCAAAACAGAACACTATTAGTTGAACAGTTATGAATTTGCATAATAAAATAAAAATATGGGATGAAATAAGGAAATACCTCATTTCTATTTCAGCTTTAAGGGCATATATTTTGAAATACTTCTGTGTAAACGATATTTTTAATAAACATAGGATCTTCCATGTCGTCGTCAACATTTAGAATAGTTAATCCTTGTCTTTTTGTTACTCGGGATAGTTCTACATATAATTGGCCATGAATGAATACTTGTTTAGGAAGATATAATCCAACATGGTTGAGAGACTGTCCTTGAATTTTACTAATTGTCATAGCGATACATGGTGCTACAGGAAGTTGACGTCTGTTTAACTTGAATGGCCACTTTGAATCATTAGGAGACATAATAATTCTTGGTATTGTTACTTTCGAGCCAATGTTTTTTCTGGAGATGATATTTGCACTAATAGACCAGTTACCAAGATGTGTGACAATCAATCTTGTTCCGTTGCATAGTCCTTCACTTTGATTTAGATTCCTCAGAAGCATAACTGGAGTGCCTACTTTTAACTGTACTTCATGATTAGGAATTCCAGGAAATCTTAAGCTATTGAAAAATTCCGTCGGGTACAATAGATCTTCATCATTAGTGTTCACACTTGCTTTACACACATTGTCAGAGCTAAAATATGTTCTTCCTTCACCTTGAATCATTTTCATAATTGTATCATTCAATTCATGGACCATTTCATTCTTAGGAATAAGTATTTCTCTTTCTTGCAAATATGTTGGGTCATTGTACTTCTGCAAGAGGGACGGGTAAACTGCGTTGATGATTGATCCGATTGGATCATTGGATGGCATTATATATATATCAGTAGGCACTTTAATAAGGTCATTGTCAACATCACTATAAAAGGATCCATCCCCAATTTGTAACAACCACTTGTCGAAAGTAGTAACTTCAGCGGCTTAAAAATCAGATACTTCTCCACAACAAAGTCGCATATTTTGTTTCAGCTCATAAATTTTAAAGAATGGCCCCAAATATGAGGATTTGAGTGATGCATCTAAAATATCATCTCGTGTTCCTTTTGGAATCACCGGTAGTATTTGACGAAAATCACCACCAAATACGATTGTGAGGCCTCCAAATGGTTTGTCTGCGCTGTTTTCATATTTTAATCGGAGGATATCTCGCAAGGTCCTATGTAAGGCTTCAAAATAAAATTTATTTGCCATTGGCGCTTCATCCCAAATGATTAAAGATGTTTTCAAAAGTAGTTCGGCTAACTGGCTTCCTTGTCTTATTTCACAAGTTGATTTTGCACTAATGTCCAAAGGAATATGGAATCGTGAATGTATTGTCCTTCCATTTGGTAATAACAAAGCGGCTATTCCAGAAGTAGCAACTGGAAGAACTATTTTTTATTATGATCTCAGCCTGGAAATTATTGTAATCCATAAAAATGTCTTCCCGGTACCACTATGCCCATTTATAAAAAATAAGTGTCCTTCTTCATTAACAACTGATTTTATTACTGCTTCATAAGCTATGTTTTGACAATCATTTAAAAGAGCGAATGATTTATCATGTACTTCCTTTAAGAAACCTTTGTCATATTCTAGTTCCTCATTGATTAGGCGATTCCCTGTGTCATTCATCAAAGTAGAATCTGGAAGTGGCATTCCATGTATGTCTTTCAAACTTTTTCCTAGCTTCATAAGTATGGTTTCTATCTCAAATAACGTATATGATTCAAGTTGTTTTTTTTTAACTTTAAATCTTCCAATTGAAATCTCTTTCGTTGTAATGATGTTATATCTTCTGATAAAATTTCATAGTTGCTCCTCCAAAGTTTGGACGAATCAGACACTTGACAGTGAATTAGTATCATCACAAACAAATTTCTCAACTCATTTCCTGATGCCCAATTTGCACCTTCAGCCAAGAAGTCATTCCATTCTTTATCATCCTCCAATAATCCCAATGCGTAGCATTCCTCCTTATAAGTATCATACCGGACTCCATTAATTGTTCTGATGCTTTCAAAAGAAGTGCTTCCTTTGAAAAAATTAAGTAGCATTCTCATGTAAAATCGTTCTCCACTTGCAGGATGTGCGAAGTAAATTCTACCAACTGACTTCCCCTTTTTTCTTCTAGTCCATCTTTTCCAACGTGTAGGAAAATTTTAATATGTTAGCTCTGGCGCATCCTTATATTCTTTGTTTGCCTCAAACCATTCCGTGAATTTTGTTTTTACTATATCGGGTCAGTTTAGTATGCTTTCAGGACACCTTTCTTCTTGGAATACTATGGTGTTTTCTCCTTGTAAATGGAATGGCAAACGCTCAACTGCTGGCTGTCTATGATTTATGTCAAACGAAAAGATCCTCCAGCAAGCTTCTGTAGCTGATATGTACCTTCAATCTAGATATCTTTTGATCTCATCACGTTCTGTGGGAGTATCTTAGCATTCTATACCAATTGTTGCTCTATCAAATCCCTTATTGACATATTTAAATAGGTACTTCACTGATCTCGAGTAATTGGACAACTCGACATTTATATGTGCATCAAATTTGACAATCAAATTCCAGTTATATGGGACGACATATCTGTTATCGAAAAAGACATTATTTTTATTGACTTTTGTACCTGTGTTTCTTCTCCTATAAATTGGGAACCCATCTACATCAAAAGTTGTTTGATTATTGAACTTCTTTAGAAAATGCTTGGTGCATTTTCCTTGCTTCATACATGGGCATCCTGGATTGAGGTCAACACAAGGTCCATGCATCATGTATTTCTTTACAACTTTATAACCATCAGGGTCTACTTCCATATTGGGTATTTCAGTTGTTATCATTGTGTTGATATGATCTATAGATGGACTTTTTAATGTAGGATGCAGGAAGAGTAGTATATGTGCATGAGGTAGTCCTCTTTTCTGAAACTCAATTGTATATAAACCTGCAAAGTTAAAGGTATAATGTGTTTGTTAGGATGCCGGTAAAGTAAATCATTTGTTTTTTTAGCAAAATGTAAACGGTTGAATTAATAACTGATGTATTCTGTTAGTATGTTTAAGTTTGAACTTACATGCAATTATTTTTCCAAAAGGTTGTTGCTTTTTCAGATCTTGCATTAATTGGAATAACTTGATTTGGAACACTCTGTTATCATTACCAGATTGTTCTATTAAGCGAAGCATTTCATTTATTTTCGGCCACTTTGGATTGCATGTGAAAGTGAGGAACAAATCTGGATATCCAGCCCACCTGCAAATTGCCATTGCATCTTGATAATTTTGTGCCCGGTAGTGAGGTCCTCCAGTGTGAGATGAAGGTAAGATAACTGTTTTTCCTACCAAAGAACAATCTAAATTACCACGAAGAATGGCATCCATTAAGCCAGAGTAGAGATCAGCTCTGAGTTTTGGTTGATTATTCCAAATATAACGAAATCTTTCTTCCTCGATTGCAATGTAACCGTCAACAATGTATTGTTGTCATAGTCTACCGGCTAGCAAGAGAGTCTTACCCTCGTTAAGTCTTTGTTGTATTCTAAAGCAATAAAAGTCTCTCATTGTTAATTTTTGTCGCTTGTAAGTCTTGTCGATGAAATCTCCCAAATTTATTCAAACTTTATATCTATCTTCACCATATGGGTGTATTAGTGGATATGTCATAGACATAAAACTTGGGTGTAGATCATAAATTCTTTGAAGTCCATTTTTCCTATGCTCTACAATAATATCTTGCATGAAGTTTTCTTCCGTAAGATCACCCACTATTAATCCAGCTACTTCAGAAGTTGTGGGTAAATTATATTATCGACCATCCGTTGTCCTATTAGATAGGAGACGTAGGCCAAATTCACATTCAGGATGCTCTTTATATCTATCTCTAGCCATTCGAAATGTTTTAACCAATATATCATGCTCCTCCAACATTACTGATAAGCCCTGAACAATTTTTGGATCTAATGTCTCCTTCCAGCAGACAATTCATTCTGTTGTTTATCTCATTTTCAGTATCATATATATATAGCTGAGCAAACTGGGTCTTTTACCAATTTCAGGCAATAAAGATCCTATACGATGATAATTCTTACCACACATCCTGAAATCGTATGGCCCCTTTGAGTGATTGATAGATCCATCAACTCGGCCACCCATGGATGTAAATGCATACATTGAGTTATAAGCTCTAATATTTTTACGAAAATTAATACCTAGTTGTCCTGATTATTTACCCAAAAGGTACTTCAGATAAGGTGGTGGTTCCCTCAATAAAGGAAGTTGTACATGACCTTCTCCCATACAACAAAATGAGAATATCGGTTTTGTTGTTTGTTTTGTTTTTATTGTTCGTTCTCATACCATAAAAGAGCTTCATAATATTGGCATGTGTACTTTGGGGGGCCGAAATTCCAAGTTGTTGTGTAATGGCCTATCAATTTGAACAATTAAATATAAACATAATCATATAGTTAGTTAATGATTTAGTCATTCAGTTTCTCATATGAACAATCAGTCAAATTTTGACATTTAGATAAGAGATAAATGGGGATGCATATTACCATACCATTTTGATGAATCGGAACATTTCTGCTTGAAAAGTTCGTCAACTTCGCCAACTTTGTGAATCTGTTAACAGAACGTATTAGTTCTATTATTAGTTTTTTTTGAATGTTCTTGTATTGTTTTTCAATTAAAGCAACTTTTCGCTTCAATCTGGAATACTTCCATCGGCTGTTTTTGAGAGAGCCCACTTCCTTATTCACTCGACTACACTCGCCTGTTGATGCATTTGTATTTTCTTTTTTGTTTTAGCATCTGTTCGAGGGAAACTAATTCTGGTAGTAGCTGTTGTAGGAGGTTAACTTCCATCGAAATATTCAATGATCTATTGTATTCTTTAACGATAGCAGATAGCAATTCCATTGAACCTGTTATATTTGTTTTGAAAGAATATAATATGTTAGCGGTATATATTTTTGGTTATATCGAAATACAATATACCCGAGTGCTACGTATGTGAGAGTACTTGTTGGAATCGTAGCTTATCTGAAACACAATATGTGTTCTAAATAATGTTATTCAAGTAGAGTAGGAATGAGTATACAAATCACTGTAAATCAAAACACTCACCGAGATGATCTTTAAGAAATTGAATGGGATTGCAATGTGTGAATATGCTGCTGCATAAAGTTTTCTCAATTATTAAAAATTAAATAAATATCGCCCCTTCCTTGAATGTGCACCCTGTTTAATTTGAAGATAAAAATAAATGGATGATCGAATGGTTGTAGAATTTTAATATGATGAATGAATGTTTGAATGGCTGCAGATTTTGAGTGTAATGAATTTGAATATGAATAGAGGGAAGATATGAGAATTGCCTACGCATTTAATAGGAGTGATTTGTATTGATTTGTGGAGAAAATGTAACTGGATAAGATTGGGAGGATGATTTGGGACTTGGTTGGTCATTTAATAGCATAGATCTACTAAATCATTTGGATGGTAACTGATATTAGCTATAATGTTTCAGCTAATGCACACCTACGAATTTGATATGGATTGTCTATGGAAATGTATCAAATTTTAGCTCTAATTTGTCCTTTTCATAGGTAGTTAAAGCGAGTTATATATTCAGCTACACTCAACGAAAACTTGATGCCACCTATAGTGCATCCATTCTTGATGTGTCATAATTAGGCCATGTGCTCGATTAAACAGATTGATTGTTTATATAATTTTCAATATGATTTGGAGCTGTAATTATCTATAAATGAATAAAGCTTCTCATTTCACAGAAAACTCAGGGCTTGAAGCTCATTGGAGTATTCTCTTTAAGTTTTCTAAAGCAACCGCAAAGTATTCTCTTTATCATGATTTATGCATGCTTTTTGGAATCATCAAGCACTCATAGTACATGTTTTGGGACAACAAAAAACACCAATGATACGATACAAGTGAAAAAATATAAATATTGACAAGGTAGTACAAGGGTTAATCAAAATTGATATCAGTAACAATCAATAGGGCGTCAAGCTTCACGTTGTACATACATAGGTCTTGAAAACATAATAAAGGGAAATCACATTGATATCAAATTACTTCTTGAATTTAAAAATTGGTAGGCACTTAGATTCTAAATTTTTGTGCCTCTAGCATTGGAAGGATATACATAAGTTAATATGTAGAAAAAGCTCATTTTCTTGGGCCATGGATTTGTTTTCCACTCAAGAAAATGAAGTGCTCTTCTTATCGTCTTTAGATGATGATGATGAACAGTCTTGTTGACCTCTTTAGATACTAATGGTGAAAGGCAGAATGATCTTCAGAGTTTGTACTACCTGACTCATCTTGGGCCGATTTTTTGCAGATTTCAACAAACATGTGTGAGTTAACTTTGCCATCTTTCGAGCTGCACTGATGGAATACCAATTTTTCTTTTAGATCAGAATATAACTGCCATGTTGCTTGCTTTCTCAGCCCATTCCCTTCCTGTGAAAACACAAGTAAATGCGATAATAACTATAAGTTAAAAGTCTTCATCCTCATTTAAGGGGAAAATTGAGTTGAAATGTCAAATATTACCACAATCTCAATCCACATAGATGTAGAACAGCAACATTTCACAAAGGAGATATATAATTTGGAACTTTGTGCCATCCAATACAAGCAAATTAAAAAGTAAACCATCTGAAACAATAGCAATCGATCCAAGTAGATATAAAATATCAATATTTCTACAGAAGAGATAAATATAACTTGCAGTTTCTCCAGGGCAGATCAATCAAAGACTGCTTCTCCTTGGAAAAACATAGTCAATCCTCATACAAAAAAATACTACTACTATATCATAGGGGCAGACACATAGTCACAAGCGAAAATTCTAACCCCCGAACACTTCTCCGACAGGAGTTCTAAAAATAAGAAAAATATAATACGAACACACTTATATTAAGAGTACCTAAAGAAGTGCCTCGTGGCGGAATATTCTATTAACTTTTAACTGCTAAAAGATTGGAATTCCTTTGAACCTAAAGACTTGAGAGGTAGAGTAGAAATCTACTAAAAGTAAAGGGTGTGCATATGTAGCCATGAGATTTAGTAGTGCCTGTCAGCCTATGTAATCCATAACCATCTCACACTTAATGCCAAAGAAACAGTTATCCAACTGAAAATGAACAGATGCAATCAGATAACCAGTGTGTTCTGCTTTTGCCTTTTTGGAATACAATAGATCAAAATAAGAACTGAATTACATTATCAAACTGACCTTGTCTATAATGATGCAAACTCTACCAAACATATTTTCTGGGATGGAATAGAACCTCAATACTTCTTGCAAGACCTATCAAATAGCACATGATACTTTCAATACAGAGAAACAGATCCAAATTACATAGAGTTGTTTAAGCTGAAACAGCACCATAAATGACATCCTTAAGAAGAATAAATTGTATGACACGCATTAACTCGAACTTATTTCCAAGGAGATTTGCCTAACTTCTGTCATACAAGAGAATTAACTACTCACTGTACTCTACTCTACCCACTTTTTGACTCAATTCCAAGACAAAACCACTCATAAGGTAATTTTTGATGTAGAAGAACTATGCAGAGAAAATATAAATCAGAATGTAAAAGTGAAAAAGTCATCTGAATTATCAAAATTCAATAAAAAGAAATGAAGTTATCATCAATTAATACACATGTGCTAGTAATGTAGATGGTTAAAATATGTTAGCAAAATAATTTCAAATGAATTTCCATTTAGTAGCACCTAAGATTAGCTATCATAAAAGTATCTAACTATTATTTTGTAAGAAGATGACTTAATCAAACTAATAAAAATAAGATGAGTGACTTACTAATTTGCAACAATGTAGATTTTCCTTTTTTTCCCGGTTCACACAACCACTTTCCATATCATCGATTTCATGTAAACAACCACATCTACAGATGAGGAAGACGTTTTGGTAAAAATGACGTAGTCATTTAAACATTTTAGTGAAACACACTATATATAAATATCGACTTGATAAAATACTATTTTTATACATATAAGAAGAATAAGGGTATGAAAGCCCACAAAAATCAATTAAGATTAATATAAATTAAAAACATGACAATTACAAATCATGAAGATCAAAATAGAAACCTAACATGAAAACATAATACATACCTTATGAAACTTAGGAAGTTGGGAGGGAGAAGATTGGCTACTTACTTATGAAGTTGGGAGGGAGAAGATATCCTCTACTCTTTACCATATAATTTTGTATTGTGCCTTGGATCTCCTAGCTATTTCTTGTAAATGCAATTGATTTGCCATGTTTTCCTGCGAGTTATCTAGATGGTTTGAAGCTACCACAGACGACGAGTTAGTCACACTTGAAGCTTTAGTATCATTAAGCACAGTATTTCTATTTGCATCTAACTCAGAGTCAGCTGAAAGTTCACGAGTTGTTTTTACTACTTGCTCTATAGAAAGGTCCCATCTAGATTCATTGTTCTTCTGCATTGAAGTTTCCTCGTCCATGTCCATCATTTCATCAAATAGATTATTATTTTTAATAGTTTCATCTTCAACAAAATCAGAGTCATTTTCCATGGGTTTGACAACTGAATGATTGCTCTGTGGTTTTACCTCATCCTTCTCATTTATGCTCTCATCGATTTCACCATCTTCACTCACATCACTGTTATCCACAGTTTTCAAGCGATGAGCCAACATATGTACATCATCAAAGCTTGAAAGCGTTCTGGAAAATCTTTCACCAACCTTAGCTGATTCAACAACAGAAGGTTCTTTACTCGACTGACTTACCTTTTCGGGTAGCTGAATATTGCTCTCGGATAACAGAGAATGAAGAGCATTTCCATATGGAAGCATCAAGGTCTGACAAAATAAATGAGTCACAGCCACCAAAACCACTACCAAAATCTATTTCCTTTTATCAATTTGACACACATATTGAAACTCCAAGTTGTACTCCATTCTTAAAGCTCAGCTCAAAATCAATAGCTCGTCATAGCAATAAGAATCCGCTTCATCATTTCCTGCATAAAAATCTATAATTCGTAATAAGCAATCTTTGTTCGTGGCTACTGCCTTCCACTTAAACAATACATATTCTTGAAAAAGATTTAAGGTTCAAAAGTTAGCCCAATCTCTATATAAAGATAGATTTTGAAAAATATGTATTTTACACTATATTCAAGATGTATAGAAAATGAACTATCTACTACATAAGAGCTTGACTACAACAACAGCATATTCAATGTAGTCCTACAAAGTGGGGTTTGGAGAGAGTAGAGTATACACATACCTTTCCCCTAGCTTAGAGGTAGAGAGGCTATTTCCTTAGATCCTCAGCTCAAGGAAAAATAGTCCAGGAAAAGAATAATCAGAACTGAAAGCATACTAAAACATTCTGATCAGTAACTACAATAAAATAATACGATAACCGCAGTACAAGAAACAACAAATATTGGTCAACACACCCAATACAATACAGTTGGTCTAACTACCAACAATATAGCTTGACTTAGCTGTCAAGAACAATCTTTAGCTGCGAATTCAAGCTCCAAGTACTAAAACAACAACAGGGTATCTCTTAAATATGAATATAAAAGTTGCTAAAAGCAAGAAAGAAGCTGAATTTTTTTATCAACTCACGCTATATCTTTAGCTTCAAATTCAAGCTCTATGAGCAGAAGACAGGTAATATGTACCAAAGCTACTATATATCAATACTCTAACTATATATTGTGAACTGATATGTTGAAGGTCTATGATTGTTGCTCTAAATTATGTTTAAATTGCTTACCTTAGGTTGTATCCGCTGACCTCGTACCACATTTCTGTGGGGGAAATGTTTGCCCTTCATTTTTATCAAATATGTTTTCTGATGCAGGTTGGATGGAACTGTGGAAGTGATTTGCTAGTGGATGATAGTGCTGTCGTTTGCCTTCTGGTAGCGTATTAAATTGGATAATTAAGAATATGTTAGTGGGCTGGATTTGAACCGTTTCGAATGGGCTGAATTTGAGTGGTTGTGGGCTCATTAATTAATTATTGCTATTTAGTGTGATCTTTTAAATGAGGGGTTACTTTTATTTTGGATAAAAACACAGATTTTTATTTAATGAATAAGATAAAATAATAAAAACACATATTTATATTTTATTAATGAATAAGATAAAAGAATAAAAACACACCTAATAATTGCTATTTGAAATTTCTACAAGACTAGTAACATTTAAAGAAATGTCTTTAGTATTTAAAAAGTGAGAAAAAAAATGTATAGGCTGCGTTTCCATTCAATTATGTAGTAGTAGTCTTTGGTGTAGTAAAACATATAGAAGTTGATCAATCATACACAGTGTAATCTTAAAAATCAAATGCAAATTTTAATAAAAACATAATGAGTAAAACCTTATCCACAATTGATATTTATCTCAAATATTCAATTTAAAGACTTTGTGATGTAGCTTTGTTTGTGCAATAACTTGAGAAACAACAAAATTTCCATTATTCATACATAAATAGTCTTTTTCTCGACTAAAATTAGGTGTTTCTTTTTCTTTCAAGGACAAGAAATTGAAACTTCAATTAAGTGGAAAGCACTCAAATAGCATTGCCACATATTACTTTTATTAGCTAAAATAAATTATTTGCACAGTGTTTTTTTTAATTAAAAAATGGATTATTTCTAAATTATTAAATGTTATATTGGAATACTGGTCATAAAATTAATATTATATTTTGTGAAAAATTCATTAAAATATTATTCTACGCGTAATATTAATGAACTTAAAGAAAAAATTTGTAATGACCCACAAAATTATACTTGAAATTTTTTTGAAGTTATATGTTAATTATGATTGTTAAGTTGACGGATGATTTTAATATAATTAATTTTAGTTAATGGCTAATGAGCTAAGCCCATAATTTTTGTGTGTGTGGGGGGGGGGGGGGGAGAATTTAATGTAAGTAAAAAGAAGACTAGCTGTGTGCTATTATTACTGTGTTGGTGGTAAAACAGAAGAAACATGAATCACACAGCCAAAAAGAATACTAAAGAAATTGAAAACTGTTGTATATGCTTGACGTTCTGAATTTGGAATGGTAAATGTGTTATGTTATTTGGAATAATGAGATTAAATTCATAACTTAAAATTTGAAAAATATGAAAGTTGACATATTAGCAAGATAAGGAAATTGATTATAAATTTGAATGTGTTTTTAGTTTAGGCTAGACCTATTATAATATAGGTATTGCTAGTTTCGAAAACTTATTGTGATTAATTATTTAAATAGTTGCATTGATTTGGAAGCCTAACAAAAGGGGAAGGTCAAGTCACGGAGTGGTTGTTTGACTATTTGAGGCAAGTGGATTTCTAAATTCTTGTTAAGTTTATTAAATCGTGTATTAAATGGGTTGACTTATCCATGTTGAGTAATTCTAATGATGGAAAAAGGGTAGTCAGAAAGTAATGTGATAAATTGTTCGTGTGTGATTTTTGAGAATGATTTGAAGGCTTATTGCTTATTTGTTGATGTTGTGTCACAGTTGCATTGTTGTGAATTGTGCAATGTTATGCAAATGGTCATCTCTCCAATTATTTGTATGAACATGTCATTTGCATTTTTCTGATATATGGCTATGACAAGTGTTATGTGTATTGAAAAAATAAGAAATTAAAGAGGATACCATTTCAAGGGATGTATCAGGTGCCGCGATAGATAATATATTTCGAGGGATGTATCGCGTTCTCCAATGGTTACTATTATCAAGGGTCGTATCGCACGCTGCGGTGGATGCATGGACAGATATCCCCTATAGGTCCCAGACTAAGATACAATGGGTGTGTACCATTAGGTCAAACATGCATCATTATACTTGACATTGCATTTCATTGCATTGCACTTATTATTGGTGAACTTGATCTCGTGTGTTGCTGATCACGTGAGTACCTTTCTTGTGGAACTTGTGACCAATGAATATTGAGTTTGTTGTTGAAGATATACAATTGTTAAAGTATTGTTATTGACGAAATGAAATTGTTAGAGTGTTGTTGTTGAGTATATGAAATTGTTAGAGTGTTATTGTTGAGCTATGTGTTTCGCAAACTGTGAACTGTTAGGTTTGGCGGATTTTATGCAGGTTGTAGTTGTGGAAGTTCAGTTGGGGTGGTAGGAAGTAACCATATCCTATTCTCTTAACTTGCGTTTAGGAGTTTACTTGCTGAATACCATGTGATTTGGTACTCACCCCTTGCTTCTACAAATTTTTGTAGGTTATGAGCCTGGATTTTTGTGGTACTTGTCATTCTGTTCTTTTCAAGGCTTCTTGTAGAGGTTTATGAGGTAGATGTTTTTCATGTCAGCGGACCTTCTTACCTTATCTATGATCTTGTTTTGTTCTAGAAACAATGTCATTTGAGACTTGTATATTTCTTTTGAATTAATAGTAGTATTTTAGAGGCTTGTACACGTGACAATCAGATTTTTGGGGTATTTTTAAGTGGATTATGAAATTCTTTGCATTTTATTGTAATGGTTGAGCTTTAGGTTGACTTGTCTTGTGGGATAAGACGAGTGTCATCACGTCCATTTTTGGGTCATGACAAATCATAGAAACACCTAGATTAAAAAATAAATATATAATAATACAAAGAAGTATTAGATACATGTGATATACCTAGGATAAAATGGACAATGCATATAATAATTTTCCTAGATAGTCACGCCTGTTTGAGAAATTACCTCATGATATCATTTTTATTTATTTTAGGATTATAATATCGCCCTACTTAGTACATTTTCTTCAAAATATATTTGACACAAAAATATATCTTTGTCCCTCCTAATAAGTGTCATGTCATACTATTCCCTTTTTACTAATAATTTTAAAAACTAACTTTTCAAATCAACCCGTTTAATATGCTCGGTAAAATAAATAATTACATAACAAAAAGTGAACATTCTAAAACAAATTAGAGTAAATTTTTTTATTATAATTTAACATTAATTATTTATTCTAAATCTTTTTTCAAATCATTCAGTCTCCAAATTCTTATAAAATGCGCAAGGTAAACATTAAAAACAAGTAAAAGTGAATGAAAAAAAAAAAGGTGATGTTAAGGAACAATTTTCACGTACTCATTAAAAATACAAAGTATTATATCAATCAACTCTTTCTAACGGTTTTTTTTCTAGCAACTATTCTCTCTGTCCATTTTTATTTATTCAATACATTATAAATAATTATTCATTATCAAGTGATAATTTATTACTTAATTCCCAATTTACTGTTATTATAAATTATAGTCATTTTTAAATGCATTTTTTAAAATATAAAATTTATTATTTTGGAAGATTAATATAGTAAATTATCTTCATATTTTTTAAGAGATATGTCAAATTAATATTGAACAAATAAATATGAACAAAAGGAGTAGAAACAAAATTTCCTAGTTTAAAAAAAAGTAAAAAGATTATTAAGAAAAAGAGAATAATATGATATGGCATTCCATTAGAAGTGTGCACTTTGCATATTGTTTTAGAAATTAATGAAGGAATGAATTGAGAAATGATTTTTAAAAAAATTAATTAATATTAAATCTAATAATAAAATAGAAACTATCTATCTTCTTATACCATATTAATATTATAGTGAAATGTCTAATATGTGGAGTTCTTTTAGGATATGGTTAGGAATTCTATTTGGCGACCAAGTTAGGTTTTTTTTAATAAATAAAGGAGTTTTTCTTCAATGTAAATAAGATCCCCATGAATCTTGAATATACTTCAAGATGAATAAGAAGTTTTTTCTCTTCTCCCTACTTTATTCTTCTTCTATATTTATATAGTTTCATAACACATTATCAGCACGAGACTCTAATCAAGGTAGGGGCCATGAATGATTGACCCAATTGTAAAAAATATGGATCTGTAATGTTTTGTGTATTCATTGATGTGTTACACATGATATACTAGCATTAATTAATGTCTTTTACCTTATTGGAGGTATGTTTACAATTCTTTGTAAGTTTGTGATTTTATTTACATTATTATATGGAAAAGAAATGTGATGGCCAACAGAGGCAAAGTAATTGTATGGATCTTTTACTTCTTATTTTTCTAATTTTTAATATTATTATCATTACTTATTAGTAATATAATTGATTTTTCTCATTAAATTTGAGAAACTTAACTGGTTTAGGATATATGTATGACATATACATATCTAATTTAGATTGTTAGAAGACTTTGCAAAGTGAAAATAATTTTAAAAGCTCAAGAGTGAGCTTTGTTGCACTTAAGCATATTATGTCATTGGTTGAGGATAAGACGATAAATTCATATACAATTGCATTAAGAGGGTAAGGCGATTGATTCATATCCAATCACACTAAGAGGGTAAGACGATGGGTTCAGGTCCAATCGCACCAAGAGGATATGACATCGAATTAAAAGTTTCGATCACTACAGTGATAAAAGATGTTGAGTTCAAGTCTCACAATTTATGACCTAAAATCTCTTTATATGAATAAGACGTTGAGTTTAGTATCAATACATTATATTGATGATATTTTGACTACTAAAGCAAAAAGTGTGTTTTTGATGAACAATTGTCATGAACCCTATTCAATTGAAAGCTTCCATTCCCTAAAGTGAATGTGATAGTCGTGCATATTATGTCTGAAAGAAGACAAGTGATTGAATAATGAACATGAATATGGAGTGAGGTATTAAAACTATCATAATTTGATATGCTCACATGTTTTGTAACGACCTGTTTAGTCGTTTTGAGCAGCAGACTTTATTTCTGAAAAAAACTGGCTGAGACGACGGATACCACGACGGACCGTCATGGGCACGACGGACCGTCGAGGGTGTCTCGTCCCAAAACACTTAGAATTCTGAAATTTGAGTACAAAAATCGACTCTCTGTAATCTGTGACGGACCTGCAGGACGGGCCGTCACAGGTACGACGAACCGTCGTGAGGCCCCGTTTCAAAACACTTTAACTCTTGAGAATTTGGTACAGGGAACGATTCTCTGAACGTCGTGACGGAAGTGCAGGACGGACCGTCACAGGGGTGACGAACCGTCACAGACTCCTTAGTGAAAAATGGAGTTCTGATCATTGCGACGACCTGCATGACGGACCGTCGCAGGCACGACGGGCCGTCACAGGTTGCGTAATCCCAGTCGGAGTCGGATTTCTTTACACGTTTTAAGGGACGTTTTGGACTATTCCTGCTTTAATTATAAAGTTAGAGGGTTAATGTTAATAAGTCTAATTACTTAGGGGTTAAAAGAGGTAACCTTAAGTTAATTAGTGGGTTATTATTGCCATCTTTTATTCTTAATTATATGTTAATTAGGGTAAAAGAAAGAGGGTTTGAATAAAAGAAAAGAGAAAGAACAGAGAGAGAGAGAGGGGAATCGATCGAACGAGGCAGAGGGAATATCGAAGCTTGGGAATTTGCTTGTTTGAATTCAATTCTTCGGTGGAGGTAGGTTATGGTTTTCATGCTATCTTATAGTAAACTCTTAATAGCGAATGATATGTGTTAGTAGTATTATAAAGTCTTCTATATGCTTAATTGTATGCTTGCATGAATATGATTATGTGATTGTGATAAAACAAGCATGATGAAAATTATGGAATCCCAAATCTTGAAAGAAACTTTAATCTACGTTATTAATGATGATGCCTTGGTATAAAAGAAGGCTTGATGAATTAAAGTAATGGGATTGATGATGCCTTGGTGTAGAGAAGGCTTGATGAATTGACAGAATGAGATTAGTGGATCGGAGTGTCACGTTCCGACACATAGTATTAGTGGATCGGAGTGTCACGTTCTGACACATAGTATTAGTGGATCGAAGTGTCACGTTCCGACACATAGTATTAGTGGGACGGGTGTCACGAACCGACACGTAGAATTAGGGGATCGGAGTGTCACGTACCGACACATATTATTAGGGGATCGGGTGTCACGTTCCGACACATAGTATTAGTGGATCGGAGTGTCACGTTCCGACACATAGTATTAGTGGGACGGGTGTCACGAACCGACACGTAGAATTAGGGGATCGGAGTGTCACGTACCGACACATAGTGGTAGGGGATCGGAGTGTCACGTACCGACACAAGAGGAAGAAAGATAATGAATCTTGAAAGATGATGTTAATATGCTCAACATAATGAACTTAATTCCCAAAATGAGTATGGTATTGAGGCTTGAGCCCTCGTGGATGAACTTGATGCTACTTATTGATGATTATAGTACTTGTTGTTGCTACATGTTGAGTTTTATAGTTGATTTATGATATTAACTGATATATACTGTTTTCTATTTTGAGTTGGCCGTTGATATTTACTCAGTACCCGTGGTTTGTACTGACCCCTACTTTTATGTTTTCTTCTTTGTTATTTGTGGAGTGCAGCAAACGGGCCGTCGTCTTCAACTCAACAGTAAATCTAGCCAGTCTTCACTACATCGGAAATTCAGGGTGAGCTAATGCGTCTAGCTTGGACTGGATCTTCTTCTTCAAGTCTTGATGCCTTGAACTTCCGGCATGGACTAGCTTTNTTAGGGGATCGGGTGTCACGAACCGACACGTAGAATTAGGGGATCGGAGTGTCACGTACCGACACATCGTAGTAGGGGAGCGGAGTGTCACGTACCGACACAAGAGGAATAAAGATAATGAATCTTGAAAGATGTTAATATACTCAATTTAATGAACCTAATTCCTAAATGAGTATGGCATTGAGGCTTGAGTCCTCATGGATGAACTTGGTGGTACTTATTGATGATTATAGTACTTGTTGTTGCTACATGTTGAGTATTGTAGTTGATTTATGATATTAACTGATATATACTGTTTTCTATTTTGAGTTGGCCGATGATACCTACTCAGTACTTGTGTTTTGTACTGACCCCTACTTGTATGTTTCTTTCTTTGTATTTGTGGAGTGCAGCAAACGTACCGTCGTCTTCAACTCAACCGCAATTCTAGCCAGTCTTCATTACACCGGATTTCAGGGTGAGCTAATGCTTCTAGCTTGGGCTGGATCTTCTTCTTCATGTCTTGATGCCTTGAAGTTCCGACATGGACTAGCTTTTATTTATTTTAGCTTCTTAGAATACTCTTAGTTTAGTAATTTGATCATAGATGTTCTTGTGATGATGACTTCCAGATTTTGGGGAATAATAGATGTTGAGTTTAGAAGTTATTGAATTGATTTTCATTTATGAGTTTAAGTCTTCCGCATTACTTTCTGTTGATATTATATTGAAATGTTGGGTTTTGTATTGTTTGGTTCGCTCACATAGGAGGGTAAGTGTGGGTGCCACTCGCGACTCGATTTTGGGTCGTGACAAACTTGGTATCAGAGCATTAGGTTCGTTGGTCTCATCACACAAGAACGAGTCTAGTAGAGTCTTAAGGAATGGTAGGGGGACGCCTTTACTTTTCTTTGAGAGGCTATAAGACTTTAGGAAAATTCCATTCCTTCTTTCTTTCTTTCGTGCTATTACTTGGATCCAATTGGTATCTAGGTGATACAAATTGGTATCTGACCATCTTCACTTTATTTCGCAGATGGTTAGAACTAGAGCAACAACTGCACCAACACCAACACCGGCAAGACATGATGCGTCTAAGCCAGCCACTGGGGCTGTAGCTCGGAGAGGAACAGTGGCAAGAGGCCGTGGTAGAGGTCGTGGGAGGACGTCCTCTAGAGGAAGAGGACAAGCACCTAGCCCATCTGGTACTAGGGCGGTGACTCCTCCATCGACTGAGGAAGTGATAAGAGAGTGTGAGGAAGGGGAGAATGAACAAGTACAGAATGAGGGATTGCCACCCCAACCTACCCCAGAGATTATCAATTAGGTTCTTGCCTATCTTAGCGGATTATCTGACCAGGGCCAGACACCTCCAGTGTTTTCTGCACCAGCACCTCAGGTCTCGTAGGTACAACATGCAGCCATTGTGGCTCCCCGCATGGATGCCTCATTGGAAATAGGCACGTTTCCTCGTCTGACTACAGGGCCTATAATGACAAATGATCAGCATGAACTTTTCAGTAAGTTCTTGAAATTGAAACCTCCAGTCTACAACGGTTCTGAATATGAGGATGCCTATGATTTTTTGGTTGACTACCATGAGCTACTACACAAGATGGGTATAGTAGAACGGTTTGGTGTTGAGTTTGTGACTTATCAGTTTCAAGGGAACGCCAAAATGTGGTGGCGGTCACATGTTGAGTGTCAACTAACAGAGGCACCACCTATGACTTGGGCATCATTCTCTAGCTTGTTTATGGAGAAGTATATCCCCCGGACTTTGAGGGATAGGAAAAAAGATGAGTTCTTGAGCCTAGAGCAAGGTAGGATGTCGGTTACTGCATATGAGGATAAGTTTCGTGCATTATTCAGGTATACCACCCAACTTTGTTTCAGTCCACAAGAGCGGATTCACCGTTTTGTGAAGGGGTTGAGGTCAGAGTTGCGGATTTCAGCCTTACAGGTAGCGGCTACAGCGAAATCCTTTCAGGAAGTGGTAGACTTCGTAATAGAGGTGGAGGGGGTGAAGCCAGATGACTTAACCATGGCATCGACATCAAAAAGGTTTCGAAAGGGAGGTGAGTTTAATGGTTCTTACTCCAGAGGGCAAGGCTCAGGAGATTACTCAGTCCGACCAATTCAGTCTTCACTACAGACTGTAGTTGGGGGTCAACCTCAGACCGGTCAACATTTCTCTGAGAGACCTATGCTTGAATCCAGACAGTGTTATGGATGTGGGGAGACTGGACATATTAAGAGGTATTGTCCAAAACAGGGTTACAGACCTCAAATAGTCAGAGGTAGAGGTGGTCATGGAAGAGGCCGTCATTCCGGAGGACGTGGAGGCCGAGGTAATGGTGGTCACCAAAACGGTCGGGGTGACGGGCAAACTGGAGCCACCACAGCACAACATGGTAGGGGCAACGGGCAGACAGGTGATAGGGCCCATTGTTACGCTTTCCCCGGGCGATCTGAAGCGGAGACATCTGATTCTGTTATCACAGGTAATCTTTTGGTTTGTGATTGCACGGCTTCTGTATTATTTGATCCTGGCTCCACATTTTCATATGTATCTTCCTCATTCGCTACTGGTCTTAATTTACATTGTGAATTGCTTGACATGCCTATTCGTGTTTCTACTCTGGTGGGTGAGTCTGTGATAGTTGAAAAAGTATATAGGTCTTGTTTGGTGACTTTTGTGGGGAGTAATACTCATGTAGACTTGGTTATCTTAGAAATGGTTGATTTCGATGTAATTATGGGTATGACTTGGATTTCTCCAAATTTTGCAATCTTAGATTGTAATGCTAAAACTGTAACGTTGGCCAAGCCTGGGACAGATCTGTTAGTGTGGGAGGGTGACTACACTTCCACTCCGGTTCGTATCATCTCCTTTCTTCGTGCTAAGAGAATGGTTAGTAAGGGGTTTTTAGATTTCTTGGCACATCTCAAGGATGACACTGCCCAAGTACCTTCAATTGAGTCGGTTTCGGTAGTCCGTGAGTTTCTTGATGTGTTCCCTGTAGATCTTCCTGGTATGCCACCGGATAGAGATATCGATTTTTGCATTGATCTGGAACCGGGAACTCGCCCCATTTCTATACCCCCTTATAGAACGGCTCACGCTGAGTTAAGAGAGTTAAAGGCCCAACTTCAAGAGTTGTTGTGCAAAGTCTTCATTAGACCAAGTGCATCTCCTTGGGGTGCTCCGGTGTTATTTGTGAAGAAGAAGGATGAGAGTTTTTGGATGTGCATAGACTACCGGCAGTTGAACAAGGTAACTATTAAGAACAAGTATCCCATTCCTCGCATTGATGACTTGTTCGATCAGTTACAAGGTGCTTGTGTCTTCTCTAAGATTGACTTGAGATCCGGTTATCATCAATTGAAAATACGGGAAATGGATGTGCCAAAGACTGCTTTTCGGACCAGGTATGGGCATTACGAATTTGTAGTAATGTCTTTTGGTCTTACGAATGCCCCTGCTGCTTTCATGAGCTTGATGAATGGGATTTTTAAGCCATATCTGGATTTCTTTGTGATCGTATTCATTGATGATATACTGATATACTCTAAGAGTAAGAAGGAACATGAGGAGCATTTGAGAATTGTGTTGGAAGTATTAAGGGAGAAAAGACTTTATGCCAAATTCTCCAAGTGTGAGTTTTGGCTAGATTCAGTGTCCTTCTTGGGGCATGTGGTTTCTAAGGATGGAGTGATGGTGGATCCTTCTAAGATGAGACAGTGAAGAATTGGGTAAGACCTACTAATGTGTCAGAAATAAGGAGCTTTGTTGGTTTAGCTAGCTACTACCGTCGATTTGTCTAGGGATTCTCTTCTATTGCTTCCCAATTGACGAACTTGACTAAGCAGAATGTTCCATTTGTATGGTCGGATGAATGTGAGGAAAGCTTTCAGAAACTCAAGACTTTGTTGACTACTGCACCAAACCTTACCTTGCCAGTAGAGGGTAAGAATTTCATTGTTTATTGTGATGCATCCTATTCTAGTTTGGGTGCAGTGCTAATGCAAGAGAAGAATGTGATTGCTTATGCTTCAAGGCAATTAAAGGTGCACGAACGCAATTATCCGACCCATGATTTGGAGTTGGCCGCGGTAGTATTTGCATTAAAGCAATGGAGACACTATTTGTATGGGGTTAAGTGTGAAGTCTATACGGATCATCGTAGCCTAGAGTATGTCTTCACTCAGAAGGATTTGAATTTGAGACAGAGGAGATGGATGGAACTACTGAAGGAATACGATATCACTATTCTGTATCATCCGGGAAAGGCTAATGTTGTGGCAGACGCCTTAAGTAGAAAGGCAGGAAGCATGGGAAGTCTAGCCTATTTGCAAGTTTCTAGACGCCCATTGGCTAGAGAAATCCAAAACTTGGCTAATGACTTTATGAGGCTTGAAGTAAATGAGAAGGGAGGATTTTTGGCTTGTGTGGAGGCGAGATCTTCTTTTCTTGACAAGATCAAGGGAAAACAGTTTGATGATGAGAAACTAAGTCGAATTCGGGATATGGTTTTGCGAGGAGAGGCTAAAGAGGCAATAATTGATGAGGAAGGTGTTTTGAGAATTAAGGGAAGGGTATGTGTGCCCCGTGTTGATGACTTGATCCACACTATTCTTACAGAGGCTCATAGTTCCGGATACTCTATACATCCTGGTGCAACCAAGATGTACCACGTCCTAAAGCAACACTTTTGGTGGAGTAGAATGAAGTGCGACATTGTTGATTTTGTTGCCAAATGTCCAAATTGTCAACAAGTAAAGTATGAACACCAGAGGCCCGGAGGAACACTTCAGAGAATGCCCATTCCTGAATGGAAGTGGGAGAGAATTGCAATGGACTTCGTGGTTTGTCTTCCAAAGACATTGGGAAAGTTTGATTCGATTTGGGTAATTGTGGACAGATTAACTAAGTCTGCTCACTTCATTCCGGTCAAGGTGACTTACAATGCAGAGAAGTTAGCCAAAATATATATCTCAGAAATCGTTCGATTGCATAGAGTTCCACTCTCCATCATATCATATAGAGGTACGCAGTTTACTTTTAAGTTTTGGAGAACATTGCATGCTGAATTAGGTACTAGGTTGGACCTTAGTACTGCATTTCACCCTCAGACAGATGGTCGGTCTGACCGAACAATTCAAGTGTTGGAGGATATGCTTCATGCATGTGTGATAGAATTTGGTGGTCATTGGGATAAATTCTTACCCTTAGCGGAGTTTTTGTATAATAATAGCTATCACTCGAGTATTGATATGGCTCCATTCAAAGAATTGTATGGGAGGAGATGTAGGTCTCCCATTGGTTGGTTTGATGCATTTGAGGTTAGACCTTGGGGTACTGATCTGTTGAGGGATTCAATAGAGAAGGTGAAATCTATTCAAGAAAAGCTTTTAGCAGCTCAAAGTAGGCAAAAGGAATATGCGGATCGAAAGGTTAGAGACTTGGAGTTCATGGAGGGTGAACAAGTCTTGCTGAAGGTTTCACCCATGAAAGGGGTGATGCGGTTTGGTAAAAGAGTTAAGCTAAGCCCAAGGTATATTGGACCATTTGAAGTACTTAAGCGAGTAGGGGAGGTGGCTTATGAATTAGCCTTGCCTCCAGAACTTTCAGGAGTGCATCCGGTATTTCATGTGTCTATGTTGAAAAGATACCATGGGGATGGAAACTACATCATTCGTTGGGATTCGGTTCTGCTTGATGAGAATTTGTCTTATGAGGAGGAGCCTGTTTCCATTCTAGATAGAGAAATTCGCAAGTTGAGGTCGAGGGAGATTTCATCCATCAAAGTTCAATGGAAGAATCGACCCGTTGAAGAGGCCACTTGGGAGAAGGAGGCTGATATGCAAGAAAGATACCCACACCTGTTTACAAATTCAGGTACTCCTTTTCGCCCTTGTTTTTCTTCTTGTGATCGTTCGAGGACGAACGATGGGTAAATTGGTATCTATTGTAACGACCTGTTTAGTCGTTTTTGAGCAACAGATTTTATTTCTGGAAAAACTATCTGAGTCGACGGAACCCACGACGGACCGTCATGGGCACGACGGACCGTCGAGGGTGTCTCGTTTCAAAACACTTAGAATTATGAAATTTGGGTACTGAAATCGACTCTCTGAACTTCATGATGGAATGGCAGGACGGACCGTCACACATCTTCTACAGAAATTAAGTCTCTGAACTTTGTGACGGACCTGCAGGACGGACTGTCGTGGGCACGACGGACCATCACAGACTCTTCAAGGAAATTGAGTCTCTGAACTTTGCGATGGACCTGCAGGACAGACCGTCACAGCCATGACGGACCGTCACAGGTTGTGTAATCCCAGGCTGGGTCAGATTTCTGTTTAAGTTTTAAAGGGGCATTTTGGACTATTCCTGCTATAATTATAAATTTCGTGGGTTAATATTAATAACTCAATTTCTTGGGGGTTAAAAAAGATAACCTTGAGTTAATTAGTGGGTCAATTCCTCATCTTTTATACTTAATTATATTCTAATTAGGGTAAAAGAAAGAGGGTTTGAATAAGAAAAATAGAAAGAACAAAGAAAGGGAAAGAGAAACGATCGAGAGAGGAGAAACGAAGAGGAAAACACAAAGCTTTGGGAAATTGCTTGCTTGATCACTAATCTTCGGTGGAGGTAGGTTATGGTTTTGATACTATTCGTAGTAAACTCTTAATAGCGAATGATATGTATTGGTAGTATTGTAAACCCTTCTATATGCTTAATTGTATGCTTGCATGAATGTGATTATATAATTGTGATAAAATAAGCATGATGAAGCTATTGAATCCTAAATCGTGAAAGAAACCCTAATCTACTTTGTTAATGATGATGCCTTGGTATAAAAGAAGGCTTGATGAACTAAAGTAATGAGATTGATGATGCCTTGGTATAAAAGAAGGCTTGATGAACTAAAGTAATGAGATTGATGATGCCTTGGTATAAGAGAAGGCTTGATGAATTGATAGAATGAGAATTAGGGGATCGGAGTGTCACGTTCCGACACATAGAATTAAGGGATCAGGTGTCACGAACTGACACGTAGAATTAGGGGATCGGATTGTCACGTTCCGACACATAGAATTAAGGGATCGGGTGTCACGAACCGACACGTAGAATTAGGGGATCGGAGTGTCACGTTCCGACATATAGTATAAGGGGATCGGGTGTCACGAAGCGACACGTAGAAGTAGGGGATCAGAGTGTCACGTACCGACACATAGTAGTAGGGGAGCGGAGTGTCACGTACCGACACAAGAGGAATAAAGATAATGAATCTTGAAAGATGTTAATATACTCAATTTAATGAACCTAATTACCAAATGAGTATGGCATTAAGGCTTGAGTCCTCATGGATGAACTTGGTGGTACTTATTGATGATTATAGTACTTGTTGTTGCTACATGTTGAGTATTGTAGTTGATTTATGATATTAACTGATATATACTGTTTTTTATTTTGAGTTGGCTGATGATACCTACTCAGTACTTGTGTTTTGTACTGACCCCTACTTGTATGTTTCTTTCTTTGTATTTGTGGAGTGCAGCAAACGTACCGTTGTCTTCAACTCAACTGCAATTCTAGCCAGTCTTCATTACACCAAATTTCAGGGTGAGCTAATTCTTCTAGCTTGGACTGGATCTTCTTCTTCATTTCTTGATGCCTTGAAGTTCCGGCATGGACTAGCTTTTATTTATTTTAGATTCTTAGAATACTCTTAGTTTAGTAATTTGATCATAGATGTTCTTGTGATGATGACTTCCAGATTTTGGGGAATAATAGATGTTGAGTTTAGAAGTTATTGAATTGATTTTCATTAATGAGTTTAAGTCTTCCGCATTACTTTCTGTTGATATTATATTGAAATGTTGGGTTTTTTATTGGTTGGTTCGCTCACATAGGAGGGTAAGTATGGGTGCCACTCGCGACTTGGTTTTGGGTCGTGACAGACACAAGAGGAATAAAGATAATGAAATCTTAAATTATGATAATATACTAAATCTTAAAGAACTAATTCCCAAATGAGTATGATGGGGAGGTGTGAGTCCTCATTGATGTGCTTGGTGTTGTGACCAAGGGTTATGGTAATTGTTAATGCCTCATGTTAAGAATATTAGTTGATTTTATGTTATTATTTGATATATACTGTTTTCTATTTTGAGTTGGCCGATGATACCTACTCAGTACTTGTGCCTTGTACTGACCCCTACTTGTATTTGTTTTTCTTTGTAAATTGTGGAGTGCAGCAAACGTACCGTCGTCTTGAACTCAACCGCAACTCTAGCCAGTCGTCATCAAGCCAGATTTCAGGGTGAGCTATTGCTTCTAGCTTGGACTGGATCTTCCTTTTCATGTCTTGATGCCTTGAACTTCCGGCATGGACTAGCTTTTTATTTATTTTAGCTTCTTAGCTACTCTTAGATTTAGTAATTTGAGGATAGATGTTCTTGTGGTGATGAGTTCTAGATTTTGGGGATAATGATTGATAAATTTTAGAAGTTATATAATTGATTTCGTTAATGAGTTTTAAGTCTTCCGCATTGTATTTTGTTAATTATGGTTGAAATGTTGGGGTTTAGATTGGTTGGTTCGCTCACATAGTAGGATAAGTGTGGGTGCCACTCGCGGCTCGTTTTGGGTCGTGACAAACTTGGTATCAGAGCATTAGGTTTGTTGGTCTCATCACACAAGAACGAGTCTAGTAGAGTCTTAAGGAACGGTAGGGGGACGCCTTTACTTTTCTTTAAGAGGCTATAAGACTTCAAAAAAATTCCATTCTTTCTTTCTTTCTTTCGTGCTATTACTTGGATCCAATGGGTATCTAGGTGATACAAATTGGTATCTGACCATCTTCACTCTATTTCGCAGATGGTTAGAACTAGAGCAACGACTGCACCAACACCAACACCGGTAAGACAGGATGCGTCTGAGCCAGCCACTGGGGCTGTAGCTCGGAGAGGAGCAGTGGCAAGAGGCCCTGGTAGAGGTCGCGGGAGGACGTCCTCTAGAGGAAGAGGACAAGCACCTAGCCCAACTAGTACTAGGGCGGTGACTCCTACACCGACTGAGGAAGTGGTAGGAGAGGGTGAGGAAGGGGAGAATGAACAAGTGCAGAATGAGGAATTACCACCCCAACCTACCCCAGAGATGATTAATCAAGTTCTTGCCTATCTTAGCGGGTTATCTGATCAAGGCAAGACACCTCTAGTGTTTTGTACACCAGCACCTCAGGTTCCAGAAGTACGATAGGCCGCTGCTGAGGCTCCCCGCATGGATGCCTCATTGGAAATAGGCACGTTTCCTCGTTTGACTACAGGGCCTATAATGACAAGTGATCAGCATGAACTTTTCAGTAAGTTCTTGAAGTTGAAACCTCCAATCTTCAAAGGTGCTGAATCTGAGGATGCCTACGATTTTCTGGTTGATTGTCATGATTTACTATATAAAATGGACATAGTGGAATGGTTTGAAGTTGAGTTTGTAACCTATCAGTTTCAGGGAAATGCCAAAATGTGGTGGCGGTCACATGTTGAGTGTCAACCCGCACAGGCGCCACCTATGACTTGGGCGTCATTCTCTAGCTTGTTTATGGAGAAGTATATCCCCCGGACCTTGAGGGATAGGAGGAGAGATGAGTTCTTGAGCCTAGAGCAAGGCAAAATGTCGGTGACTACGTATGAGGCTAAGTTTCATGCATTATCCAGGTATGCCACCCATCTTTGTTTCAGTCCACAAGAGCGGATTCGCCGTTTTGTGAAGGGGTTGAGGTCAGATTTGCGTATTTCAGCCTTACAGGTAGCGGCTACAGCAAAATCCTTTCAGGAAGTGGTAGACTTCGTGATAGAGGTAGAGGAAGTGAAGCCAGATGACTTCACCATGGCATCGACATCAAAAAGGTTTCGTAAGGGAGGTGAGTTTAATGGTTCTTACTCCAGAGGGCAGTGTTCAGGAGGTTATCCAGCCCGACCTATTCAGTCTTCACTGCAGACTGTAGTTGGGGGTCCACCACAGACCGGTCAACACTTCTCTTAGTTTGGAGGTTATTCCCAGACTTTGTCATTCTCACAGAGACCTATGCTTGACTCCAGAGAGTGTTATGGATGTGGGGAGACTGGACATATTAAGAGGTATTGTCCAAAATAGGGTTACAGACCTCAAATAGTCAGAGGTAGAGGTGGTCATGGAAGAGGCCGTCATTCCGGAGGACGTGGTGGCCGAGGTAATGGTGGTCACCAAAACGGTCGGGGTGACGGGCAAACTGGAGCCACCACAGCACAACATGGTAGGGGCAATGGGCAGACAGGTGATAGGGCCCATTGTTATGCTTTCCCCGGGCGATCTGAAGCGGAGACATCTGATTCTGTTATCACAGGTAATCTTTTGGTTTGTGATTGCATGGCTTCTGTATTATTTGATCCTGGCTCCACATTTTCATATGTATCTTCCTCATTTGCTACTGGTCTTAATTTACATTGTGAATTGCTTGACATGCCTATTCGTGTTTCTACTCTGGTGGGTGAGTCTGTGATAGTTGAAAAAGTATATAGGTCTTGTTTGGTGACTTTTTTGGGGAGCAATACTCATGTAGACTTGGTTATCTTAGAAATGGTTGATTTCGATGTAATTCTGGGTATGACTTGGATTTCTCCAAATTTTGCAATCTTAGATTGTAATGCTAAAACTGTAACGTTGGCCAAGCCTGGGACAGATCTGTTAGTGTGGGAGGGTGACTACACTTCCACTCCGGTTCGTATCATCTCCTTTCTTCGTGCTAAGAGAATGGTTAGTAAGGGGTTTTTAGATTTCTTGGCACATCTCAAGGATGACACTGCCCAAGTACCTTCAATTGAGTCGGTTTCGGTAGTCCGTGAGTTTCTTGATGTGTTCCCTGCAGATCTTCCTGGTATGCCACCGGATAGAGATATCGATTTTTGCATTGATCTGGAACCGGGAACTCGCCCCATTTCCATACCCCCTTATAGAACGGCTCACGCTGAGTTAAGAGAGTTAAAGGCCCAACTTCAAGAGTTCTTGTGCAAAGGCTTCATTAGACCAAGTGCATCCCCTTGGGGTGCTCCGGTGTTATTTGTGAAGAAGAAGGATGGGAGCTTTCGGATGTGCATAGACTACCGGCAGTTGAACAAGGTAACTATTAATAACAAGTATCCCATTCCTCACATTGACGACTTGTTCGATCAGTTACAAGGTGCTTGTGTCTTCTCTAAGATTGACTTGAGATCCGGTTATCATCAATTGAAAATACGGGCAACGGATGTGCCAAAGACTACTTTTCGAACTAGGTATGGGCATTACGAATTTGTAGTAATGTCTTTTGGTCTTACGAATTTCCCTGCTGCTTTCATGAGCTTGATGAACGGGATTTTTAAGCCATATCTGGATCTCTTTGTGATCGTATTTATTGATGATATACTGATATACTCCAAGAGTAAGAAGGAACATGAGGAGCATTTGAGAATTGTATTGGAGTTGTTAAGGAAGAAGAAGCTTTATGCCAAATTCTCCAAGTGTGAGTTTTGGCTAGATTCAGTGTCCTTCTTGGGGCACGTGGTTTCTAAGGATGGAGTGATGGTGGATCCTTCTAAGATTGAAACAGTGAGGAATTGGGTAAGACCTACTAATGTGTCAGAAATAAGGAGCTTTGTTGGTTTAGTTAGCTATTACCGTCGCTTTGTCAAGGGATTCTCTTCTATTGCTTCCCAATTGACGAACTTGACTAAGCAGAATGTTCCATTTGTATGGTCGGATGAATATGAGGAAAGCTTTAAGAAACTCAAGACCTTGCTGACTACTGCACCTATCCTTACCTTGCTAGTAGAGGGTAAGAACTTCATTGTTTATTGTGATGCATCCTATTCTGGTTTGGGTGTAGTGTTAATGCAAGAGAAGAATGTAATTGCTTATGCTTCGAGGAAATTAAAGGTGCATGAACGTAACTATCCGACCCATGATTTGGAGTTGGCCGCGGTAGTGTTTGCATTAAAGCAATGGAGACATTATCTATATGGGGTTAAGTTTGAAGTCTATACGGATCATCGTAGCCTACAGTATGTCTTTACTCAGAGGGATTTGAATTTGAGACAGAGGAGGTGGATGGAACTACTGAAGGACTATGATGTTACCATCTTGTATCACTCAGGAAAGGCTAATATTGTGGCAGACGCCTTAAGTAGAAAAGCAGGGAGCATGGGTAGTTTAGCCCACTTACAAGTTTCCAGACGCCCATTGGCTAGAGAGGTTCAGACCCTGGCTAATGACTTTATGAGGCTAGAAGCAAATGAGAAGGGAGGATTTTTGGCCCGTATGGAGGCGAGATCTTCTTTTCTTGACAAGATCAAGAGAAAACTGTTTGATGATGAGAAACTAAGCCGAATTCGGGATATGGTGTTGCGAGGAGAGGCTAAAGAAGCAATAATTGATGAGGAAGGTGTTTTGAGGATTAAGGGAAGGGTATGTGTGCCCCGTGTTGATGATTTGATCCACACTATTCTTACAGAGGCTCATAGTTCCGGATATTCTATACATCCTGGTGCAACCAAGATGTACCGTGACCTAAAGCAACACTTTTGGTGGAGTAGAATGAAGCGCGACATTGTTGATTTTATTGTCAAATGTCCAAATTTTCAGCAAGTGAAGTATGAACACCAGAGGCCCGGAGGAACACTTCAGAGAATGCCCATTCCTGAATGGAAGTGGGAGAGAATTGCAATGGACTTCGTGGTTGGTCTTCCAAAGACATTGGGAAAGTTTGATTCTATTTGGGTAATTGTGGACAGATTAACTAAGTCTGCTCACTTCATTCCGGTCAAGGTAACCTACAATGTAGAGAAGTTAGCCAAACTCTATATCTCAGAAATTGTTCGATTGCATGGAGTTCCACTTTCCATCATATCAGATAGAGGTACGCAGTTTACTTCTAAGTTTTGGAGAACATTGCATGCTGAATTAGGTACCAAGTTGGATCTTAGTACTGCATTTCACCCTCAGACCGATGGTCAGTCGGAGCGAACGATTCAGGTATTGGAGGATATGCTTCGTGCATGTGTGATAGAATTTGGTGGTCATTGGGATAACTTCTTACCCTTAGCAGAGTTCTCCTACAACAATAGCTATCACTCAAGTATTGATATGGCTCCATTTGAGGCACTGTATGGGAGGATATGTAGGTCTCCCATTGGTTGGTTTGATGCATTTGAGGTTAGACCTTGGGGTACTGACCTTTTGAGGGATTCATTGGAGAAAGTAAAATCTATTCAAGAAAAGTTTTTAGCGGCGCAAAGTAGGCAAAAGGAATATGCAGATCGAAAGGTTAGAGACTTGGAGTTTATGGAGGGTGAGCAAGTCTTGCTGAAGGTTTCGCCCATGAAAGGGGTGATGCGGTTTGGTAAAAGAGGTAAGCTAAGCCCAAGGTATATTGGACCATTTGAAGTACTTAAGCAAGTAGGGGAGGTGGCTTATGAATTAGCCTTACCTCCAGGGCTGTCAGGAGTGCATCCGGTATTTCATGTGTCTATGTTGAAAAGATACCATGGGGATGGAAACTACATCATTCGTTGGGATTCAGTTCTGCTTGATGAGAATTTGACAAATCTTTCCACAGAATTAACTCTCTGAACTTTGTGACGGACCTGCAGGACGGACCGTCACAGTCATGACGGACCGTCACAGGTTGCGTAACCCTGACTGGGTCGGACTTCTATTAAAAGTTTTTAAGGGTCGTTTTGGACTATTCATGCTTATAATTATAAAGTTAGTGGATTAATGTTAATAATTCAATTACTTGGGGGTTAAAGGAGATAACCTTGAAATAATTAGTGGGTTATTTTTATCATCTTTTATACTTAATTATATGACAATTAGGGTAGAACAAAAAGGGTTTTGAATAAGAAAAATAAAAAGAACAGAGAGAGAAAGGGAAAAACGATCGATCGAGAGAGAGGAACGAAGAGGATAGCAGAGCATTGGGGAACTAGCTTGCTTGATCATGATTCTTCGGTGGAGGTAGGTTATGGTTTATGCTATTCGTACTAAACTCTTAATAGCGAATGATATGTATTGGGTGGTATTATAAAGTCTTCTATATGCTTAATTGTTTGCATGCATGATGTGATTACATAATTGTGGTAAATTAGCATGATGAGGCTATTGAATCTTAAATCCTAAATTTACTTTATTAATGATGATGCCTTGGTATAAAAGAAGGCTTGATGAACTAAAGTAATGAGATCAGAGGATCGGGTGTCACGTTCCGACACCAGGATAGTATATGGATCGGAGTGTCACGTTCCGACACCAGGATAGTATATGGATCGGGTGTCACGTTCCGGCACCAGGATAGTATATGGATCGGAGTGTCACGTTCCGACACCAGGATAGTATATGGATCAGAGTGTCACGTTCCAACACCAGGATAGTATTAGTGGAGCGGATTGTCACGTACCGACACAAGAGGAATAAAGATAATGAATCTTGAATTATGATAATATACTAAATTTTAAAGAACTAATTCCCAAATGAGTATGATGGGGAGGCTTGAGTCCTCATTGATGTGCTTGGTGTTGTGACCAAGGGTTATGGTAATTGTTGTTGTCGCCTGTTAAGAATATTAGTTGATTTTATGTTATTATCTGATATATACTGTTTTCTATTTTGAGTTGGCCGATGATACCTACTCAGTACTTGTGCCTTATACTGACCCCTACTTGTATTTGTTTTTCTTTGTTAATTGTGGAGTGCAGCAAACGTGCCATCGTCTTCAACTCAACCACAACTCTAGCGAGTCTTCATCAAGCCAGATTTCAGGGTGAGCTATTGCTTCTAGCTTGGACTGGATCTTCCTCTTCATGTCTTGATGCCTTGAAATTCCGGCATGGACTGGCTTTTTATTTATTTTAGCTTCTTAGATACTCTTAGATTTAGTGATTTGAGGATAGATGTTCTTGTGGTGATGACTTATAGATTTTGGGGATAATGATTGATAAATTTTAGAAGTTATTTAATGGATTTCATTAATGAGTTTTAAGTCTTCCCCATTGTATTTGTTCATTATGTTTGAAATGTTGGGGTTTAGATTGGTTGGTTCGCTCACATAGTAGGATAAGTGTGGGTGCCACTCGCGGCTCGTTTTGGGTCGTGACATGAACTCACATGGAGTCCAAGGTGGACTCAAATCCTTTCCCTTTCGCATTTTGAAATGAGCCATAAAGGCTCAAATTAAATTTTTTTCCCTCTCGAGTCAGCCCCCATTGCAAATGGTGAAGTGGATGAATAATTTGAAGATGATAAATAAGGGCTGGAAATTGAAAGATAGCTGTTCGGAAGAACCAGCAGATGTGTTGCTGAAAAATCAAATCTGCAGATTTGAGCAGCAGTACACATATTGTATACATTCGTTATACACTGTTATACAGGTTCATGGCAGCAAATATGCAAAAAAAAATGTGAAATATAGAGATGACGTAAAATGCAGGTGCTCCGAATCAGGAGATACACGCAGAGAGCTGATATATACGTCAATATACACCGATATACAATCTATGTATACAAAAAGGGGATTGGGTTAAAACCCAGAACTTGCAGCGAAATTGGCCCAAGAAAGGGCCCAATTTCATTGTCTCTTTCACTCTCCTAATTATTTTGATTATGTTGACTAATTTCATTTAGCTCTAACTTTAGAATTGATAATTAACTTACTTAAATCCCCAAAAGATGAATTATTTTTATGTTGACTTACTATATAAACATATTTTACAATATTTTTTTTTTTTATGTCAAGTATATGAGTAAAATTAATATCTTTAGTTAAGTCAAACCTATGTTCTTAAAAGATATATATTCTTTATTGATTTTCGCTTAACCGTTTTATTATATATATATATATATATATATATATATATATATATATATATTTTTTTATATATATATATATATATATATATATATATATATATATATATATATATATATATATATATATATATATATATATATATATATATATATATATATATATATATATATATTATTTTAAGTTAGGTGAACCTTTTATTCTTCCATTAATAAGAAAAAATGTGTTTTCATGATCAATTTGGTTTGAGTAATTATCTTTTAAAATGATTCAAAAAAAAAATCTGATTTAGTTAATTTCTATTCACTTATAATCAATTTCAAATGCTAATTAAAGTTTCATTTTCTTAAAATAAAAAGTAAAAATTAATCTTTGTTTAAATGTTTTCTTAAAATTAATTGAATATTGTTAATTATTATATTAAATCATGTTTCTAAGATAAAAAAAAAAAAAAATTAACCTAAGTCATAGGAAAACCGTGTGTTAGCGGGTGCTTCAAATGCCTTAAAAACCTTCTTGAAGCATAAATAAGAACCTCTTACCCGTTTTCTCTAAATTTATTAAGATTTAACCTGTTAAAATCTTTTTAAACCAAGTTTTCTTAATTTCTTTAAAAAATTAAGTGTCGACTCTTTCTAAATATTCTTCTAAATCGTTTTATACTTAGAACATTTCAAAAAGTGATTTTTCTAAGGATAGATAAATTACGGCATAACAATAATTGTTTATCATGTTTTAATAATGTTATAATAACCATCTTTAGAAAGTTTGCTACGGAAATATTCTGCGAGTAAGTATGCTCAGACTATGTCATCCTAAAGTTGAAACCGGTAGGCAAGAATGCCGTTTAGGGGAGTAAACAAAGTTGAGGCGATGTTAGGGTAGCTGATTAAAGAAGAAAACCGTAGTAGTGACCAGACGAGATGATTACTAAATCATTATTATTACATAATAAATAAGTATAATCTATTAAGAGGTTAGAAGGAATAAAATTTTTAGCAAAAACATGTTAAAATGAATTCCTATTTACTGGAAGATGATGTTAATTACAAGATATTGATATTTTATATATTGAAAGGTTCAATACTGATATAAAAAGAACAATTTATGAAAAATTATTAACATACGAGATAATCGAAGAAACAATCCAAGGTTGGGCAGAATTAATTATACCAGATGATTTTGACATAGATTTATATGATGATCTAGAATTATTCATAGATCAATGATAGATTATTTATACTTACAATTCTGGAAAGAAACTAAAGAAGACATAGAACTACTTAAAAAATTACTAATTGAAAATTTTTACAAATATTTAAGAACTAGAGAAAATGAATATAGAGAATATATTGCAAACAACTCTAATGAAATACAACGATCAAATCTACTTAAAAAAGAATATTATGAAAAAATATTTTATTCTTAAAACTATGAAGAATAATTCAATATCAAATAAATTAACTACCATAACAAAAACTAAGATAGAAAGAAAAGTACGAAAGACACAGAAAAAGTTAAAAACCTTATACATAGAATATGAATTATTACAACTTACTAAAACAAGAACTAATAAAACAAATCTTTTGATAGATATAATTTCTAAAACAGAATATAAATATGTTTGTTATTTGAAAAAACAATATGAACAAAGAAATATATAAGCAACAACTGATAGAGAAAATAATTGAAAAAAGACAAGAGTTAAAATACAGAAAAGGAAGATTAGAAGAAAATATATTAGCAGGAGTATGTAATAAATCAATATTAGCACAAAGAAAAGTTATATTAGCAATACAAATAAATTGCCTCGAATATAAATTACAACATGATATAAGTTACAACATGAATCATAATGAATAAAGAAGAATTTGCAGTAGACGAAAAAACATACGAAAATTAAGATGGATTAGTAATAAAAATAATATTTTCAAATTTAGGAAGAAGATATAAAAAATAGGAAATAACTTGTATTTAATGTTAGAAAAAGAAACAACAAAATTAGAAGATAGTTTAAAAGCTATGGTAAGAATAACAAAGGAAAACGAAGAAATAGATAAATCAAAAGAGATTGAAAAAATAAAAACACAAGCAAAACAGGAAGTACAACATTTAGAAGAACTAAAAAATACAAAAATAAGTGAATTAGAAAAAGAATTAGCTAAACTAAAATTATTATATGAAAACAAACAAAAAGAAAAACAAGTAGAACTTGAATTGACTAATGAAATAAATAAGATGAAACAAAAATTAAATGAAAATCTTGAAATAGACGAAATAGACGAAATAAATGAATCAAATACAATGAACGATAAAAAATCAGAGATAAGTGATATAAGCGAAACATACACAGAAATTCTAGAACAAGTAAATAAGCCAAAAAAATTAGAAATAAATACAGGAGATATAAATCAACCTAGCACATCAAGAGTTAAAACCCCGGATAATAGTCCTAGGAGTAGTCCCAGATGGACAAAAACAACTTACTATACAAATAATTATGAACGATCAGATAGGACAAATGCAATATGGAATAGTAGATTAAATAAAAAATGGACGCCTAGACCAATAACTGAACAATATAACTTTTTAGATCTAGATTGTGTTATAGATATAAATAAAGCAATCTTACTATGGGTAGGAAATATATCTAAACAACTAATTGATAACAAAATAACAACAAAAGAAATGCCAGGATATATAGAAAGAACATTTGTTGGAACAACGAAATTATGGATAGGAAATTTACCCCCAGAAAGTCTAGAAACACTTAGGAGTGATAAGAAAATAGATGGGTCCCCATCAACAACAAAGATAGATATATTAGATAAATATGAATTAGCAATACGAAATGAATTTGGTGGCATGACTACAGAAATAAAAGAACAAAATAGAGAAAAAATAATAAATAGACAACTTATGACAAAATTAGCTATATGTAAAATGTGTTATATAGAAGAATACACATGTGCATTTAAAGAATATTATTATAAAGCAAGATATGATATAAATGAAGCAAAAGAAATAAGACAAAAATATTTTACAAAACTACCAGAACCATTTAGTACAAAAATAATTAAAGATTGGAATAATGAAGGATTAACAGATACTTTAGGAGCTAGAATAAAATTTCTACATCAGTGGTTTGTACAATTATGTGAAAACCAAAAAGAAAAAATAAAAATGGAGAAAGTACTAATTAAAAATCTAGCATGTTGTAAAGATAAAATAGCACCATAGTTTGGTTGTACAGATAAATATTATAAAAAACAAAGATCTAAACGACACAAAAATTATAGAAAAATCAAAACTAGATATAAATACAAAAAACCAAGACAAAGATATTATGTAAAAAATTATAAAATAAAAAGACCGTACATACCAAAGAGAAAACTATCAGAATGTACTTGTTACAACTGCGGAAAGATAGGACATTTAGCTAGAGATTGTAAGTTACCTAAAAATTCAAAAGGAAAACAAATTGCAGAAGTAATTATAGACAATGACGAATACATAAAACTAGATTACATAGACTATGAATTAAGTGAAAATGACAGTATATATGAAGTATCGGATATAGAAACCGAAATAGAAAATGAAGAAACAAATATTGATCTAGATAATGATGAAGAAGAATTATCAGAACAAAAAATTATATTTGATAATACAATCTTTGAACAAATAAAAGGAAAAGAATTAGATTTAAGTGTTGAAAAAATACTTGAAATACCTACCTTAAGGAATTGGTTCAAAAGACAAAAAAGATGAATACTATGTAGTTAGCCAAAAAGAACACATCATAGATTGTAAATATACAAGAGGAAAAGCACAAATACCTATACTAAATAAGAGAATAATAAATAAAGAAATACAAGATATAAAAAGCTAAAACACCCATAAAATACGTACATTTAGGAGGAACAAAAATATTAATAAAAGCTTGTTTTAGAGAAGGAATAGATACACCTATTGAAATATATTTAGCAGATGATAGAATTATATACCCTATAGAAAAAAGCGTAATTAGTGCAGTAAAAGGAAACTTAATATACCAAAAATTTAAATTTATAATAAGTGACAACTACTCAGTAGCATTAACAGATAGAAATATATATAAATAATTAGTTCTATATTGGAAAATGTCTGGAATAGAACTAGCACCAGACAGTAAAATATTTACAGCAAGATGTAAGAACTTCTATATACTAACAACAAAACATAAAGTAACGGCAAGAAATAAAATTGATAAAATAAAAATAGAAAATCCTTTTGAAAGAATAATTACTATAATAGACAACAATGACTATAGCTACAAAGAAATTGACATAGAAGAAGATTTAGAAATTGTAAAAGAAAGATTGAGTACCTCAAATGTACCGAATACATTAACTAGAACTACCTCATCAAGAATGAGCACATCTAAAAGAAACAATGAAATTTCGCAAAATTCATTAAATACAGAAGAAATAACACCATACCACTATTTTGTAACAGGACTAATAGACCAGAGAAGATATAAAATTCTAATAAACACAGGACAAGAAGAGAATTATATAACGAGAGAATTAGTACTAGAAACAGAATTTATAAAAACAGGACACTTATGCCCCGGATTACCTAGTGAGATAGTAACCACAAACGAAGAAATAACAGAAAAAGAAATAATTATAGGAGGAATACCATTAGTAATACCATTTAAAATCTACCAAGGAAACCAGAACATTACCCTAGGAATAAAATGGTTAGAAAAAGTTAAACCATATAACATAGGGAATGAACAATTAACAATAACTTATCAAAATAAGAAAATAATTATCAAAAGAACAAAATGAATAATGAAAATATATATACTTGCAAAAATTATTGTAGAAGGATACCACAACAGATATATACCCCCATGATAGATACAGGAGCAGAAGCAAATATATGCAAATATAATTGTTTGCTGGAAGATAAATGGGAAAAATTAAAAACACCTATGGTAGTGACAGGATTTAATAATGAAGGTAGTATGATTACATATAAAGCAAAAAGTATAAAAATACAAATATGGGATAAAATACTAACAATAGAAGAAATGTGCAATTTTGAATTTACAACAAAAGATATGTTATTAGGAATGCCGTTTTTAGAAAGATTTTACCCACATATTATAACAAAAACACATTGGTGGTTTACTACACCATGCGAAAATAAAATAAGAGCAAAAAGAGTAAATAACAAGCAACGTGAACCCACAGAATGGATAGAATGGATAAAAGGAAGTGAAAAAATAAATCAGGAAATAAAAAATATAAGTAAAAATCAAATAACACAATTAGAAATTATCATATTTACAATAGATAAAGTTAAAATAATTAACGAACAACTAGAATTATTATATAGTGAAAATCCATTAGAAGGATGGGAAAAGCATAAGATTAAGGTAAAAATTGAATTAACAGATGAAAATAGTATAATAACACAAAAATCATTAAAATATAATTTTGATGATTTAGAAGAATTCAAAATGCATATAGATGAACTATTGAAGAATAATTATATACAGGAAAGCAATAGTAAACATACAAGTCCATCATTTATAGTTAATAAACATAGTGAACAAAAACGAGGTAAAAGTAGAATGGTCATAGACTATCGCAACTTAAATGCTAAAACTAAAACATATAATTACCCAATACCAAATAAGATACTAAAAATAAGACAGATACAAGGATATAATTATTTCAGTAAATTCGATTGTAAATCAGGATTTTATCACTTAAAACTAGAAGAAGAATCTAAACAGCTAACAGCATTTACTGTACCACAAGGATTTTATGAATGGAATGTTCTACCATTTGGATATAAAAATGCACCAGGAAGATACCAACATTTTATGGACAAATATTTTAATCAATTAGAAAATTGTATTGTCTATATAAATGATATACTATTATACTCAAAAACACAAGATGAACATATTAGGTTATTAGAAAAATTTATATACATAATTAAACATTCTGGTATAAGCCTAAGTAAAAAGAAAGAAGAAATTATGAAACCTCAGATAGAATTTCTAGGAATACAAATAGATAAAAATGGGATAAAGATGCAAACCTACATAGTACAGAAAATAATTACCCTTGATGAAAATATAGATACAAAGAAAAAATTACAATCCTTCTTAGGATTAGTAAACCAAGTAAGGGAATACACACCAAAATTAGCAGAACATTTAAAACCATTACACAAAAAACTTAAGAAAGATGTCAAAAATTATTTTGACAATAAAGATAAAGAACATATAAGACATTTTAAAAACTTATGTAAAAAACTACCAAAACTATATTTCCCCAATGAAAACAAATTATTTACTTATATTGTTGAAACAGACTCGAGCAATCACAGTTATGGAGGAATCTTAAAATATAAATATGACAAAGAAAAAATAGAACACCATTGCAGATATCACTCAGGATCCTATACAGAAGCACAATTAAAATGGGAAATAAATAGAAAAGAACTATTTGGATTGTATAAATGTTTATTAGCTTTTGAGTCATATGTTGTTTATAACAAATTTATTGTAAGAATAGATAATACGCAAGTAAAATGGTGGATAACGCGAAAAATACCAGACTCAGTGACAACAAAGGAAATAAGAAGGTTTGTATTAAATATACAAAATTTTACATTTACAATTGAGGTAATAAAAAATGACGAAAATGTTATTGCAGACTACCTATCAAGACAAAGGAACCCAAACTGAGCCAGAAAAAGATACAATGAAAGAAATACTCAAAGCCATTACTACACTTTCTACAAAAGTGGACAGTAGGGATAAAGAGTTACAAAAGATGAAAAATATAAGTCAACCAAAATTTAAGTTGAAAATATGTATATCTATATTCATTTGAAATTTCAAATTGAGTTCTTGAAATGAAAAGTTTTCTCGTTAATGTGTTTTAAAGTCAACCAAAATTTAAGTTGATCAAATTAATAGATTTTGAATACCAACTGATCAAATAAAAAGAGATATATGAAAATTATGACTTGATGTTGTTGTTTATATTTCGTCCATGTTTGTATCCTCAGCTTAAAATTATTTGTGACGTGAGGTTTAGGAAATAAAGATTTTTTTCTAAATGTTGTGATTTTAAACTAACGATATGTAGAATATATCAAAGTATCCTTTAATCTTATATTTTTAAACATGTCTCGAATAAAGTTAGAATTAATCATAACCTAATATATTTGGGAAATTAAAGCAAAATCATGTATGGACAATATTTATTGAAAGCATATTCTACAAGATATTTTTCAAACAGAAAATCAATTATTCAGCTTTGTAAGCAAAAATATGTATGGATTCCATTTATAAACATGACCACTAGTTTCGTCTTTCAGTTGTAAGATTATACAGTTGTAAAAGGATTGAGGCATAATGGCCAATGGCTCAAACTCTCAATCCTTTCTAAGATCATTAAATTCCGTTCCAACTTAAAACATGAAATTTTATTACAAAACATGTGTAATTGGCGTCATGGATGAAGATATATTAATCAGCAAATACAATGAGCTGCAATCTCTTGTTTAAAATGCACACAGAACTAAAAGTATTGGTCTGCAAATAGCTCAAATGGGTAAGGCATAACAAAAATGTTATGCATAAGTAAAATTAAACAAAATGGAGGCCCGCTTTGTCTCTAGCCATGCTAAATGGCAATGTTTGTTTCCCCGATAACTCAATGGGGGAATTCAAGATGCCAGGCAACAAAGTGATTACACTACTGATTGGATTATTTAAAATGCACACAGAACTCAATGTTTATTTCTTTTTCTCATTTGTGATCTTATTGATTGGATTATTTGATTTAATTGTTTGGTTGCGACAGCAAAACTTGGAAAGTTAAAAGTTGAGCTGAGGGATTTGGAAGACAAATTGGTGAAAGCACTTGCAGGTGTGTCACTCTTTAAAAAAAATTTGGTATACTCGTCATTATGTATGCTGTTGTTCTTTGCTGACACTCAAACCTTTGGATGGTTGGGGTGGATTATAGATTTAGACCCGTTTGGATGGCTTAAATAACTTTTTAAAAAATATTGAAAGTGTTTGAAATTTATTTTAAAATAAATAGTTATGTGTTTAGATAGAAGTGTTGAAATTAAAAAAAGCTTGATGATGTGTTTAACAAATAAGAGCATGTTTGGATGAACTTAAAAACTGGTCAAACTGACTTAGAAGTCAGCTTTTGACTTATTAGAGTGTTAGATAAATATCAAAGTAACTTATTTTAACCCAAAAACTAAAAGTTAGGTGAGGGGTGTTTTTTTTTGGGGGGGGGAAAAAAATTACGCGGCTAAGCAAACTTATACTATATTTCATCATAGCTATAGTTTGCTATAATTACCATTCGCGACTAACATTATACATTAATTACGTGGGCTGACTTCGAGTTTGTCTAATTAGTTATGTTTGTATATGTATACTTCACCAAGATATACAAATACATATGTATAATATACAATTTTTTAACCTACATACATATACAATTCACCACTCTCTCACTCTTTGCCCTCTCTCGCTCTCCTCTGTCCTCCCTCTCTCAATCTCGCTCTCCTCTCTCCTCCCTCTCCCAATCTCGCTTGTTATTTATACAAATTATATGTATAATATACAGTTATATACAATTATATACATATACAATTCACCTCTCTCCCACTCTCTGCCCTCTCTCTCTCGTCTCTCTCGATATCGCTCACCTCTCTCCTCTCTCTCTTTCAGTCTCGCTCGCCTCTCTCCTCCCTCCTCCCTCTCCCAATCTCTCTTGACATATATACAAATATATATGTATAATATACAATTATCTAACCAATATACATATACAATTCACCTTTCTCCCACTCTTTTCCCCCTCTCTCTCGCCTCTCTCCTCTCTCTCCCAGTCTCACTCGCATATCTCCTCCAAATAACATGTAGCTAGAAAATGTAATTATCAAACTATACCTATAGAGAGTAATTAATTATTTTTAAGTGGCTACATATGAAAGTTTCCTTCTTCTTTTTTCAACTTAAAAATTATTTTATGTTGACCGTGTATATTATTTTTTTACCCTTAATTTTTTCTATTTTTATTTTTATTATTACTAGTATTATTGATATTTTATTTTTAATATTATTATTCTTTTTTATTATTGTTATTATATATTATATTATTATTATATATCATTATTATTATTAATATTTTATTATTTATTAATAATATATTTTATATATAATTATTTATTATTATTATTATTATTATTTATTTATTTTATTAATAATATTTTATATATTATTATTAATAATAATTTTATTATTTATTATTGTTATTATAATAATTATTATTATTATTTTCATATTGTTATATTATTATTTATATTTATTTATTATTATTATTATTAAACTAATCAATTTTTATCATGTTAACAATTTTTAAGGGTATTTATTTCAGATATTTTGATTAAAAAAAGTGTTTACCAACACTTATATGCCAAACATATTAACATTTTTTTTTAAATTTCAGCACTTTTATTAACACATAACTACTTATTTTAAAAATAAATCCCAAACAATTTTAAAATCTACTTTTTTAAAGTTTCAACTTTTGATAAATAAATAAATTAATAAAAAAGAAAAGACCGAAAAGAAGAAAAGAAGAAGGTAAGGGATTTGTTTTTTTCTTCTTTTAATGCTAAACACGTGGGTCGGATAGCAAAATAAGATTTCCATTGTACTTCGAATTGGAACTAGATCTGTCCGGTGGATCAAGGGTTTTTCGTTAGGCAAGGCGGCTGGTATCAGAACAATCTTCCCTATAGCTGAGATCTTTCGATGGCGCAAGAGTTGAATTATTTATATGCAGCTGCAGGGATGGAAACTGCTGCATCAGGTTTTTCGATGGAGCAAGAGTTGGCTGATTGGTCGGAACTTCAATATGATCTGCTTGTTCTAATTGCTAGGCGTTTGAATCTCATTGAAGACTATCTAAATTTTGGCACTGTCTGCAAATCCTGGCACTCTGTGTCCACCAAGGACAATTTCAACAATTACCTCTGTAGAGCTCCTTGGTTGATGCTAGCGGAGGAAGAGGATGATGACGGAAATTCCATTCGGAAATTCTTCAGCCTCTATAATGGCATGATTTTGAACAAGAGAATTCCGAAAGCCCGCAGAAAACGGTGTATGGAGTCTATGGGTTGGCTTATCATGGTAGGAGAAGAGGAAGGTGAAATTAGTATGCTGCATCCCTTCTCTGGTGTTGAAATTGAATTACCCCATCAAAATACCACCGAAGAATACAATCGTTACCGGACTGGCTTGAAGATGTACTTTTTTTACAAGGCAGTTTTGTCCGCTAGTCCTTCTCATACATCCGACTACATTCTCGTGGTCATTGAAGGAGCATTTAAGTTCCTAAGTTTCTGGAGACCAGGTGATATTAGATGGACTAGACTTAAATTTCGAGGAACTGATCGCGTCGGTACGGCTTTTTATGATTTGATATATTTTAATGGCCAAATTTATGCTTTGGATTATTCCGGTATTCTGATAGTTTTTGATGTTGCTGATGCTGTTGGCACCCAACCTACTAAATATCATATCGTAGCGCACATGCCACTTCCACCTCAACTTCGTCGTGAACAGTTATACATTGTAGAATCACTAGGATCATTATTTGTAATTTTGCGAGATGGTGTTCATTTAAGGTTACCCAAAGATGATCGTGACAGGATACCATTAACGCTCATCCCAGATGATGATGATGATGATGACTACACATATGGGACAACCAATTTTCGAGTTTTCCAAGTCGATTCAGCTGCTGGCATAATGACGGAAACCAGGGAATTAGGGGACACGGCTTTTTTTCTAGGTGCTAATAGTTCTCTCTCAGTCCAAGCTTGTCAATTTCCAGGAATCAAGCCCAATCATATTTATTTCACAGACGATTGTTTTTTAACATACATAGCCTATGAAGAAGGAGGAGGGTTGGACATGGGGGTGTTCAACCTAGCAGATGGAAGCATTCAGCCGCATTACAATGGTGTTTCCCTCAGTCGTTTTTGTCCTCCAACTTGGGTAACGCCAACTCTCTATTGAATTTCAGTCATACATACTCACTCATCATAGCTATTGTTTTACTCAAAAGTTTTTGAATGTTTTGATTTATCTTTCTTGTTTTCATATAATTGGATGCTTGAGTATGTTGTGGTGGAATACGATCTAATGATCCAAACTTCTTTTTTCTTCTTTTTCATCCAATCCTTAATCCAGGTGTATTACAATGGTGTTTCATCAATCACGCAGGTTATTAGACATAGTCAAGTTTTCCCCTCTTTAAAAGGCCTGCCATGTTTAAATTAAGTCAAATGAATAGAAGTTTAAAAGGCTTGAGTCTTTTTTTTTTTTTTACAAACAATTTTATTCATCTTCCAAAACACACCATTGCAGTTGATTTGAGGCAGACACACAACCTAATTTTTCCCTCCGTGTGGAATATGGGATAATGTACCTATTGTAGTTGAGATGAAAAGGTAAATGCCTAAGATAGGTATCCCATGTGACTAATACCATTTATACACAAATATGGGAGGATCTTATGAATTTGTCACGGAGGGTCGAAAGTAAAATCTGTCTTCCTTTTGTTGGAGACTCTTATAAACGAAAGACTCCAACGATCAATTGCTATATGCCCTTTGATTTGGGAGGGGAGTTCACCACTGTTAGAGTATAAAATGTTGGTGTTGTAGTTGTGACTAAGAGAAGTTGTCTTGTCCGCCACTTGATTAATCTCCCTATAGCAATGTGTTATAGAGTATTCACTTTGATTGAATAAGTCCTGCAGCCTTTTGACTTCATTTGCTAGTGTCCAAGGTGGTGTAGACTTCTTCTTAAAGCAATCCACCAATAACTTGGAATCACTCTCTGCGTGCACATTTTGGTAGCCATTGTTTTTGCTCCAAGACATTCCAAAGAGTAAAGCTACTGCTTCTGCCCAGTTGTTAGTGCCTTGTCCTAATACCAATGAGAAAGCTATGATGAGTTTGCCTTCTTGATCTTTCACAATCCCCCCTCCTCCACAGCTACCATTAGTGTTAAGTTGAACAAAAGAGAGAGAAGGTTTGGTCCACTTGATGAAAATATATTTTTGAAAGTTAACATTGCTTGAAATGATTTTTTCAGACCTCCTCCCAACTAGATGGTTCACTAATTGGGAAATATTGGAGGCAATCTAGGAAATGGATTTGTTCACATTGATCTTTTGTGAGCCATATTTGGCCTCACATCTTGATTTCCAGATCTCCCATATAGTGAGAGAGCAGGGAGACATTCGACAATGATACTACACACTTGATTAGAAGTCTTTTGTCTCCACTAATCGATTAAGTGTTGCCTGAGAGGTATGTCCTTGAAAGGAATTCCAATTGAACCACAAATGACTTTCCAGACATCTTGAGCATAAATTTTTTCCCTGCAAAAAAGATGGTCAGTAGACTCAAAAGTAGAAATCCTACAGCAACAACAAGTACTTTTAATAGCGATTCCCATTTTAGCTACTCTAGCATCAGCGGGGAGCCTATCTCTCGAAGCCTTCCAAACAATAAAGTTCATTTTGAAGGGGACAACTTTTTGCCCAGTCATTGAATTAATCCATTTTTTTTTGCTTTTTTTGTCTTAAAAGTTGCCAAGCAGAAGCAATATTGAAAATTTCTGTTGTGTTCATAGTCCAAATTTGCTCCATCAGGGATATTTTCCCTAATAACAATTGTCATGGAGCGATCTTGATTCTAACATAATCAGGTAGATAGATATATATATCCCAGCCATCCCAATTTCTATGGTTGTCTAGAATAATGTCCAGGAAGAAGATATTTCCACAATGGGCCTAATTCCGACCAATTATAATACCAAACATCGATATCACCCTTGGCCAATCTTCTAAAAAATGCACGTATCTACTTGGCTCTTGATTTTACACATTGCATTCCAAGCTTTAGATTGTCCAGAACACCATAGCTTGATCACCGAGTGTATTCTTTGGCAATATTTTGTAAATTTGGAGCTTCAGCTGTATAAATAAAAATAGTGAAAAAATGTCCTCCAAACTAGGTGGAAAGTCTATTTTTCATGCATAAACTGAAATAAATTTGGAACTTTCTTTTCCAGAAATGTTGATGTTACAGTTAATGGCACTATAGGCAGTTACTGTTAACACACTTCATAGGTTGAATAACTGAAATCTTATGGAACACAAAGTGAGGTCAGAGCAAATCCACGAGAGAAGCGACCTAATAAAACAGAAATTATTGATGCATCACGTAATAGATCAGGCCCTGCAGATACTTTTCTCTGTTTTTACTTGATTTATCTGTCTCATTGTATGCATCGTGCAACCACAACCAGATAGAATTACATGGTTACTATCTCATCGACTCAATCACATTTCAAGACACTTCTCCTTAACAGTACATTAAAACTTAACGAGGCTGGCAAACGATAGGGTTAGCTGCTTCTCAACTGAAAAGGTACAGGTTCATAATTTTGACAGGGTTTTGGAATTCATTAAAGAAGATGGATACTATGATAATTAATAATAACCTATCAAAAAAAAAGAACAAAGATCAAATGTGATGGCAGTATCTACATGTAATTGTTACTTAAACATTTGTTAGTCAAAAAGATAAATTCCATAATATAGACAAAAGATGTATATTAGGTGAAGTTCATGAATTTTAAGCTCAAATGTTACCGCTATTTGAGTGAGGGAGGCATGAGAGCTCCACTCCGGTTTAGTTTTGGTACACATTATGACTGATCATTACCTGAAAAACCATGGCATAACAAAATTCAGTTATTTTAATTAAAGGGAAGAATAAAAGAAACAAACACCATTAGCTAATGTATTTTCTGGTGTCGGCTTTACTGTTCTTTTTTTCTGAATTAGCTGCAAAAAAACAATTTTACCCGACCATCAGTTTTTGTACAGTCAACCATGGGAAGTATACTTGGGGCATATCTTTACTAAAGAACTCGCCTTTAAGTTATGAAATCTACCATAGAACAACAATATGAGCAAATATGGTTAAGCAAGTATGATAAGTCGATTTGAAAATAAGAAATGTCTTCTTATTAAGGTCAACTCACCTCTTCCATTGCAAGTGCAGGGACATTTGCTTGTATAGACATGTCTTCTATCACCTAACCAAGTTGAGTCATGGAGAAGTAACATGAGACGAACCGTTTAGAGATGGGAATATCACGCCAAATGTACATTGTTATAAAGTGGCAAATATGATAACAGATTTCCTTTAGAAAGTTGGTGAATCAAGAATATAGAGTACACATATTTAAAGCAGTAGTTGCTGCCAAAAAGTATCAATCTCCTTGATTAACATGAATACAGTAGCACCTCATAAATTTCGCCAAGTCACTTTTTGCTTTTATTGTCATCCTGCAAATTGATTAGAAAAAAAAGAAACATTTAATAACAGCTATCCTCGAGACCAGGATAGAATCCACATAATTGGACAAGTATATATTCTTACATATAGAAACATTATTTACCAGTTCTTTTGTTTCTCGCGGTGCTCTCGATGAACATCATCAAATTGGCCCTATACATTACAAGCTGGGATCAGTTGCTGGTTATACCTTGTTTCTGTTTGAATTGAAATGAAGAAAGTCACTGAAGAGGAGAAAGAAGCCAAGGAAGCTCAAGTTTTGACTACTGGGAAGATTCTCAATCAAACGAAATTCAGAGACAATATTGGGTCTATATCTTAGCTGGTCCAAATGCAGAATTTTCTCTTGGGATCCTATTCTTCTTAACTCTCTTCTGGCTCTTCTAGCTTTTCAAAATATTCAATTTTGGTTATTAAAGCTCTTCTTAAGCATTAATCTATCTCAATTTTAGCATCCAAGAAAGGTGCTTCAGAGCAAGACGCACTCAACTACAAAGGGTTTCAAGTAAAAAGGTATGTACGTTTTTTCCTTTTCAGTAGTTGATATCAATACAATATATGTGCTTTTTGATTATTCTGTGTTATGAGAGATTTAAGATCTTCAGGTTATATTTTAAGATATTGTTATAACCAACAATTTTTCAGCATATATTATGAGTTTTTTTTTTTCATTTTTAAAGAATGAGACTTGTAATGCTCCATTTAGGAACATAGTTTAATGTCAGTGATCATCATGTTTATTTGGATGTGATGTTTAAATTATGCAGAACAATATCTAATTCTGCTAAAAGGATGAACAGTACATTAAGGGCAATTTTGGTATTTCACATCTATTTTATTTTATTTTAAAAAGGAAAAAGGGTAAAATATGCTCCTAAACTATTCGAAAAGGTCTAGATATATCCCCGTTTAAATTTTGATCTACTAATACCCTTGCCGTCCAACTTTTGGTCTACATATGTCCTTACTGGTGTTAGTTGGCCAACTCGAAATATCCAACTCATTTTACTTTTCTTTAAATGCCAAATGGATTTTCCACGTCATTTTTATATATTATCATTTGACATTTATATTAAAGGGAAAAGGGTCAAATATGCCCCTAAACTATTCGAAAAGGTCTAGATATACTCCATTTAATTTGGTCCATTTATACCCTCACCGTCTAATGTTTGGTCTACATATGCCCTTATGGGCTATAGTTGGTCAACTCGAAATATCCAACTCATTTTACTTTTTTTTAAATGACAAATGGATTTTCCACATCATTTTTATATATTATCACTTGACATTTATATTACAAGAGAAAGGGGTCACTTATGCCCCTAACTATCCGACCCAATTTTGAAACACATATACAACCCATCTTTTAAATTACCTATACAACTCGACCCATCTTTTGAATACCCTATATGGGTCGGATTAGGAGCATAATTGAACCATATAAAAGGCGAACACTATCGTGCTCTAATTGGAACTGCCAGGAATCAATGGCACGACAACCGAAGGAAAAGGAAGTCGAGATTGGAAAAGTGTTTCGACGCAATGCAGAGCTAGAGGAGTGTGCAGCGCTACTAAGTGCAGAGGCGCAAGCCTGGTAGGCAAGGGCTAGAGAGGAGGAATTCACCGCAACAACGCTACAGGCACAACTGCAAGCTGCAGCAGGTGATGATGATGTAAATAACAGAACAATTCACACATATATAAGTCGAATTAGGGGCATAATTGAACCATTTAAAAGAAATTAACTGCAAGCATTTGAAGAGTTGCATTGTAATTTTAAGTACGAAAATTACATGTGGACAACGAGTTCATTTCTTAAGTACGGAAATAATATGCAAGTATACTCTTCAACTGTTATCTCATACTTGCACATAATTTTAAGTGGACTTCAAACATTTGAAGAGTTGCATTGTAATTTTTTTTGAAAATCATAGCTATAGAAGAGGAGGGCTGGGGTGAGGAGTTGGGGGGAAATCTAGCAAAATTCTATAGAGAATTGATATCAGTTCTATTTGCTTGCTTATATTGTAGTATGAAAAAGGACATGATGTTAGCATAAGATGTATCATCCTTATCATAGTTATAGGAGATGTGGAGTCAGAAGAGTTTGTGAAAAAATCTACAGAAATTCTATAGAGCATTGACATTAGTTCTATCAGTCATTTAGCTCAATTATTGTCGTTTTCGCACTCTACTCAAATTATAGAAGCAACAGTTAAGTTATTTTATCAACAGCGAAATAAGATTGCTTTCAGACTCTCTCATTTAATAAATATTGCTAGGTATTTGCTCGACATCTTTTCTCTATCGATGGAAGGAACTAGTGAAACTTTAAGTTGAAAATACATTGAAAAATAAAAAGATAAGGGTTAGTTGCTGGCAGACATTTCCTTCATGTTTTATTGTGAGTCATTTTAGTTCTCCTTTTCAATTTCATTTTTTCTCTTTGCTATTTCATTAATTCTCTAAACCAGCAACACTATTGTATATTTTTATCTCTTCGATTGAGTTGCGTTTCTAGATTACATACATTGTATGCCCCTTTTTTTCTTCGGAAATAGAGTAAAGTATTGTTGGTTTCATTTAACAATTAAGATTTGAAGCTGCGCAAATGAACACAAATTGATTCTCTTAATTATTACATTGATACCCAAACCATAATGATTATGTGTTGTATTAAAGGGAATACTGTTACTTGCTAGCAAGTCAAATGGATCACTAACTATGTTCAAGTCAATGAGGTCTGCCTCCATTTAATATTCTTTTTATCTAATTACTTGTTCATGGTCCACTGTAGAGAACAACTAATGAGAGTTACTGTTACTATAATTAGGTTAGTAAGTTCAACATTAGTTCCTAAGACACTATACCTTGCATATAAAACTTTCAAATCAAGCTCCAATGCAATTTCAGCACTTAGGACCACATTCTTTTTTCTGTCATAACCCCAAGGTTTAATAAATCTATCAAAAAGATTTGTTTTTCTGATAATTCCTAAATGATGCAACGGTTAATTTGTTCTGGTATCGACATACTATAGAGTGTAGTCTAAAACATCTATTCAAGCACCAATTTTTAAAGCAAAAGGGAGGTGACTTTTACCGACAAGCATTATAGAGCATTCTTTAACTGGTTCTAATTTTTATTATCTTACAAATCACAAGTTTCATCCTTGTAGAATTCTTTCTTGCAGATTTTCTTCCCAGTGGAACCCAACAATGAAAAGAATTGTTAATTACTAGCTTCTTTGTTTGATGTCTAAGCCAGAGCTTATTGTAGTTCAACTTCTTTCTAGATACTAAATGATGTAGCCTTACTAAAGAAGTCAAAAATGATTTAGAGAGAGAAGCTTTCCATGGAATTGGAGGAGGATAGAAGATCACGAAAAGAGTGAGAACATTGTTGAAATATGTGAGTTCAGCTATTTTAAACTTCCTTAGACCATCTTGTCTCTTTTAATTGTCCCGAGTTTAACACTTGTTTACAGTTTCAGGTGACACTCCACTTAGGTTACGATGAGATGCTTGGATTTCATCTAAATAAATCCTTGCTTTTGGTTTGGTTAGCCATTTTGTTAAGCTTTACTCTAATTTTTCCATACATACTCTAGGTTGCTAAGCTATTATGCATTTCATTTCAAATTTTTTATTATTATGTTATGTTGTCATGTAGTTTTATCATCTTTCATTGAAAAGTTCTTACTTGTGTGTTTTGAAACTGGTAAAATGCATTTGAACATTCGAGTTCTCTCTTTTTGGTTTCTTAGTGTTAGAGTCTATGCGTCCACTTATCAGTCAATGGACCAGGTCCCTTGACACACAAACAAGTATGAACAGAAAGTAAATGTAGTTCAAAAACACAATAATTTTACGTGGAAACCTCCTTGCTTAAGGGAGTAAAACCACGACCTATCTCACAGGATTTTCACAACTGTTTCACTAATCTTCGTAAGCAAAAGTAAAACAAGTTACACAAATGTGAGAAAAAGTTTTTGATCTCACAATCAAGCAATAACTCTATTGCTTGATAAGCCTAAGTAGAAGTTATTCTACTCACTAAGCTATCCCTTCTAGACAACTTAGAATTTCAACACCACCACACTGATTCCTTTATAGATTTAGGAACAGTTTACAATGTACGACCACAAGAATATATTCTCAAACAACTACACGATATGCTCCTGAGTTTTCAATTGTTATTGAATAATTCTTCACTTTGATTTTCTATAGCCTTTGCAAATGTTCTTGAGAGTATTTTTCAAGTTGCAAAAACTAACTAATGATGTTTAGAAAAGTGACATTATATAGACAAGTCCCTTTCCTTAAGCTCTTGCCATTGGTTGGAAAGGTCTGACTTTTCTGACGCCATTGGAAAATGTGCACCTACTTTCTGTACCTGCTCCAGCTGGCAGTCAACAGGTTGTTCATGTTGGGAACCTGGTACCTTTACAAGGTCCCTGAGTTTGTCACATCATCAAAACTCATGTTGAGAACCTGGTACCTTTATAAGGTCCCATTGTTTGTCACATCAGCAAAACTTACAAATAACACTTAGAGATAGCAGGGACCGAGGATGCTCATCACCCTAATATCCTTATAATGATAAAATCAAAACTACAATATTAAACCATTGAACTCTCAAATCCGGTCACAATATAAATTCTAAATTTGAGTGTAAATGATATTTCTTCAATTGATAAATTCAATAGATTACAAAAAGAAAGAGAAATGGGTAGAGCATTCTCAAGAAGGGTTTCAAAGAAAATCCAAAAGCAGTAGAGTAAGAACTCACATAACCTCCAATTTACCCTTTAATGACTTGATAGAAACAACAAAAGAAAGTCCGGATCATACCCCTTAATCAATTATTTTGAGCTTGATTATTTTTTAATAATTTGAATGGAAATGTATAAGCCTTGAAATGGCTGATGATTCAGTGAAATCATGTTCTTATTTTTTTCAAGTTTGAACTAATATCATTTGAAGGTACCTTAAATAAATATAAATTGAGTATGTATGGTTCGCTATTGCAATGTTTGTATGAACTAAATCTCAGGTCTTTAAATGGTATTTCATTATGACAAATATTATTATTTTTTGTAATTCAGTTGGCCACTTACAGAGATGAAAATACAATAATTTTTGTGGATCAAAATATTTAGTGTGATCAAGATGAAGAGTAGTGAAGATGTTGGTGTAGATTTCTTATTTCGAAATGTAAGTTCACTCCCCTACAATGTCTTAGTAGTTCACAAGTATATTTGTACCTAGGGTAAAGACCGCTCAGAGTGGAGTTCAAGTGCAAGAACAGAGTCATAACAAAAAGGTTGATAAACTTCTTGATCCATTCGAAGCTAGAGCTCACTAAGATTGTTGATAATTATTAAAGCTATTACTTATTATTCGTATTTTTATTTTTTGTCTTATGTAATTTTTTTGTATAAAAATGTTTATCATGTTATTATGATTTCTCGAACATATTTCCGTAGATCAAACACAATAAAGTCATATTAGAATTTGAATTGTCGGTTTGTGCTTAGCACGGGTAAGAACCATCTAGTTGTTATTACTATATAAAAGAGCCATGTGGGGGACGACCACTGGCACTTTAGCAAATATGACTTTCATATAAGGACAAAATGGTAATTATATTCCATATGTTTTTTATTTTATGATGAGACAGGTAGATTCTAGAATACTTGCAAGTGTAATAACAAATAGGACAAATATGTTTTTTCTTCCTTGATATACATTATCAGTAGATTCTAGAATACATCTCCCTCTTTCTTTTTTTTAAGAGTTGTCAGCTTTTGTTTTTCTCAAAATGCATCAGCGGTGGTGCTACTGGTGGCGAAGGAAAAGTTTCCTTCAAAGTCGCTCTCACTTCTGATCCTAAAGTGTCTTTCAAAGTGTGCATTATTAAGTACCTTCTATTGGAGGAGTATATCTTTAAAAAGAAGAAAAATCATGTCATATATTATTATGAGTGGAAAGATTTTATGTTCAAAATTAAATTGCGAAAATATCCTTCATAGAATTTTTAAATTATAAAATCTCTTACTAATTTTTAAAATTAAATCAATAATGATAACTAAATTTGACCAAATACATGATTAGATGTTACAACTTATCTTTTTCCATATCTTAATGGATTTAATTGTTAAACCTTTTAGCTTCTACCATTAAACACATTCATTCATATTGGAAGTCCAATAAGTAGTTAAGTTTGCTAGTTGGTTAGAAGTCAGGAATGTAGTTAGGCCACTTATAGTTAGTTATAACTAACTACAACTCCTAAAGTGTGAATACATAGCATAATATAATTCCTATAAATAGGAACTGAAATTGTATTCAATACACATGAATAATACTCTCTGTTTCTTCTTTTTCTTCTAGTTTTACAATCTGTAAATTCCTTAGAGTTGCAGAGATCTGCAGCAATGGAGTCTTAGCTCCATGATCATAAGAAACCTATTATGGTATCAGAGCAGACGAAACTAGGACTAGATTGTTTTCAATTTTTCTTTCCGCAAAGTAATTTTTGAAGTTCAGATTACAGCCATGGCAAAACTTACTGTAGCAACACTTGGACATAATCATCCACTTCATCTGCAGCCTTCAGACATTCCTGGTGTAGCATTGATCACAACAAAACTCACATGACCTGAGAATTATGGTCTTTAGAGCAGATCGATGAGATTAGCACTGTTGGTGAAAAATAAGATAGGATTCATAGATGGAACTTGCTTGAAGAGCATGTACAAGGATGAATTAGCAGTTCAATGGGAAAGATGCAATGCAGTAGTTCTTTCATGGATTAGTAGCACAGTAGCAAACAATATGTTGACAACAATATATATGCATCTAATGCAAAAAACGAGTTTGGGAAGATTTCAAGGAGAGGTTTGATAAGTCTAATCTCACTAGGATATATCAACTCTGGACAGAAGTGGCCACATTAAAGCAAGGTACAGAGTCTGTAACAGAATATTATTCTAAATTGAGGGATTTATGGGATGAGTTTGATGTATTGGTACCCTCACCATCATGTAAATGTGATGATGCTAAGACTTATATTGAGCATCTACATCAACAAAGATTGATGATGTTCCTGATGGGGTTAAATGAGTCTTTCAGTCATGTGAGAAGTGATTTGTTGCTGAAAAGTGAAGTACCTAGCATTAATCAAGCTTATGCAACTGTAATTCAAGAGGAAAGTCAAAGAGTATTAGGTGTAGTGGATTCAAACAAAGAGCCACTTACTATGATGGCAGGAAGAGGACAAGGACAAGGATTCAAAGGGAAGAAGGTGTTACAAGGCAATAACAATACTGGATGTGAGATTTGTGGTTTCAAAAATCATGTAACTGAAAAGTGTTACAGACTGGTAGGCTATCCTTCTGACTTCAAGAGCAAGAGGAAGCAATCAGATTCTAGTGGATCATATCAGAACAATACTGAAGGTTTTAGATCACATGGATCTTACAACAGTAATGCTTACAACACTGGTAATTTCAAGCCACATGCTAACAATGCTTCAGTAGATAAACAGGAGGAGGAGTCTGAATTCACAAAGAAAGAGTACAATCAAATGAAGAATCTATTACACAACAAAGAACCAAGTGACTACAAGGCTAAATTGACAGGTAATGTTTGTTTACAGACTAAATCCTCTGCATATGACTGGATAATTGATTCAGGAGCTACTCATCATGTTGCTTCATATGAGGAGCTCATGTATGAATTGAAAAACACAAAGAATGAACACTCGAGTACAGTTCAGTTGCCAACAGGAAGCAGAGCTCAAGGGAAACATACAGGCAATTCAGTTATATTTGAAAATCAGACAGTGAAGGATGTACTTCATGTACCTGATTTTAAGTTCAATTTACTATCTGTGGCAAAACTCACAAAGGAATTATCTTTTAGTGTGAGTTTCTTTCCTCACTTTTGTGTACTGCAGGAACTTTACAGTGGCAAGGTGATTGGGATTGGTAAAGAGGTTGATGGTTTATACTTACTACAAGGTACTGTTAGAGCAAGGGTTAATTCAGCTTCAACATCAATAAAGGATGCAAGTTTGACTGACTTGTGGCACTTCAGACTTGGACATTCCCCTATCAAGGTTATCGAACAAATACATTCTCTTAAGAAGCACTTCAACATCACAACAAATAGTTGCTGTCAGATATGTCCAGTGGCAAAACAAAGTAGATTGCGTTTTCCTACAAGTAATTCTAAGTCAACTCATATTTTTTCAGCTTCTTCATATTGATCTCTGGGGACCCTACAAGGTTCTTACCCATGATAATAAGCAATACTTTGTGACAATTGTTGATGATTTCAGTAGATTCACTTGGCTTTGTCTAATTCAGCACAAATCAGATGTGCACATTATATTGAAAGACTTTATGTTGATGGTTAATACACAGTTTGGTGTTAAAGTACAAGTTGTAAGAACTGATAATGGCACTGAGTTTTTTAACTCTAAATGTAGTGTTTTGTTTTCTTCTCTTGGAATAGTTCATCAAAGTTCATGTGCTTATACACCTCAACAAAATAGTGTTGTTGGAATAAAACATAGACACATATTAAATGTAGCCAGAGCACTGAAGTTTCATAGTGAAATGCCTATCAGATTTTGGGGAAATTGAGTTAAAACTGCAGCTTATCTGATAAACAGAATGCCTACAACTGTACTACAAGGGAAGTCACCATATGAACTTCTATATAAACGAGCACCTAATCTAGAACATTTGAGGGTGTTTGGATGTTTATGTTTTGTATCAGTTTTGCCAAGGAGAGATTAATTTGCTCCAAGAGCAAAAAGATCAGTCTTCATTGGTTACTCAGAGACACTAAAAGGATACAAAGTCATGGATTTGGAGACTCATGTCATATCAGTAAGCAGGGAGGTTACATTCATGGAGAATTCATTTCCTTTCAAAGATTTTAACACAGAAGAAGTATCATCATTCACAGATCATATTGTTCCCATACAAATGGACATGTTTGATCATGCAGATGTTAATATATCTCCAAATTCTGTTGATTCTGTTGAGGAACATGTAGAGGAGACACTGATCAATCTTATACAATCAGAAGTTGCACATCATGCTTCTTCTTTTGAGAATAATATGTTGGAGCCACAACATAATGATATTACAAGTGATGGTAATCTTGCACCAGCTAGAAGGACTGCCAGATCTTCTAAGCCTCCTCTTTGGCATAAGGACTACTTAGTTTCAACTAAGTCCAATATGACTTGTTTAACATTTGACACGATCCTATCATAGTTTTATCAAGGGATTCTCAGTTATAGTGGAACCTACCAGCTTCAAGGAAGCTTCGAAACATCAACAATGGGTGGATGCAATGCAGTCTGAAGTAGCTGCTTTAGAGCAAAACAATACCTGGGCAATAGTAGATTTGCCATCTAGTAAACATCCTATTGGTTCAAAATGGGTTTACAAAGTTAAACTTAAGGCCAATGGTGAGGTGGAAAGATACAAGGCTAGGTTGGTTGCCAAAGGCTATAATCAACAAGAAGGATTGGACTATCATGAAATCTTTTCTCCAGTGGCTAAAATGGTCACTGTGAGAACTGTGATTAGTGTTGCAGCATCCCATGGTTGGCCTCTTTTTCAAATGGATGTCCATAATGCTTTTCTTCAATGTGATCTCACTGAAGAAGTATACATGGACTTGCCTCAGGGATTTAAGAGGCAGGGGGAGAACAAAGTCTGTAAATTGTTGAAATCTTTATATGGCTTGAAGCAAGCTTCTAGGCAATGGAACCTTAAGCTAACTGAGGCTCTAGTTATTGCTGGTTATTCTCAAAGTTCTTATGATCATTCTGTTTTCACAAAGAGAGTTGGAAGTGATATTGCAGCAGTGTTGATCTATCTAGATGATCTTCTTATAACTTGAAATAGTAATGTTTTGATTCAGGATCTAAAGGCTACATTACATAATAACTTCAAAATGAAAGATCTTGGTGATCTAAAGTATTTTCTTGGTATTGAAATATTAAGATCAAAAAGTGGTATTGTTCTCAGCCAAAGAAAGTATGCACTGGAGTTGATTTCAGGTTGTGGTCTTGGAGGTTCAAAACCAGCAAGCACACCTCTAGAGTCAGGTGTCAAATTAACTACTGTTGAATATGATGAAGCCATTGCAAAGACAGATAATCCTTTATATTCAAATGTTACTACATATCAGAGATTAATTGGTAGATTGTTATATTTGACAACTACTAGGCCGGATATATGTTTTGCAGTGCAAGTTTTATCACAATTCATGCAAAAACCTAAGGTGTCTTACTGAGAAGCTGTATTAAGATTGGTTAGATACATTAAAGGATGCCCAGGACAAGGAATACTACTTAGTAGTGAAGATAGCAATGAAATGGAGGCATTCTGTGACTCAGACTGGGCATCATGCCCAAACACAAGAAGATCAGTAACAGGGTATGTGATCAAGCTAGGGAATTCACTCATTTCTTGGGAATCCAAGAAGCAACATACAGTCAGCAGAAGTTCAGCAGAAGCTGAGTATAGGAGCATGGCAGCTGCAGTATCAGAAATATCATGGTTACTTGGAGTACTAAAGGAACTTAATGTGAATGTGATAGTTCCTGTAAAATTGCACTGTGATAGTAAGGCTGCAATTCAAATTGGAGCTAATCCTATTTTTCATGAAAGGACCAAGCACATTGAGATTGACTGTCATTTTGTGAGGGAAAAAATCAAAAGTGGAATGATACAAACAGAATATATCAACACAAAGTAACAACTAGCAGATCTTGTAACCAAAGGACTGGGAATCACTCAACATCATGGACTGTTAGACAAGCTTGGAGTCTTCAATGTCTATAGAGATTCCAGCTTGAGGGGGAGTATTGGAAGTCCAATAAGTAGTTAAGTTTGTTAGTTGGTTAGAAGTTAGGAATGTAGTTAGGCCACTTGTAGTTAGTTATAACTAAGTACAACTCCTAAAGTGTGAATACATAGCATAATATAATTCCTATAAATAGGAACTGAAATTGTATTCAATACACATGAATAATGCTCTATGTTTCTTCTTCTTCTTCTAGTTTTCAATCTGTAAATTCCTTAGAGTTGCAGAGATCTGCAGCAATGGAGTCTTAGCTCCATGATCATAAGAAATCTATTAATTCACAAACTTTGTATTTCATCATCTAATAGTTCTTGTATGATATTTTTTTTATTGGTCGCTATTTTTCTAATTGATTTGTGCCTTCGTTCATTTTTTAGTTTCATGATTGTTGGACAAACACATCATCTAATAGTTTTCATGTAATATTTTTTTATTGCTCACTATTTTTCTTATTGGTTTGTGCCCTTCATTCATCTTTTTATTGTAATGTTAGTTGGAGTATTTATGTCCGAAGAAACTTAAGTCTTGGGGCTTAGAGTTTTTGAGTGATGATTCTAATTGGTAAAAATATTGTTCTATCCTTACATGTTGCTCATTATTCCCCCAAAAAATGTTGATATTTTAAGTTCCAGATAGAAAGTAAACACTAGAAAGAGTTTGTTTTATATGCACAAAAACACATATAGGAGTACTTGGGACAATATTGAGCAATTTTATATCAACAAGAGTTGGACGTATATAAATTATAAGAACAACAAAGGTCAAACGTGCAAGGCACATTTTCCATTGAATATTGATTTATATAGCAGACTTTGACTTATTTGTTAAGATTAATATCGGAGACTAAATATCAATGTAGCTACTATTTCTGAAACCAAACAAGACAGATACTTGGTTGAAATAAGGTCACAAAAAGTATCACAAGGACCGCTGATGTTTCTCTTAATTTTAAAGTTATGGAGGGAAGGATACACTAAAATCGCCTCTACCAGAAAATTAGATCATGAAGAAGGCGTCAATAGTTATTACAACTTTAGTTTATCTGTGTTGTAGTAGCCTTTGGGAACGACATACCTGCAAGGAACTTTTGTAACAGGTTTCTACTAGCCATTTTGGCTTGATTTTGCCAATGCCTTCATTTGTTTGGTGGGTATTAGGTAGAAGTGAAATTCGAGTGTTTGATGAAAATTTAAACGCTTGTTTCCTTAGGCATATAGCCAGTAAGTATTCCCATTCAGAAAATAGATTCTTAAAAGTTGTGAGCCATCAAATCTCCAGCTCTTCAGTTTTGGTTGTAGTTTTCGGACTCTACATGTTATAACTACAATATAATTATAGCATTGACATTCCCTCAATTCAATTAGGTTGAGAGGATTGAACTTTTGGCCTATGACACCATATATTTTCCTGTGGAAATGTACATTGTGCAAGGGAAAAAAATGGATACATGTTGAAGGTTTTAGTCTGCATTTCTGGAAATATTAATAGTTATTCCGAAAAAAGTGATAAGGTGCATGGTGATTTTCTTTTCAAGTTGTTCGTTTGCTTACTACAGGATTTCTCTGTTACTCCATCCATCCATGTCCTGTTGGTAACTGGAATCATTTAATTTAGGATTTGAACTTCCTACTAGGTATTCCCAAACATTCAGCTGTGCAGGAAAGGCTATCAGGTTTGGTTTGAATAGAGATTCCAATGTCGTCTTTTCCTACGTTCTAGTTCTAAATTCGTTGGAAATCATAGACGCAACAACACTTTTGAAGCTTTTTAGGCTAATAGTTTTTTTGTTTCAGGTTAGATGATGGATGATAAAAACATGCAAGTGATGAATGTACACAAACACATTCTTTTTTGGTGAATTTCAAAGTTTAATTTTTTCAATTAGATGTATACAAATGGTGGTGATGGAGATATTGGTCTTACCTATGAAGTATGCTCATGTAGCTATGGTTGCAATAGATATTCTGGGCACCTGTAACGTGTTCTAAAGATTGTTGTCATATTTTAAAAAGAATGCTTTTGCTTCTATGTTGTTTCAGTGTGATTTTAAACATATATTATAGCAAATAGACAAGGGACTAATCGCTGGTACGAAATATTAGTATTACTTGGCTTAAAATGTTAGCACGGAAAACATTCATCTAGTATTATTTATTTATTTTTATTATTTATTATTTTATTATTATTATTATTATATTATATAGAAGAGTGAAGTGGGAGGACGATCAAGGGCAAATTTGTCAAATCATAAAGATTCTAGAATGTTTCTTTCTATGTTATGATATCAAGAAAGTTGTAATATATTTGTAATGACAAAACAATCAAATATATTTTCCTAAATACTATGTGTATCCGAATGTTGTGACATTTAATATGGATCCACATTTTCGATCATACTTTTTTCTTAATATAGACTAATTTTAATTAGTCTATTTTAATGCAATATTGTCTATTTATTTTTTATACGGTAAAATTTTCATCAAACCAAAAATATATATTAAATAAATGTAGGAATTTTTTTTTATTTTTACAACATACTAATGATTTTTATAGGTCTAAAGATAATTCTAAATTAATGATTTGTTAAGATCTTGAAAATTGATTTACGTGATGTTAGTATAAAAAAATCATATTAATATATTATAATTAATGTTATTATTTGATGTGAAAACTTATTTTAAGTAATATTCCTCTATATTATAACGTAAAGAATTTCTTACTATGAGGACATAAAAAATATTCATTACCAATTTTTCATAATAAAACAAATTACATATTAATATAAGTAAATAAATTTATAGTGTGAAAATTCTTTAAACAAATATGTATATGACATAAACATATTAAAATATATAATTTGTACTTCATTTTTCATAAATAATTTTTAATTGTATATAAATTATCTCTTATAATTTTCATATTGTTTCATTACGACAATTAACATATGACATATATATATTTCTAATGAGTGACAATTAACTCATAACGACCTTCATATCATAGTCATAAGATGCACTTTTTAGTTTTGATTTCTACTTCTTACAATCTTGAATTGTAATAAATTAGTGTCATCGTCGAGAGTAAGGAACATATTAAAATATTAGATTATAAATGTTCCACAACTTAAAAAAAAAACAAATGTTTCCACAATTTATATCAATACTTGAATTTCAAATTAAGTTACTTTATTACAATTTGGGATATTATCGGCAGAATATTGATAAAAATATACTATTAAAAATAATATTGAAAAAACTTTAGTATCTTCATTTTTAATTTTATTAAAAGGCAAAATAGTTATAAAAACTTAAATTTCATAAATATAAAATGGATCTAACGTTTGTACCCACTCCATTTCGATTTATGTAATGTTTATTTGACTTAACATGAAGTTTTTTTTTTTAAAAAAAAACACTTTTAAAACTCATAGTCTAAAACAAACCGTAGATGTTAATATGATTATAAATCATCTTACCAAAAATAAAATAAATATTTTGAAGTCAAAATATTATTAAATATATTAATATATTTCTAGAATATTTTTCTATATATGAAGTGAATAATGATCAAGGTCAAAAATGTAATTTCACACTAACAAAAATCTATCAAGAATGATAACAAAAAGAATAGTTACCATTAACTTATATTTTGTTATTACTTCACTTTCTTTTGTTTTGTGAGTTATTGTGATATCTATTTTATTATTACTCTATTTTACTATTGCTTTAATTTAATTCTTAATATATTTTCTATTCATTATGCTTATAAAAAATGCCTACTTTTAATATAAAAATTTATCATGAATTAATTATTTTCAGCTTTATTTTGTCTCTAATAATATACTTGAAAATAAATATGTGTGATAAAATTAATAATATATATTAGATTGAAATTAAAGAAAAAGATGTTAAAAAGTATTTTACAAATAAAAATGAATAGGGTGATTTATTTGTATTAAAGATGACTAAGAATAAAAAAGTAACAAAAGTCTATCAAGAATAAATAATTCTAGAAACATCTTTCTATATATGAAGTGAATGATCATCAAAGGTAAAAATAAAATTTCATGCAAGCAAAAATTTATAACGAATGATAATAAGAAAATTAAATAGTTTTAGAGACATCTTTAGTTATTATTATTACTGTTGCCTCATTTTTGTTATTTCTTCATTTTTTATGAGTTATTGTGATCTTTAGTTATTATGTGAAAGTAAATAAATAATGATTACGCTTAGCTCTTAATAATTATATATCAAATATAATATCAGGCGGAATCAATCAATATTAAAATTAAAATTTACATGTATATTTAAATTTTGTGTATTGAAATATCTTTTATTTTTGTGATCTTAAATATTCTATATAAAAAAAATTCATATCATTAAATTTGATAGTAAATTTTATAATTTATAGTAATATTTAGGGTTGTGTATCGGTAGGTTTGGTTCGGTTTTAAAGTTTATCAATTTGACTTATTAGTTATCGATTTGTAGATATGCTAAACTATTTTAGAACCATTAAGATATTGACTTATTGGTTTATCGATTATTGATTATTATTGGTTCAGTTACCAGTTACATCTTTCTCAAAAGCAAACACTTTTACATTGTATTATAACCAAGAGATTGGAACAACCGGAAATAAAAGTAGAAAACAAACTCTCAATCAAGGACTTATATATAAAATGATATAAATATAATTATTTAATTTACTATCAGATTATCGATTAACCCGTTTTAGAAAAAAAATAAAAATCGTTAAGAATCGATACCCGATAATAAAATAAATCAAAAATTATCAAAATCGTTAAACCAATTATAACCCATCACGAATAAACCAATAACTTTTTTCGATTCGGGTTATTGGTATCGATTCGATTTTGAACAACCCTAGTAACATGTTCTTTAATCACACAATCTTGAAAATTCCATCTTCCAATCAACTAAGAACTCCTTGATAATCCTCTTTTTTGTCCTATGACAAACAGCTCTTCCAACATTAACTCAATTTTTTTTCTCATCAATTCCTCAATTTCCCATAATCTTATATATGGTTGACATGTAATTTCATCCTTGAACATTTCTGCAACAAACTTAGATGTACACAACTTGTTCATGGTTGATTGAGGACATACATGCACATGATAATAATTTTTGACAATAAAATCACCAGAATCCTTATCTATACTAGCAAACAACAACCATTTACATTTTTTGTCATCAAATTTAACTCTAACTCTTTTTTTTTTGTCATTAGACTTCAACTTTAACCTGGTTTTATATTCACAAGAATAGTCTGCAACAACTTTTCTAAATTGTTCAGCACTTTCAAATACCATACCAAGATCAAAAATTGCTAAAACACAATCAGGATCAAATCTTTCCTTTTAATTTTTTTTTTCTTGGTAAACCAACACCCTGCACAAATTCTGGATCTAATTCATCCCTGTTGTTTTCAGTGTCCAATTCTGAGCTATCTATATTGCTCGTCACCCCCTATTCTTCCAGTGTATCTAGCAGCCTTAACCTTCCTATGTCTTCAAAAGCCTCTATCAATACAAGTCGTTCCGAGCTTTATTTCCTCAGTTTGAGTAGGTTTTTTCTTTTTCACTTTGTTTCTCCTTTTATTTCTAAAAGATATCAATTCTTCATCAACCTCAAAGTCATCCATGTCAGGAATAACATCCTGTTGAGAGTCATCACTGCTTTCTTCATTTGATTCAGTCCATTTAACTTCTAGATCTGATATATCCCCTGGCTCAACTTCCACATTAACATTTTCAGACTTGCTGTTACATTTATATCTTCTAAGTCTTCTTCAACTACAGACCCACAAAGCAAACCAGTTGTGACCACTTCTACATCATTCACCACATGCTTCACATTAAGGTCTAAAAAGTCACCATCCTTTAGGTCTTTGATATGATTTAGTAAAGTGAAATCAGTGTCCACCTCAATTAAGTCATTTTTTGTGGGGTCTTTAACACAGAACCCACCAACAATAATATATCCCAATTGTTTAGTGTAAAAAAGTAACTCGATTATTGAGAAGTGGTCCTTGTCGATATTAACATATTTCACCTCGTTTTTCTCTTTATAAGTAATTTCATTTTTGTCCTGAATAAACGTATTACCATGATGAAAACGAGTTATAATAATGGTGTCCATAAGATTTCCTGAAACAAGGCCCCAAAAATTTCTGACACGGTATTAACAATAAAGTCCAAGAAACCCTAACTTTATCCAGGTATTAACAACAACCACCAGATTGATACTAAAACCCAGTATATATCAATAAAAACACAGGCCAAACAGAGATATTAGCAACACACCACCACTACAACAATAAAAATAACATAGAAATTAGAGAATAAACTTACCTCACACTCGTCAACTCGAAAATCGTGATTGAACTCCAGAATCGTTTGCAATCTTCGATGATTCCTTCAACAAAACACTCGGAATCACTTCAACATCTAGAATTTCAGTTGTAAAAGTCATTGAAAGAGAGCGATTCTTAAGATTTTCTCATCTAGAATCGGCATAGAAGTGTTTTGGGGGGAAATTGATTTTTAGGTTTTAGGATATAACATGTGGCGCTGACGTGTAATTGGGTTGAAGTATATTGGTCAAAATTTCTACGTGGGGAAGGTTCATCTCACGCGCCCAATTACCAAAATAATTTGTTAAAATTTGGCTCCACATCAGCCAAGAATATTTAAAAAGATCAAATTATTGGGGGTTCAAGGATTCAATAGGAATCTGGATCAGTTGAGGTACCTGGGGAGAAAAATCAAACAACTTGGCGACCTGCGTATATATTTGACCATAAATATAAAACGTTAATCGTTGTCTTCAAATTGGCTTGCTGAAGTTTCTACCAAGTTCTTCATATGATGTTGAGATTTAATTTGTAAAATTAATTTCCCACACACATTTAATAGAATAAATATCAAGTTGTAATCATACTCTTTAAAAATAAACTACTTATAGCATATTATTATCATCTTATAGAACATCAATTAATAATATATTAATTAAAAAAATATATTTAAAAATCAACTATTTATAGCATATTATTATCAAGTTATAGCATATTAGCTAATAATATATTAATTAAAAAAATATTTTATTATTTAACTAATAATTATTATGTTTAAATAATTAGTTTCACTTATTCACTTACCTTTTTTCAACAAAACCTTTTAAATTATTACTGAATTAATCAATTACATTTTAAAGTTTTTAATATAAATAATAAATTATTAAATATTAATCAATTACCTTTTAATGTTTTTAATATAAATAATAAATTATTGTTTATTAAATATTTATTAAACTTCATATTATATAGTTAATTGTTTTAAAAAAAATCTAAAATTTAGAGATTTGATTTTAATTAATTTCATATTATATGATTACCACCCACCCCCAATACACTCAACCTCTCCCCTATTTACACGCTTCTCTTTCTACCATATTAATTTTGCAAGTCTTTTTTCACGTTTCTCTCTCTATTAATCAATTAAAGGCAACACACGTTTCTCTCTCTATTAATTAATTAAAGACATCATGCCTAATTTCTCTATCATATTAAATCTGAGCATACATATTCGCACGCTTAATGTCATCTTCAAGTAGAAACCCTTTCAAGCTTTAAACTTATTTCCCAATATCAGATTAAGCTTAAAATCCTTATTCAACTACATCTCTATCAATCTTCCACAAAATTATGTTTTTTTATTTTTCGACCATCAAATTCGCAATATTGCATGATTTTTGAAAAAAGGCGAATGATGAACTAGTAAGGTCTAGTCCTTCTAAAAGGAAAGTAGTGTCAATTGTAAAAGCAATCGAAAAAATGTTACAAGAGGAGGAAAGTAAAAAATTCTGTCCCGGACATGATTGGAGAACCGGTTGTTAATGAAGAACAAGACGAAGTGAGTGAAGAATCACATAGTTCATCAATTTCTTCTTTTTCTTCGTCTTCTTCGTCTTCTTGGTGTGTGAAACCAAGAGATGATTTTGACTTGTCACAAAAATCCAGCAGTAGAGATCTTGTAACACTCTTATCTGCATGTTGTATAAAATATATTTAACTATATATGTCATATTATATTGAGTGTTGTATTTAATGGTAGTATGCTTAAATGAATATTTGCACTTTATAAATGTGTATGATTTTTGTATAAATTTCGATTGCAATATGCAAATATATGAAAATGTATAAATATTGTATAAATTATGAATGTCATATTGAACTTTGATATATGTAACAGAAACAAATGGTATATAAATGAACATTGTATGAATACTATATGACCATTTTATAAATGACAGTAAAGTTCAATGTATATATATATATATATATATAATGTATAAACATTGTATGAATTATGAATCCCATTCTGAACTTGGATATGTAACAGAAACAAATGGTACATATATGAACATTGTATGAATACTATATAAACATTTTATGAATGGCAGTATAGTTCAATGTATATTTATAATTTATAAACATTGTATGAATTGTGAATGTCATATTGAACGTTGACATATGTAACAGAAACAAATGATATATATATGACAATTTTTTACGAAATCAAACTTTATAAATTTCAATGATAACAACTGCACTCAATAAAACAAACTTGTTTCTAACATTCAAAACAACATAATTACAAATGTAACATTACAAAATCATTGTTTTTGCACAGGATACTTTGAACATGTCTTTCTATTGTGTTCAACTTGACGACATCTACTGCAAGTCATTTTTGTCCTTTTGAATTTCACGTCAGCAAACCCCTTCCATCTTTCAAGTTTTGGTTTACCCGCTGTACAAAATTAAAACAAAAATATATTCTAATTTCATTAGAAACATATACTGTAATTTTGAAAAAAAATGGACTTTTATATACAAATGATACACGTTTCGTGTAATCTTCATACACTAATTAAAAAAATTCAGACTTCAGCGTTACACAAATTTATAATCAGTTCATATAATTCATACACACTTCATACACAATTAATATATCATCCATTGTCCTATACAATACTTCAATTAAACAAACACAATACATTTTCAATATAAAATTAATTTAAAAACATATATTATAAGTTAAATAGAAACATATATTGTACGCTAAAATTTATCAGGTTACTAAAAAAAAAAGAAGTGAAATATACAGCTATGAAAATATTCTTGAATTTTTAGAAAAAATGACTTATACGTTAAAAGCAATCTGAAAATAATCATGAAATTTTGGAAAGAAGACTACTTGTAACGTTGATCCAAATATTGAAAATGACAAACTGAAAGTATTCTAATAATCCAAAAATATTTGTTATTATCTGGTTGAGTTTTTTTAAGGAATTATCAAAAAGAAATATTATTTTAACTAACTAGAGATATTTAACGCAATGATGATAATTTGAAAATGTTTAATATCCCTAAAAATGTGCTAATCATATATTTAACTTTAATTAAACTTCCTAAAAAATGCAACTATTCACATTAAAAAACGTGCTACCTACATTAAATGTAGCAATTAATAAAGAAACAAAAGTTTCATAATTTGTGTTGTCAGTGTGTTAATTATTAACATTAATTATCCATTATTACTTTATCCCCTTAATTTTTAATTAATTGTTATAACAACTCTTTTTAATAAATTATAATTAATACTATAATTATCAATAAAATGCTATAAAATGAGATATTAAATGCTACACAATGAAATAGAAACTCAACTACCATAAGTTGATAATATTATAGTATAAAATGCTATATACAAAATTTACACTTTAATTATTAGTCTAGTTTACTGAATTTGATCAATTTGGATAAGCCTTTAATTTCAATGGGCTATAATTGCAATTTGGTCAATCCTTACATCCAATTTTACGTCAGTTTGGGACCCTTTTCCTCTCATACAATTCCAATTCTCAGTCCAACAACAATTACAAAACAGACACGACCCACCAATTCTCTTCACAAAAATATCAAATACCGCATAAGACCTCATTTGTTTTCATTAAGATGAATACATTTAAATCTAAATATACATCTGAATATTAAGATGTTCTCTCTGAATCTGAACATTAAATTATTAGGATTGTTTGTTTTCAATATCTAAATGTGCATATGTAATTAAGCACTATATCAAATAAAATATTATACAACATCATTTTAGTAAAATACGGTTATAATATTTTGAATATTTTTATTGTTACAATGTAAATTTACATAGAGTAGTAATATGTTGTTTATAAAAATATTTTATTTCATAATGGACATTTATTATTATTATCGGTCAAATAATTATTATTTTTTTATTTTTGGGAATCGTGCTAAATAATATACAATGGTAGTGCTTATCATTTGAAATATATTGACGAAAAGTTAGATTACTATTTTACCCCTAAGCTTAATTAAACATCTAATTAATTAAATATTAACTAATTGTTATAAAATCAATCTCAAAATAATATAAGTATTAAGAGAAGAAGACAAGAGAAGTAGGATGGAACATAGAACTTGTCTTCTATTCAAGTGTGTACGTCAAATGGTGAGTGATATCTCTATTTATAGTGTTGAGATATCACTCCCAAGGTCACGAAATAATAGATACATAGTTATCTCTTAAGGTTCTTATCACCTTTGAAGCACTTATATGAAGCCAATTTATTGTCGGATAACTCTAATGGATCATCCACATAAAACAATGGATTTATAACACTAATAATATTTTAATTATTATAAAATTTTGGCTATTTATTATAAAGACAATGCAAGAATCATTATATTTATTTTAAAAGTATTTGACCTTTCAATTTTCATGTGATTTTTCATGTTTCCGTATTTTTTCAAAAGCTCCAAAGATGAAAAGTTAGATTCATTTTACCCCTAGGCTAAATTAAACATTCTAATTAACTAAATATTAAATAAGAATATTTAAATTATTATTTGAATTGTTATTTATTTATTATGAACACAATGAAGGAATTATTATAATTATTTAATCCCAGGCTAAAATGAACATTCTAATATTAATTAATTGTTGTAAATTCATTGTATAATATATGTAGATTATCCCTTAGATTTATTCATTATTAAATGGGTTCATGTATAGATACTTCCAAGATGATAAGAACTTTCAAGATAACTATGTATCTATTAATTAGATGACTTTGGAGTGATATCTCAACACTATAAATAGAGAATCACTCACCATTTGGAAGACATACTTGAATAAGAAAAATTATCTACTCTATCTTATACTTCTTGTCCTTTTCTTCTTATATTCTGAGCTTTCTTTACAATACATTATCAGCACAAAGTTGCTACTTGCAAATGTATTGTATAAATATTATTATTTAATTCACATATTCTCTCATAATTTCATTATGTCGAATATATCCAAACTTGAGTTTGTGGCATTATATATTTCTGCAAAGAATTATCTTTCATGGGTACTCGATGCTGAGAATCACTTGGCTGCTAAAGGTCTTGATGCCACTTTTACTCAAGGAAATGAAGCATCGAGTCAAAATAAGGCAAAGACTATGATTTTCCTTCGTCATCATCTTGATGAGGGCCTGAAGACTAAATATCTGATTGTAAAAGATCCACTTGAATTGTAGACTAATTTAAAGGGGAGATATGACCACCTAAACGCAATAGTATTGCCAAGAGCTCGTTATAAGTGGATGCATTTACGGTTTCAAGATTTTAAGACCGTAATTGAATACAACTCTAGTGTATTCAGGATAACCTCCAGTTGAAATTATGAGGGGAGACTAAAAAAGATGAGGACATGTTGGAAAAGACACTTACTCCTTTTCAAGCCTCAAACGTGATATTGCACCAGCAATATCGTGAAAAGGGTTTTCAGAAATATTCTGAACAAATCCAATGTATTTTGGTGGCTAAGTAACATAATGCTCTTTTAATGAAAAATCATGAAGCTCGTCCCAGTGGATCTGCTCCATTATCGGAGGCAAATGTGGTGGGAGCACGTGATCAATCTAAAGTAAAAAGATGATCATCGGGGATATAATAATGCACGGGAACGTGACAAAGATAAGAGACGATACACTAATCGTCGAGGTGGTGTTCATAATAAAAGGGAGAACAACATGAGTTCTCAAAATAACCCTTCAAAAATTAATTGTCGTCGTTGTGGCATGAAAGCCATTGGACGAATGAATGTCGCACAAATGAGCATTTTGTAAGGCTCTACCAAAATTCCTTTAAAAAGAAAGAAAATAAAAGTGGTGCTTCCTCTTCCAACGCTCGAGCTGAGTCACATATAACTCTTAAAAATGATGATAAGCCAGGAATATCTCATAAATATGATAAGGATGTTGAAGCAAATTTGGCTTTAAAGGATGATGTTTTTTATGGTCTTTGTGACACTACTCATATGGAAGTTGATGACTTCTTCGGAGATCGAAACTGATATTTGATTATTTAGCTGGGGAATGAAGTCTGTTAATATTTTACTTATGTGTTTTTAATTATTATGTTATTCATGTTGAAGTATTTAAATTTTCGTTGTTAATTTTGTTTCTTCCTTCTTTTAATGCATTTTATTTTGATGAAAATCAATAGAAATCCCCAATTGTCAGTTGGATTCAAGATGAGTAAAGGAGATGCATGCCTTCTTGATAGTACTACAACACATACAATATTAAAAGAAAAGAAATAATTTTCTAATTTGGATATGAAAATGGCATATGTCAACACAATATCAAATTGTACAAAATTAATCGAGGGCTCTGGAAGAGCGATCTTATTACTACCTGGAGGGACAATATTAAGCATTGATAATGCATTATATTGTAGTAAGTCTCAAAGAAACTTATTAAGTTTCAAAGTTATTAAAAAAATGGCTATCATGTTGAGACGGCTAATGAAGGAAAGGTTGAATACCTTTACATTACTACAAT
>CM064963.1:70841460-70903960 GCA_032847665.1 Solanum chilense
CACTCTGATTTATGTGGTCCAATGAAGACAAAGACATTGGGTGGTGCACTTTACTTTGTCACTTTCATTGATGATTGCTCGAGAAAAGACATTGGGTGGTGCACTTTACTTTGTCACTTTCATTGATGATTGCTCGAGAAAACTCTGGGTCTATGTCATGAAGACTAAAGACCAAGTGTTAGGTGTCTTTAAGCAGTTTCAGGCTTCAGTTGAAAGAGAAACTGGAAAGAAACTGAAATATATTCGTACTGATAATGGTGGTGAATATTGTGGACCATTTGACGAATACTGTAAGCATCAAGGTATTAGACACCAGAAGACTCCTCCCAAGACTCCTCAGCTTAATGGCTTGGCTGAGAGGATGAATAGGACCTTGATGGAAAGAGTTAGATATTTGCTTTCTGAAGCAAAATTGCCGAACTCATTCTGGGGTGAGGCTTTATTGACCGCTGCACATGTTATTAATCTATCTCCTGCTGTTGCTTTGCAAAGTGATGTACCAAATAGTGTTTGGTATGGAAAGGATGTTTCCTATGACCATTTGAGAGTATTTGGTTGCAAAGCTTTTGTACATGTGCCGAAAGATGAGAGGTCAAAGTTAGATGCCAAGACAAGGCAATGCATCTTCATTGGATATGGCCTAGATGAATTTGGTTACAGGCTATATGATCCGATTGAAAAGAAACTTGTGAGAAGCCGTGATATTATTTTCATGGAGAATCAAACAATTGAAGATATTGACAAAGCGGAGAAGGTAGAATCTTCAAGTTTTGATGGTATAGTTCATCATGATGAAGTTCCTCACACAAGTGTGCATGATGTTGTTGGGTTTGATAATCATGGTGACGCCCAGAATCATGTATCGAATCAACATGTTGATGTTGATAATAACAATGATATTGTTATTGATGATCCTGTTGCTCATGAAGTTGTGGACGAATCAAATATTCCGCTTCGGAGGTCCACAAGACAGCGGTTTCCTTCCTCCCGTTATTCACCCAATGAGTATGTGTTACTCACTGACGGGGGAGAACCTGAATGTTATAAGGAGGCCATGGAAGATGAGCACAGGAATCAATGGATTGAAGCCATGCAAGACGAAATGAAGTCTTTCCATGAGAACCACACTTATGAGTTGGTAAAATTGCCCAAGGGCATGAGAGCTTTGAAGAACAAGTGGGTGTTCAAACTTAAAGTTGAAGAACACAACTTGAAGCCCAGGTACAAAGCTAGATTGGTTGTTAAAGGATTCAGTCAAAGGAAAGGTATTGACTTTGACGAAATATTTTCTCCTGTTGTGAAAATGTCCTCAATTCGCATAGTTCTAGGTTTGGCTGCTAGTCTTAATTTAGAGATTGAGCAGATGGATGTGAAGACGGCTTTCCTTCACGGTGACCTAGAAGAAGAGATTTATATGGAACAACCTGAGGGCTTCAAAGTAGATGGTAAAGAAAATTTTGTATGCAAACTCAAAAAGAGTCTCTATGGCCTAAAACAAGCTCCCAGACAGTGGTACAAAAAGTTTGAATCTGTTATGGGGGAGCAAGGCTATAAGAAGACTTCTTCAGATCATTGCGTATTTGTACAAAATTTTCTGACAAAGATTTTATCATCCTTTTGTTGTATGTGGATGATATGTTGATTGTGGGCAAGAATACTTCCAAGATTGACGAGCTGAAGAAAGAGTTGTGTAAGTCTTTTTCTATGAAAGACTTGGGTCATGCCAAACAAATTTTGGGCATGAGAATTACTCGTCTTAGAGATGAAAGGAAGATTTATTTGTCCCAGAAGAAGTACATTGAACGCGTACTGGAGCGCTTCAATATGAAGAATGCGAAGCCTGTGAGTATACCTCTTGCTGGTCATATGAAGTTGAGCAAGAAGATGTGTCCTACAGCTAGGGAGGAAAAAGAGAACATGGCCAAAGTTCCATATTCCTCCGTCGTCGGAAGTCTAATGTATGCAATGGTGTGCACTAGACCTGATATTGCTCACGCAGTTGGTGTTGTCAGTAGATTTCTCGAAAATCCGGGAAAAGAGCATTGGGAAGCTGTGAAGTGGATACTCAGGTATCTTAAAGGAAGCTCAGATGAATGCTTGTGTTTTGGAGCATCAAATCCAATCTTGAAAGGCTATACAGATTCTGATATGGCAGGTGACCTTGATAACAGAAAATCCACTACTGGATATTTGTTTACTTTTTCAGGGGGAGCTATATCATGGCAGTCAAAGTTGCAGAAGTGTGTTGCACTATCTACAACTGAAGCTGAGTATATTGCGGCTACTGAAGCCGGCAAGGAGATGATATGGCTAAAGCGATTTCTTCAAGAGCTTGGTTTGAATCAGATGGAGTATATTGTCTATTGTGACAGCCAGAGTGCAATAGACTTGAGCAAGAACTCCATGTACCATGCAAGAACAAAACACATTGACGTCAGATATCATTGGATTCGTGAGAAAGTGGAGAATGAATGATTTCACGTCAAAAAGATTCACACAAGTGAAAATCCTGCAGATATGCTGACCAAAATGATACCGAAAGACAAGTTCGAGTTATGCAAAGAACTTGTGGGTATGAGCTCTCTCTAAAGAAGTTGAAGATACCTTCTTCCAGTAAATGGGACTGGAGGGGGAGATTTGTTGAATCCATCCCATTGTTTTTGTCAACTTTAGCTATTCAATTGGTACAAGCAATTGTTAAAAAGGAATAGAAATTGGAGTTGAAAAGAAAAGATTTGGTAGTTGGCAAATTGGTAAGATTTGCAACCATTCTTGACTTTGCTATGTTTACATATGTCATTAGTGACATAGGCATGGTTTTATCCTTCTATAAATAGAGCATTCTTGCTCATTTGTAGAACACACCAAGTTAGAGTGAAAAACCATTTTGAGAGCAAAGTGAGGTATTCCATAGACTATACAAAAATAGTCTGTGAAGAAAAATAGAGTGTGAGCGATATTTAGTAAGACGGAAACCAAAAGAGTGTTGTTCCTTTTGAGTGTGTAGTAGTCACTTTGAGTGTTGTATTCGTGACTACACAGTGTAAAATTCCTTACTATAGTAAAATCAGTTGCTCCTCTTGTTCCGTGGTTTTTTCCCTTATTCAGAAGGGTTTCCATGTAAAATTCTTGGTGTCGTTATTTTCCCATTTTATTTCATTACTTTTACCATATATATTTTTGTGTTTGTCCGCGTTTTCCCAACAAATTGGTATCAGAGCCCAGGTTGTCAACAAGTCTCAGCCCACCGGGAGAAACTGGGTTGTCGCTCTCCAGCCCAAGGCCCGATGTGTGAAGGGGGAGATTGTTGGGTTATCCACATCGGAAGTGGAAGGGGCTGGTGGTCAATTTATAAGTGTGAGGGAAAGCCTCAACCTTTGAGCTAGCTTTTGGGTTGAGAAGGCCCAAGATCACCCAACATAAAATTTTAATATGACAACAAATTTTATGATTTTAAGTTAGAGCGTCGAAAGTTAAATTATATTTATCTAATAAAAATAATCATGCATAATTTTTAACTATTTTATAGTTTGTAAACACAATTTAACTTATTGCGTAGATATACATTAAAGGATCTTTTGATAGGGTGTATAAAAATAGGAATGAATATTGTATATTAATAATGTTTTATTAGTTAATTCACATAAGATATGTGAAGATTATTTTTCATATCATGTTTGACTTGGTCTATTAAAATTAGTATGCGTTATATAATTTCAAATATATTATTTTATTTATGAAAGTACCCGCCACACATACGATAAAAAAAATATGAAAAAAGTTTTCATGAGAGGCATGTATATCTTTAAATATTTTGATGCATACATTAATATTAATAATTAATAACATAAATTTCTATGTATTAGTGATACATACCTTAATACAAAATAAATTTTATATCAAATATTTACATTTATTCTACATAAATTGAAAGGGTGTATTATATAATAAGATATTAACGATATATATAAAAATAATTTGTGCATAATTTTTCTAATGCACATTATCAATATAACCTCTAACATTATATATTGCAGTATTGGTAAGGTACTAAATTAGGTGAACAAATATGACAAAAGAGCATCATCGTTTCTTATTATTGTAGTGTATCGTTTTATTACTATACGTACAATGTTTGTTTTAATTGTTACTTAAAATGTATTATATGATATTGTAAAATTTCATTTTTACGTAACAATGAAAATACATATTTTATGGAATAACCGATTTGGTGTGTTCCCATTGTTATTTGATTTCTTTTTCCTATTATATCTTTACCGAATATTTAAAAATACTATTTTACCCTTTATCTTAATTATTTATATTTAGTCAAACCTCTTACCCTAGAATAATTAAGGATATTTTTAGTAAATTTATAAATTACAATACAGTATGATACTATCAAACCAAAACAATTAAAATTTATTAAATAACAACAAACAATACAGTCTAGCTAAACATTGTATCTATATATAATAAATTACAATATAATACAATACATTATGAAATAACGGGTAAAAATGATTCAAACAAAGTGAAAGGAATCATGATTCATGAGCAATACTCATCTCTATTGAGGTTTGTTTTCTTTAATTATATTATCAAACCATGAGCGGCTGATCAACTTGTTGGATTTGGATTACTATAAATGGGAAACATAAGAATTCAAAAGGGAGGGAAATGGAAAATTCAAAAAAAGAGGGAAAAGAAAAGTTTCTTTAATTTTTGGAAAGAGACTTTGTCCCTCATTATTATAGTGAGAGAAAGGAAAATTAATGTGTTCATTTATTGAATATATTTTTCTTGATATCCAAAAAATTGAGAAGAGAGTTTTTTCTTTTTCGTCACTCACTCAATTTCACTTTAAATTTGGTCAATAAATTGATAAATTTTTTGGACTAAACTTATTTGTTAATATTAATATTTTATTAAATTGATTTTTTCCTTTAGTTTGTTCGTTGAATGTAACGGAGTTTAATATTTTTTAAATAGAAATTTTTGTGAAATTTGAAATTATATGTCTCTTTGTTTTGAACCCAATATTTGATTATTATTATCATTTCTTTTCTTAGAGTTAAATAATACAAAATTTAATTAACATTTTATGATATATCTTTTTCATCATGTTAATATATAAAATATTGTAATTCATAGTATCTTTTGTTATAATTTTTTTAATAATATGATTTTTTTAAAATTTAAAAAAATAATATTAATGTGATCTAATTTAATTTTAAAAATTAGTTAAATTAATTTTTTAAAAATGAAACATGACAATTAAAAAGGGATGAGTGGAGTATGTGTTATAGAAGCATGTAGTTATTCTCTCTGTCCAGCTTTAATTGTCATGTTACGTTTTTCGATAGTCAATTTGATTAATTCTCAAAGTTAACTTAGATTGCATTAATTCAATATGTTTAAAAAAATAGATATTCAAAATTATAGAAAAAGTAGTATAAATTGAAATTTTGACATATCAATATAATGAATAGTTACATTGTAAAACATTAGTCAAAATTCTTATAATTTGATTTTAAAAACAAATCATGACAATCAAAAGTAGGGGTATTCATGGTTCGGTTTGGATCGATTATTAACTAAAATCAAAACCAAACCAATTTAATCAATTTTCTAAATTTCTAAAACCAAACCAAACGAAAAAATAAACGTCGGTTAATTTGATTATTATCCATTTGGTTCGCTTTGATTTAGTTTTTCTTGTTTATCCCATTTGAAAGTAATAGTATTTTTTGGACTTACTTCGATAGATACAAACATCTAACACATTAACAATCGACAGAAAAGCTATTGTCGATTGAATTAAGCAATACTAAAAGTTATCATTACACGAACAAAGTGTTTTAATTGCGAGAAAGTGTTACTATTTTATGTGAACTTGAACTTAGAATTGTTATAGTCCGGCTAGAGTTTTGGGATTGAGAAAATTATAAAATTAAAGAACTATGTTAATTAAAATTCAACAAAATATTTATATTTTATTTATTAAGTAATATATAAATAATTATAAAATTTATATATCTAATTTATCAATTCAGTTTGGTTATTTTTATAATTTTTTTTTTATAAACCCCAAACCAAATCAAGTAATATTAATTCAAAATTTAAAACCAAACTCAATCAATATCTATTTTTTTAAATTGATTTGATTTGAATTGAGATTCAATTAAATTTATTTGCCAACAACCATGAACAGCCTAATTAAAAAGTATACGGAGAGAATAAACAAGTAAATTTAGGCCTTTTGCCTTGTTTTAAAGAATAATAAGTGCGCTATAAATAGGCCAAGATTCCTACTCACCCGGCATGATTTATAACGATCTTCTCTATAATTCATCCAAATACATACAACGATATATATTTTGCTGTCTACTAAATTCAGTGAATGGCGGTGGAGAGATTCGCCTGCGGCGACGAACTGCCGGAAGGTTGTATAGCTACGGCACTGTCGTTGACGAGTCCCAAGGACGCCTGCCGGCTGGCGCTGGTGGCTTCAACTTTCCGGTCAGCAGCTGAATCCGACGCCGTTTGGGAACGGTTTCTGCCGCCGGATTATTATGATATCATTTCCCGGTCCATTGACGGTCCAGATTCACTTAATTTTGGTTCAAAGAAAGACCTTTACTTATATCTATGTGATAATCCTATTCTCATCGACGGTGGTACCAAGGTTAGTAACTTATAATCAATTATAATTAACTTTTTTTGCTTATAATTAACTTATTCAATATTCAGTTTTTGTTGTTGCTAATTAATTAATGTCACATTCTTGAACTAAATGCATGCCACTATTTATCCATAAAATCAACAAAAGAACTAGTAAATTTTTTTTCCAATTTTACCCTTAGTAATTAGCATGGATAGAGTGAGTAGTATTTGTCCGATTGGAGAGAGATTTTAGGCGGACTAATGTAGATTTGCACTGTGTAGGCTTCATTTGCATGAAACACCTATCAAGAATTTTTCATATCTAAAAATCTCGAATGGAGACTTCTGATTAAGAGGGCAGCGTCCTTTTTCACCATATGCGTGGAGAGATTATAAATATATCAAAAGATAAAAAAAATAATAATGATGAATTGGTAAAATAACTCAAAGGAGATGCAAATGGCTAATATGGTATTTAAGTTGAACGAGATGGGAGTATGTGTATTCTTGGTAGGTCGCATCGATCATACGTTTTGTTCTGAACTAAAAGCCTAGAACATTGATCGATCGATTAAGCATTACTTCATGCTTTAATTTACCTTATTGGGTGACTTTCGAATATGAAATGTGTGCAAGTTAATTATATACCATAAGAGAAGATTCTACGTCGCTCAAGCAACTAGATCATTCAGTTGTTGAAAGATTGTTCTCTTAACTATTTGGCAAGTTATGAATAAATAAGCAGAGTGAATTGGGAAAAAGATCTGTTTGATAATTCAATGGAAGTTATCCGTGTTGCATTAGAAATAAATCTATATTTATGGCGTATACCTATGTATTGATTTCCCTATTAACACTTTTTTGCATTTTTTACTACAGATTATACAGTGTACATATGAAAACATAAATTGACGGGTAAATGATAATGATCCAAATTTGTTTCTAGAATTGCTATTCATAGATTGAATTGGTCCAGTAAACATAACAAAGCCGTTGAAGTCTCTACTAAAATCTTGCTCTAGATCTTAAGTCGACTGGAAGATTATTTCATGCATATAGTCGTTATAAACGAGCAGTTTGATGATATATCTATAATACATCATGTGTTTGAAAATGATAGTCTATCAATGTGAAAAATGAGTTTCTAGTGTTGTTGTACTTTTGTTTTGCATGGATATCAAATTAGCAGCTTTCAAATCAGTTATAAAACTTATGGTTTCCATTTCAGGTTGCATAAACCATAGCCTTTCCCTGTCAACGTTTGTCCCTTTTTCCCTGTCTTTTTTGTCCTTTGACTGTTAAGTAGTAGTAAAGGAAATTGAAGAAAAACAAATATAACTAATGGGACCTGTTTGGCCCCACGAATAGATAGTGTGGCTCCACCATCAAGTTTTAAGTATATGAAAGTGACATTCTTATCTTTTTTGCTTTTGAATTTTGGTCCTTATATGATATAATAACTCATTTTCCTCTTGCTTTCTATGCTTTGACCCACACTATATTCATGCTTCATTTTGTTACTTGCTTACTTGCTAAGTATCCATCTGACTGACATAGCACTGTTGATGCAAATTAAATTAGAGCTTCTCATTGGAGAAAGGGAGTGGAAAGAAATGTTACATGTTAGCTGCAAGGTCGTTGCAAATTGTTTGGGTCGATACGCCTAGGCATTGGAGATGGATTTCCCTTCCTGAGTCGAGGTATATATTTCACACATATACGCAACTTTTGATGATTGGTTAAGAGAAGTAAGGAGGGCAAAGGCCGCATTTTTTCATTTGATGTTTGATTGATTTTGTGTGGTAATTAATAGGTTTTCAGAAGTTGCCGAGCTTCTTGATGTCTGCTGGTTTGACATATCTGGCAAAATAAACACAAATATGCTCTCCCCTGACACTACATATGGCGCTTACCTTGTGTTCACGACAAAAACCAGGACCTGTGGATTTGAAAACCAACCTGCAGAGAGTTCAGTAGGGATTGCTGGGCATGAAAGATATACACATACATTTTATTTGAACCCTCAGGGAGGAAGGAGACAGTACAGATACCAAGTAGTCCCGAGACGGTTAGGAATATTCACCCACCACATGGCTCGCATATTGAGAGAGGAAACGGAAGATGCACCAAAAGGGTGTCGTCCTAAGCACAGAAGTGATGGGTGGATGGAAATAGAGTTGGGAGAATTCTTTGTCAAGAGGGGACAAGAAGCTGAAGTAGAGATTAGTTTAACAGAGGTAAAGGGAGGTGACAGGAAAGCTGGCTTAATTATTGAAGGAATTGATATCAGGCCTAAGGAGTAAGGAGGGAAACAACATATCCAGTGAAATTAATTCCACACAGTAGGGTCTGAGGAAGATAGAGTGTACGCAATACGTTACCAATACCTCTTGAAAGTAGAGAGGTTGTTTCCATCTAAAATAAAATGAAGAACCTGCTAGTAGAGGGTTAAAATCTCCCAGTATAATTCTTGAAGCAACACACTCGTGGCTGAGACCTATAGAAGGAAGTGCACAATTTTTCGCCCTTCTCGTCTCGAGTACATTTGTTTGCTTTATAACGGTAGTGCCACAGCTAGCTTGCGTGCACCTACTGATGTATGTATAGTGCCTTTGGCGTTTATGTTTGATGTAATGCGTCCCTTCCATTGTTTGGCTAGTAATATATTAATTTACTTCAACTATATATCTTTGATCGGATGCTGCTAAATCGTGAATTTTGTAGTCCATATCCAGGATGGCAAAAAGAAATTCAACCCATTCAATTTGTTCCGACTTATTTAGCTCAAGCTATTCCAGTCCATCAGAATTGAGGATTACCAGGTTCAAGTAAACCAATGTTTTCCTCCTTAAATCATATAAAGTAGTGTTATATTTGAAAAGATTTTTAAATATAAATGTGTGAACCCATAGTTATTCATAAGAGTGCAAAATGTGGTTCGTGCCTTACCGAATGGCATCACGAGCTACTCGAACGTTCGAAGTATATAATGCAATGATTGTGTACACCTATCTAAGTGAGATTAGAAATTTGAATCTTACATCTATCTGTGTAAAAGAAATTCTAAAATTGGCTAACATATATCTAAGTTGTTGTACTTCAAATATTATATATCTTTAATCTTTCAAAATTTTCGTGTGTATCAAATCGATCAAATTTACAGTTTACAAGTTGCATCCACCTTTTTGTAATAGCGTGACCATCATCTCGATATTATTGGGAAAACATAAGGGATGAATGTAAAATGACATTATGTTAATAATCTCATGAAATGAACCTATTTGATTTATTTGTGGCCTCAAGTGTGGTTTTGTGTTGTGACTGTGATTGTGCATGTTGTTTGCGACACATCACTTGTCTCAATCAGTTTATTCTCCAGTCTTCTTTGCACATCACAATTCTTCTCCTTTCTTCAGTTTTCTATCTATCGATACTATCCAGGTAAGGGTTCTTTCATGTTTTCATACTTCACTGATCTAAAAGATATTTTCGTTTTTTCAGTTCCTTATTATAACTACGTGCCTTCCTCCCGTGTTTTCAATTTACACTTTATTTTTCTTTGTCAGTTTATACTCTACTATACTTTGCACATCACATTTTCCTTCAGCATTCTATCCAGTTAAGGGCTCTTCTATGCTTTCATGCTTCACTGATCTAGAGGATATTTTCATCTTTTAAGTTCCCTATTATTACTATGTCTTTCTCCTATGTTTTCAGTTTACACATCACCTGTCTTGATCAATTTATACTCCAGTGTTCTTTGTACATCATACTTTTTCTTCTTTCTTCAGCATTCTATACAGGTAAGAGCTCTTTCATGCGATGTTGTTTCACTGCTCTGAAGGGTGTTTTCTCCTTTTCAATTCCCTATTGTAATTATGAGTCTTACTCCTGTGTTTTCAATCTTGTCTTTGATTAGTTTATAATTCACCATTCTTCTCCTTTCTTCAGCATTATATCATAGTAAGGGCTCTTCCATGTTTTCATGTTTTAGTGTTCTATAAGATATTTTTCTCTTTTCAGTTCCCTATTACAACTATATGTCTGCTACCAGTGTTTTCAATTTACACATCAATTGTCTTCATCAGTTCTTTGCACATTACATTTTTTCTCATTTCTTCAACATTTATTTCAACTAAGGGTTTTCCTATAGTTTCTCTTCAATGCTTATAAAGGGTATTTTTGTATTTTCAGTTCTCTATTATAACTGTGTCTTCCTCACGTGTTTTCAATTTACTCTTCACTTGTCTTCATCAGTTTATACTCCACTATACTTTGCCCAACACATCTCTTCTCCTTTTTTCAGCATTCTATCCGGGTAAGGGATCTTCTGTGCTTTCATGCTTCACTTATCTAAATGGTATTTACGTCTTTTAAGTTCCTTATTATTACTATATATGTGTCTTTCTCCTATGTTATCAATTTACACATCACTTGTCTTCATCAATTTATACTTTATTGTTCTTTGCACATCACAATTTTTCTTCTTTCTTCAACATTCTATACAGGTAAGGGCTCTTTCATGTTTTGATGTTTCACTGCTCTAGAAGGTATTTTTGACTTTTCAATTTCCTATTGTAATTATGTGTCTTCCTCTTGTGTTTTCAATATTTCTTGATTAGTTTATAATCCACCATTCTTCTATATGTTCATGCCTAGTGAAGAGTCTATTAGATTTTAAGAATATGTATTGGGGTACATAGGCATTCAATGCCCAATATTTAATAATATTGGGCATGTTGGAGAATATTGGCTTAAGGTGTTAGCCAATTTTCTATGTATACACAAGTAATTTAAATATAATCCAAGCTTGTTTAGAAATTGTACCTGCAATGATGACCCTAAGCTATAATATAGATTTCATAGCTTACAACATTATGTACGAGACATCCACGCGTCATGCCTAGGTACCATAACATATGATCATTTAAAATGATCATGTAGAGTAAGCAGTGCCCAAGGATGTAGTGACGATCCTTGGGACAACAGGAAATGAGCAGCAACCCATGTCTAAGCACATGTGTAAGAATTCGGTTAGGGTGGTTAGGGCGGTTAGGGGCAGGCACACATGTGGGGGTCAAGCAATGTGGGTCTGAGCTTCCTAACCAACTCTAGGCTCTAAAAAAATTACCTAACTAGCTAACTAACCTAGGACTAACCAAATAAACTAACTAGTGCACCCGACAATCTAAGACCTAACCGGGTGACACTAACGTAGTAACTAACTAAGAAACATCCTAGTACCTAACCTAGGATGGTCCAAAAGGGTTCGTTATGATCCTATTGACTTAGAGGTACTTTAGTATTACCCTAGGTCACTTAATTAATTAAATTAACAACTTAATTAATTAATTTAAATGGTCAAACCAAAATCCTTACACTAGACAAGTAACTAACTAAGAAACATCCAAGTACCTAATCTAGGATGGTCCAAAGGGTTGATTATGGTCCTAACAACTTAATGGTACTTTAGTAATTACCCTAGGTTACCTAATTAATTAAATAAAAACTTAATAAATTAATTTAATTGGTCAAAACCGAAACGACTAAGCAATTTCCAGATTTCAGTTAAGACAAGTGTTCTTCTAATTCTAGTTAATCTAGTAGGGGCGTTTTAGTAAATTAGCTAATTGATTTATTAATCAAGTTAATTAGTCTAAGTTAAATTACTAAATATTCAGTTCCTAGACCTAGACTCACGATCATTCACTAAGAAACACACGACTTGAAAGTAGTAAAGAAATGCAAGAAAAACAAAAGTTCTCCTTAAGCGATTTCACGAAGTTCTTCAAAGTTTTCGTTAAAAAGTGCAAGGTGGTCTTCGTAGATTCAATTCTACATAAGTTGTGGGTTTTTTTATCTTGGTTTCCTTTCCTTAAGAGGATTTTAAAACGTTGTATGTATTCAAGATCATCGAAACTAAGGTTGTTCCCAATAACGTTGTTGAACGTCCATCTCCTTAGTTATCCATGTTTTCGATTATAATAGTACGTAAATGTAATCTCGAGCATGTTGTTGGTAGTGCTAATTGATCATTATGTGTACATTTTTTGATCTGTTAATGTCTAATGAGGCCTATAGATTTGATTCGTATGATTAGAGTATTAGTTGCATGAGTTAAAGAAGTTGTAATGCCTAATTGTGTTCGAGAATATGAAGTTGTAATGAATCATTCGTGAAGTTTAGTTCACTGTTAAATGTCGACTTGCTTAGAATGATGAAATAACTATAGTACATTCATGGAGTTAATTGATAGTGATAATATCATAGTTTGATTTATGCCAACAAATTGGCTAGCAATATATTGTCCAAAAAGTTGAATAGAATTTACTTACAATGTTATTTCCAAAATATGATATAAAATTGGCTAATAACTAAGTTATGCCAAATTAAGCATGACCAATGTAACTCAATGAATTCATAACCAAGGGTATGCCAATCATTGGGACAAGTCCCAACATACCCTTTCCAAATAAACTATGAATATACGTAAGTACATTGAACAAAGGTTATAACGTTCATAAAGAATGGTATAAGGCTACCAAATGTCATTGAACGAGATAAGGTGAGTAATAACATAATTAAAAGTTTAAGAATTATGAAAGTGACCAGAATGAGGTGTTAAAGGAAGTGAGACAAGTCTCACTCACACCTAGACAATTATTTTAAAGATACTCACATAAGAGGGTGTTAGTAATCGTGAGACAAGTCTCATTAACACCAAGATGATAATGTAACGTTAAATTCACATTTCATCAATTAAAGAAAGGGATGAACGGTTATCCAAAGATTTAATTAAACCTCATGATAAGAAGCAAGCTTCCATAATGTTTGAGTCAACTCTAAAAGTTATGAAGAAAAAGAAGTGGAGCAAAGCACCGATAGACTAGCAATGAGCTTGTGCCAGCATATTTAAGCCTCATGAGTAAGTCTCCATCGAGGTGGATAAGAGTCTCCGAAAATCTCCTAGTCTTTGAACTATGTTGCCAGCATAGGAAACTAGCAAGTGGATTCCACCTAAGAGAGCTAGGTATGATGTGGTTTCACTTTGGCTGGTTGAACCACCCATTTTTTGTGTGGGGCAGACACTGGATTTCATGTTTAGCTCACATGATCTATGTCGGTTAAATGCTTAAGAAAGTATTCGGTTCACTTTAGCCGTGAACCACCTCTTTTTGGTGTGGGGAAGACACTACACTTGGTTTCACTTTATCCGGTGAACCACCCCTTTTCGGTGTCGGGCAGACACTGAATTTCATGTTTAGATCACATGATCTAGGTTCACTTTGATTGGTGAACCACCCTTTTTGGTGTGCGGTAGACACTGGATTTCATGTTAGCTCGCATGATCTTAATGCTAAAGATTTCTTTAAGAAAGTATGAAAGAAAGAAGAAGAAATGTAATTTCAAAGTGAGCTAAGAAAGCAAGAGCTTAAGTATGTCAAATAATCTGTGGTTGATAAGAATGAAGTTTTAACAAGTTATTGGCTTGTGCCAAATCAAGATATATGCTCCAATATCTTCACATTATGCAAATGATCAAATAATGGGCATAGCCAAATAAAAATAGGCTTATAATGACTTCTTATTATGCCAATAAAGGGGAGTAAAACATAATGGCTAATCAATGCCCCATAATCTTCATAATATGAAAATGATGAAATAAGTGGCGTAGCCAATAAAGATTGGCATATAAAGATTTCATGCCCAATTTAACAAGAATAGAAAGAATGACTTGTAGTAAGGTAGCCAAATCATTTCCCTAGTCTTTTGGATTACTTGCTCAATTTATTGTAGGTATAGGATTATAGTAAATCATTTAAATTGTAAGTAAGACATTGGATTAAAGAGATCATTGAACTACACCACAAAAAGATTGAAAAATAAACTAAGTCTTGGGGGAAGAGCTCTCGGATTTGGGAGGAGCAAATTTATAATTTTTCATTCGAGGTGTTCTAAAATTATGTTCATGATCCCAATGTCTTATGTTAATATAGGAAATGAGTTGTGTGCTTTGAATGCATTAAAATATGTCATATTCATACCATGATTCACAAATAACGAATTGAGAAAGTCTAGTGACTTCACTTTTCAGAAATGACATGTTAATGTTAAAAGAGCTTTCTTGATCATGCATAGTCCTTACGTGTATATTGGGATACACCCATACTTAGTAAAAGTGTGTACTAACCCTATACTATTACTATTTTTATAGGCGCAGGTCAGAGAGCAGATTGAAGACTCATTGAAGCGGTTCCGATTAGTGATCTCCAGACTTTGGTAGGTCCTCTTAAATTCGAGGATGCTACATCTATCATTTTAGCTTAAAACTTTATACATAGCTAGTGGATGTTTTCCCTAGCGTTTCATTGAAGATATTTTATTCAAAGCTTTGTATTAAGGCCGTTTGGCAAACTATTACGATATATATTGATTCATTCATTTGAATTATTTAATTGATTATAAATGGTTGTTTAGTTTTATCTAATTAGAATATTATTCTATATAGGAATCATATGAAGTCTATGTACACTTCATTAAGTATTAAAAAGTTTTTAAATTTTGCGAAAATTTAACTATATGATTCTGATGAAAGCTAAGAAGAGGTTTGTCTCCGCCTCTGAGAGGTTAACGACGCCGGTTGCGTTCGAATTCCACAATTCGGGTGTGACAGTTTTCATATCAAAGCATGAGGTTAAATTACCTAGGAACTAAGGCTCAAAACAACCAGGTTGCGCAATTTTTAGCTTATGGTTGTTAAGTGCACCACAACCATGACTTAGAGACTAAGTGATGTTACGAATCTTCCCTTCTTCTACTCTTTGTCGTGCCGTGTAGAATTTTGAATTTTTGTGTCATTTTAGCATCAAACTTCCTTTTTATGTGTGCGTGTAGAAAGATGAACACAAGAAGAAATGCAGGCAGGAAAGTTGGAGAAGCAGCTGCTGAGGGAAACCAAGCTCCTACTCAAGCCCCAGCTGCTGGAGTGCAAGTGCCTGTAACCCAGTTGCGTTGACAGATGGAGAAGTGAGATCAGCACTGGTTCAGATGGCCCAATCCATCACTGCTCAGGCACAGGCTATCACAGCCCAGGTCATTAGAGAGGGTGCTACCAGGGAGAACCTACATGCGAGCACCATGGCTAGCAGACTGAGAGATTTCACCAGGATGTTGAGATGGCCGAGTTGGTCTAAGGCGCCAGATTAAGGTTCTATGCTTTGTAAGGTAGAGAGGAGCAGGAGTAGTCAACTGATGTGGTCACTGGTAGTTTGCTTCTCTTTTCTTTTCCTGTATGTGCATTGTTAGATCTAGGATTCACCTTGTCTTTCGTTACTCCTTTAGTAGCTAGTAAATTTGACTTGCTTCCGGAGATCTTGCATGAACCATTTCTAGTTAGTACTCCTATAGGAGACAGTGTTAGGGCCGAAAGAGTATATAGAGATTGCCCAATAATTGTTCTCAATAAATTTACTCATGCTGATCTAATTTAATTAACCATGCTTGATTTTGATATAATTATGGGTATGGATTGGCTTCATAAATGTTATGCTACCATAGACTATCGAAACGGGTAGTAAGGTTTCAGTTTCCAACTGAGTTAGAGTTGAAATAGGAAGGGTATGGTTCAAATCCAACAAGCCAAATAGTTTCCAATCTTAAAGCCAAAAAGATGTTATCGAAGGGGTTAGGAACCTATTAGAACCTTTCTTACGAAGAGGTTTCCATTGAAATTTTAGACCGTCTAGTGAAACGGTTGAGGAACAAGGAGTTTGCCACCGTTAAGTTGTTATGGAGGAACCACCTTGTTGAGGGAGCAATATGGGAAGTCCAGGCCGATATGAGATCCCATTACCCTCACATATTTAGTTGTTGAGGGTATATATACTCTTCTTTAGTCCAATTTCATTAATGAGACTCTAAATCTTTGAGAATTAGGCGGTTTTGGTGTTCTCAGTCCATAACTGTGTGTTTTATACTTGCACTATATGAGTTAATATGAGTTCATGCTTGCGTTCATGTTGCTGTTTTTGCATAGCGTTTGCGTGATTTTTGTGTTGCATGAGTTGTGATGTGCATTGAGTTAAAGTAAGTTTGAGAAGGAAGTTCCTCAATCTCAAATATGAAGCTTCTGATAAGCTTTGAGTGATGTACATCATCCAGAGTAAGTTGTGAATCAGATATTCACAGAGAGTAAAATTTCAAGTATATGATGTGTTTTTCGAAAATACCCTCCTTGATTCAAAATGATATGTAGTGTCATTCGGGGACTACTGTTCCTGGGGGGGGGATAATGTAACATTCCAGAATATGTTCATGCCTAGTGAAGAGACTATTAGATTTTAAGAATATGTATTGGGGTACATAGACATCCCAATGCCCAATATTTAGTAATATTGGGCATGTTGGAGAATATTGGCTTAAGAGTGTTAGCCAATTTTCTATGTATACACAATTATTTAAAATGTAATTCAAGATTGATTAGAAATTGTACCTGCAATGAAGACCCTTAGCTAAAATATAGATTTCATAGCTTACAACATTATGTAAGAGGCATCCAAGTGTAGAGCCTAGGTACCATAGAACATAATCAGTTTAAATGATCATGTAAAGTAAGCAGTTCCCAAAGATGTAGTGAGGATCCTTGGAACAACTAGAAATGAGCAGGAACCCATGTGCAAGCACATGTGCAAGAATTCGGTTAGGGTGGTTAGGGCGATTAGGGGTAGGCGCACATTGGGGGTCAAGCTATGTGGGTCTGAGCTTCCTAACCAACTCTAGGATCTAAACAACTTACCTAACTAGCTAACTAACCTAGGACAAACCAAATAAACTAACTAGTGCACTCGACAACCTAAGACCTAACCGGGTGAAACTAACCTAGTAACTAGCTAAGAAACATCCTAGTACCTAACCTAGGATGGTCCAAAAGGTTTGGTTATGGTTATAGTAACTTAGGGTTACTTTAGTAATTACCCAAGGTCACTTAATTAATTAAATTATGACTTATTTAATTAATTTAAATGGTCAAACCAAATTCCTTACACTAGACAAGTAACTAACTAAGAAACATCTAGTACCTAACCTTGGATGGTCTAAAGGATTGATTATGGTCCTAACAACTTAGGGGTACTTTAGTAATTACCCTATGTTACCTAATTAATTAAATTATCAACTTAATTAATTAATTTAATTGGTCAAAACCGAAACCACTAAGCAATTTCCAGATTTCAGTTAAGTCAAGTGTTCTTCTAATTCTAGTCAATTTTTTTAGGGGCGTTTTAGTAAATTAGCTAATTGATTTATTGATTATGTCAATTAGTCTAAGTTAAATTACTAAATATTCAGTTCCTAGACCTAGACTCACGATCATTCACTAAGAAATGTACGACTTGAAAGCAGTGAAGAAATGCAAGAAAAACAAAAGTTCTCCTTAGGCGATTTCAAGAAGTTCTTGAAAGTTTTCGTGAAAAAGTGCAAGGTGATCTTCGTAGATTCAATTCTACATAAGTTATGGTTTTATTCTCTTGGTTTCCTTTCCCAAAGAGGATTTTGAAACGTTTTATGAATTCAACATCATCGAAACTAAGGTTGTTCCCAATAACGTTGTTGAACGTCCATCTCCTTAGTTATCCTTGTTTTTTATTCTAATAGTATGTAGATGTAATCTCGAGCATGTTGTTAGTATGTGGTGATAATTGATCATTATGTGTACGTTTTTTGATCTTTTAATGTCTAATGAGGCCTACAAATTTGATTCGTATGATTAGAGTATTAGTTGCATGAGTAAATGAACTTGTAATGCCTAATTGTATTCGAGAAGATGAAGTTGTTATGAATCATTCGTGAAGTTTAGTTCATTGTTTAATATCGACTTGCTTAGAATGAAGAAATAACTATAGTACATTCATGAAGTTAATTGATTTGGCTAGTGATAATATCATTGTTTGATTTATGCCAACAAATTTGCTAGCAATTTATTGTCCAAAAAGTTGAATAGAATTGACTTACAATATTATTTCCAAATATGATATAAAATTGGCTAATAACTAAGATATTCCAAATTAAGCATGATAAATGTAACTCAATGAATTCATAACCAAGGGTATGCCAATTATTGGGACAAGTCCCAACATACCCTTTCCAAATGAACTATGAATATACGTAAGTACATTGAACAAAGTTTATAACGTTCATAAAGAATGGTATAAAGATATCAAATGTCATTGAACGAGATAAGGTGAGTAATAACATAATTAAAAGTTTAAGAATTATGAAAGTGACTAGAATGAGGTGTTAAAGGAAGTGAGACAAGTCTCACTCACACCTAGACAATTTTGTTAAAGATACTCACATAAGAGGGTGTTAGTAATCGTGAGACAAGTCTCATTAACACCAAGATAATAATGTAAGGTTAAATTAACATTTCATCAATTAAACAAAGGGATGACCGGTTATCCAAAGAGTTAAGTAAACCTCATGATTAGAAGCAAGCTTCCATAATGTTTGAGTCAACTCTAAAAGTTATAAAGAAAAAGAAGTTGAGCAAAGCACCGATAGACTAGCAATGAGCTTGTGCCAGCACATTTAAGCCTCATGAGTAAGGCTCCATCGAGGTGGATAAGAGTCTCCAAAAATCTCCTAGTCTTCGAACTGTGTTGCCAGCATAGGAAACTAGCAAGTGGATTCCACCTAAGAGAGCTAGGTATGATGCGGTTTCACTTTGTCCGGTGGAACCACCCATTTTCGGTGTGGGGTAGACACTGGATTTCATGTTTAGCTCCCATGATCTATGTCGATTAAATGCTTAAGAAAGTATTCGGTTTACGTTAGCCGTGAACCACCTCTTTTTGGTGTGGGGAAGACACTGCACTTGGTTTCACTTAATCCGGTGAACCACCGTTTTTCGGTGTCGGGCAGACACTGAATTTCATGTTTAGATCACATGATCTAGGTTCACTTTGATCGGTGAACCATCCCTTTCCGGTGTGGGACAAAAACTGGATTTCAATTTGCTCGCATGATCTTAATGCAAAAGATTTCTTTAAGAAAGAAAGAAGAAATGTAAATTCAAAGTAAGTTAAGAAAGCAAGATCTTAAGTATGTCAAATCTCCGTGGTTGATAAGAATGAAGTTTTAACAAGTTGACTTATACCAAATCAAGATATATGCTCCGATATCTTCACATTATTAAAATGATCAAATAATGGGCATAGCCAAATAAAAAAAAATTGCTTATAAAGAGCTCTTATATTATGCCAATAAGGGGAGTAAAACATGATGGCTAATTAATGTCCCATGATCTTCATAATATGAAAATGATGAAATAAGTGACCTAGCCAATAAATATTGGATTATAAAGATTTCATGCCCAATTTAACAAGAACAGAAAGAATAACTTGTGGTAAGGTTAGCCAAATCATTTCCCTAGTCTTTCGGATTACTTGTTCGATTTATTATAGGTATAGGACTATAGTGAATCATTTCACTTTTAAGTAAGGCATAATATTAAGAGATCATTGAACTACACAACAACAGGAACAAAAATACTGAAAAATAAACTAAGTCCTGGAGGAAGAGCTCTCGGGTTTGTGAGGAGCAAATTTATAATTTTTCATTCGAAGTGTTCTAAAATTATGTTCATGATTTCAAGGTCTTATGTTCATATAGGAAATGAGTTGTGTGCTTTTAATGCATTAAAATATGTCATATTCATACCATGATTCAAAATAACGAATTAAGAAAGATTAGAGACTTCACTTTTCTGAAATGGCATGTTGTTGTAGGAAGAGCTTTCCTTGATCATGTATAATTCTTACGTGTATATGTGCATACACCCATACTTAGTACAAGTGTATACTAACCCAATACTAGGCGCAGGTCAGAGAGTAGATTGAAGACTCATTGAAGCGGTTTGAACTAGCGATCTCTAGACTTTGGTAGGTCCTCTTGAATTCGAGGATGCTATATCTATCATTCTAGATTAACACTTTAGACATATCTAATTGGATGTTGTACCTACCGTTTCATTTCTGACGTGTTATTCAAAGCTTTGTATTAACGCCGTTTTCAAAACTATTACGATATATATTGATTCTTTCATTTGAATTATTTAATCGATTATAGATGGTTGTTTAGTTTTATCTAATTAGGATATTATTCTGTATAGGAATCATATGGAGTCTATGTACACTTCATTAAGTAATAAAAAGTTTTAAATTTTCCGCAAATTTAACTATATGATTGGGATGAAAGCTACGAAGAGGATTGTCTGCGACCTCTGAGAGGTTAATGACGCCGATTGAATTCAAATTCCAGAATTCGGGTGTGACAGTTTTCATGTTTCACTGCTCTAAAGGGTATTTTCATCTTTTAAATTCCCTATTATAACTAAGTGTCTTCCTCTTGCTTTTACAATTTATAGATCACTTGTATTCATTATTTTATACTTCATCATTCTTTGCAATCACAATTCTGCTCATTTCTTCAATATTTTATCCGGGTAAGGGCTCTTTCATGTCTTCATGCTTCACTGCCCTAAAGGGTATTTTCATATTTACAGTTTTCTATTATTACTCCGTGTCTTTCTCTTGTATTTTCAATTTACACAGTACTTGTCTTCATCAGTTTATACTTCATCGTTCTTTGTACATCACATTTCTTCTCTTTTCTTCAGGATTATATCCAAGGAAGGGCTCTTTTACGTTTTTACGCTTCACTGCTCTAGAGGGTATTTTCGTCTTTTCGGTTCCCTATTATAACTAGTTTTCTTACTCTTGTGTTTGAATTTACACATCACTTGTCTTCATCAATTTATGCTCCATTGTTCTTGTACATCACAGTTCTTCTCCTTTCTTCAATATTCTATCCATGTAAGGGCTCTTCCATGTTTTCATGCTTCACTGCTCTAAAGAGTATTTTCGTCTTGACAATTCCCTATGATTACGATGTTTCTTATTTCTATGTTTTCAATTTTGCCTTCATCAGTTTATACTCCATTGTTCTTAGCACATCACAATTCTTCTCGTTTCTTCAACACTCTATCTAGGTAAGGGTTTTCCATGTTTTCATTCAACTTTTTTGTATTATCTTTGTTTTTCTGAAAATTGAAGTTCAGAAATCTCTCGATTTTATCTTTCTTTGACCAAATTTGATTCGGGTCATGTGTCAATATTTGCTTCTTTTTCAATTTGGGTTTGTTATTGATGGTTCAAATTTCCTTGTGCTTTGAAAGTCCTAATAATTTTAATCGTTGCAATTTAAATTTTGACTGGGTGATTATGTTTTCCGTGTTCTATTTTGAATTACCAGAAACTACATCCTTTGTTATTCCTATTTTAGATTTTTGTTGTGTTTTTCTCACTTAAAGTAATTAATATGGTCTTTTCCTGTTGGAATTAACTTTGTGGGTTTCTTTATTTTAGTTTTTTTAATTTTATATACTGGTTTTCCATCAGAATCATTTTTTTGGATTGTTGTGGGTTTAGCCTGGAGTTTCTTCACCTTATTGCATTGTCGTTGTGAAATTATTTTAACTTTTGTGAAGTTAAGGATTTGTAATAAGAGTAATTGACCTATTGACCTATCAGTAAATCTAGGATAAGTCTTCTAACCTTTATAATTTAAATTATCCTAATGTTTGAGTAAAATTCATTTTACCTGTTGGAGAACCAATAGAAAAATTACAGTGAGAGATATGCACATCACGAGTTTGAACTATGTCCTTGATCCAAAGTCGGGGAAAGTATTTAATTGGGATAAGTAAGATCATAGAAGGGGTTTGAACTCTATCCTTGACCCAATATCCAAGAAAGTATTTAAGTGAAATGTGATTACAGAATTTGATATTATAGAAAACTTTCTCATACTTTGATTCCCATGAATATGCACATATAAAGCCCATCATTAACTTTGATCTTAGGTGCAAGAATTGTAGTACATTACCCCTATTCCAAAATAAAAGTCAAATTGTCTTCTTGGAATACCATTTGAAATACAGGCAACTCACACTTTTAAACACGCAAGTTTTGATATTGTTTTTATATTTTTTTTTATGTAAGTTGAAGTACTTGAATACAAGTAAATTTATTATGAATTGAAAAAAGTATTTGAGTGGAATCATAATGGAGTGGCATATCTATACTCTCGAGTTTTTCCTACTAGGGAGTATGATGATGCAACTAACACTACATGAGAAGAGCTATTATGTGATGTTAATAATATCTATCAAAAATTGATTGGAATATTACTATATTACATACCAAGGGTGGACCCAGTAACTGAGTTTTAGGTGCTCGAGCACCCATTGACTCCGATTTTTTCACACACACACACGGGCGCGCGCGCGCACACGTACGCTCACACGCTCACACGCACGCATACACACACACACCTATATATATATATATATATATATATATATATATATATATATATATATAAAATGTAATAATCCGTGATTAAAAATAAACTGAGCACCCACCCACCCCCACCCCCACACAGACAAACACACACACACACACACAGACATATATATATATATATATATAGAAAATATAATAATCCATGATTACAAATTAAATGAGCACCCATAGTAAGAAAGTAGTCACACACACACACATCAACACACACACACACACACACACACACACACATACACACACACACACACACACACACACACACACACATAGAAAATATAATAATCCATAATTAAAAATTAAATGAGCACCCAGAGTATGAAAGAAGTCATGGGCCCGCTGGTTTACACTTGGAAACAAGAGGCCCGCAAAGCACACTGGTAGGGTTTGAATCCCACCCTGATGGAAGTTGTGTTAATTATTTTTGATAATGACAAATACTTTTGATGATGATCACTTATGAACCAGGTTCATTTATTAAATCAGATGTCGTCTCACTTATGAACCAGGATCATTTATTAAATCAGATGTCATTTTATGGAAAAAGGAGCGAACGAGAAATATTAAGGCACAAATTTTTATGAAAAGAATGAAAATAAAAAAGGTATATTTCCATAAAAAATAAGACAAAACATTTTCTTAAAAGATTGTCTACTTTTTACGAAGACAAAACATTTTCTTAAAAGGTTGTTTATTTTGTATAACAAATAAAAGCAAATCTGTCCATATCAAAAAAGGACACAGAAATCAGAATCATTATCAATTTCAAAGAGAGGAGATAATTCTTGATCATCAAAAGTTTATATAAACAGATATATCAAGACAAAGAAAGCCAGTTCTTTGCAATCGAAGAAAAGTGAGGCGAGAAGAAGAGAGATGCAGCAAAGAGTGTATCTTTGAGTTCTGTGTGTTTTTGTTAGCTTGTGAGTTTTGTGAGTTTCTTTGTAAGATTGTGAACTTATGTGATTGTAAACAAGAAGTGGGTTTGGCTTCTTTTGGAGAGAGGAGATTTGTGAGTAAGTTTGCAAGAAGTGGTTTTGGCTTCTTGTGAATTTGAAGAATTCGATTAGAGTTAATCGAAAATTGTAATTGAGCAATAAAAATTAATAAAACATAGTTGAGTTTTTCCTTCCTTGAGATAGGAAGGTTTAGTTAAAGTATATTGTTTCAATTTAATATTTTCTTAGGCAAATAATCAAGAACCTAGTTCTTGATTTAGGGGTAAGGTTTTTTTCAATTGTATCATAGCAGGATCTTTTCGCTAAAAGATTAACATCTTGAAAAGAAAATGTTCTTCCCCCCAAGAAGGAGCTTTTCAAATTCGACTATCACTGTTCATTGAAAAATATTATGGATGGGGAAAGAATCGCATGATGGATCATCTGATAGGAGAAAATCTCGATCTCTGGAGTGTAGTCTTAGATGGTGCTACTATTCCTTTGAAAAAGGGGCCTGATGGAGAAACAATGGTACCAAAGGAGAGAGAGGAGTTGGATGCCGCAGATAAACTAACAATTCAAAATAATGCAAAATCTAAGAAAATTCTAATATGTGCCATAGGACCAGACGAATACAACAGGATATCTTCTTGCCAAGATGCTAAGTCAATATGGGAAACCTTGCAGACTGCACATGAAGGAACAACTCATTTTAAGACATAAAAAATTGACAACTTGAATAGATAATATGAACTATTTAGAATGATGGAAGGAGAAACTATTCAAAATATGCACACTAGATTCACTGCTATCATCAATGAGATTTACTCTCTAGGTGAAGTAATTCCTAACAGAAAGGTAGTCAGAAAACTCTTGAGCGTCTTACCTGAATCATGGGAAAGTAAAGTTGAAGAAATTACTGAAGCACATGACTCAGATAAGCTTGCTATGGATGAGCTTATTGGAAACCTCATAACATACGAACTGAAGAAAAATCAAGAAAGAGAGATTGGTAGTAAAAGGAAAGAAAAGAATCTGGCTCTTAAAATTACTACTTCTGAAGATTTTGAGGATGAAAACATCGCACTCATGGCCAAAAGATTCTCCAAACTGTTAAAAAGGGGACAAACATTTAAAAAAAGAAGTCCACAAAAGAATGTTGAAAATTCAAGATAACAGTTGTGTCATAAATGTGGTAGTCCAGACCACTTTATAAAATTCTATCCACTATGGGCCTTAGAATACAAGAAAAATAACCCAGAAAAGGCAAAAGAAGACAGATATATTCCCAATAATCGGAGAATGACAAATCAAGAGGCCGACATATCCATGAAAAAGTCACTCGCTGCAATGGGAGGCATATCTTAAGATGAATCTGAGAATGAGGAAATCGAGAATCAATCTCTACTTGCAATAAAGAAAGAAGACAAATACGACTTTCTTGCATTAGTGGTTGTAACTGAAGAAGCAAACAAAGAAAGTACTTGTCAAGCACAAGATACAATTCATGCTCTGATGGCTGGTTCAAATTCTGATCAAGAAGAAGAAGACCAAAACAGTCAGGTTAGATCAACTTTCACCTACGAAAACTGGGAAATCTATACTAAAAGAGACCTAAAGTCACTTTTGGAAACTGTAATTAAGGCATATCAGTCAACCTTCCATTAAAAAGAACTACTAATGGAAGATTCCGCATCTCTAAGAGAAGAGAACATGACTCTAGAACAACAAAATCGTTCCCTGCTCAATAAACAAGTAGAATTAGAAAAGATTTAAAGTCTAGCATCTTGAAAAATCAAGCCTTACAAAAGAAACTGAACACGACTGAACAGGAAGCAGAGAACAGTATGAGGTGGAACAGGTCCACCGTAATTCTCGATAGTCTCCATAAATGTCAATCTAGCACAAGACATAGAATAAGTTTTTCTGAAACAAAAAATCCTATCATAGATTGTCTATGCTCTCACTGTGGCTTGATAGGACATAAGAGTCATGCATGTGACAAAAAACAAATTGCTCATCAGAAAAAGTTCTCCTTTCTAAGAAAAATTCAAAAGAAAACTGATCCTGAACCTGTTTCTACGTCTAATGTTCTGCCTAGATGGGCTAAAAAATTCTCATACACCCCTTTAATCACAAACAGGCACTTAAGTAGATTTGGATACCTTTAACTATCTCTGTCTGAATAAAACTACAGGCTTAAGTGAGAGGGAAAGCACTGGTACTTGGATAGCGCCTGCTCAAGACATATGACATGAAATAAGGATAACTTTCTCTCACTAAAAGGAGTTAAGGGTGGAAACGTAGCCTTTGGAAACGGAAAAACTGGGAAAATACAAGGAATTGGAAAGGTAGGAATAAATCTCAGCCAAGCCATCGATGATGTATACTACGTAAATGGACTTCAACATAACTTACTAAGCATATCTCAGATGTGCGACAAAGGGAACAAAGTAGTATTCACTGCAGGTAAATGTCGAGTGATAAACTCAACAACTGAGGAACTAGTACTTCTGGGAAAGAGACACAAGAATGTATACACAATTGAAATAATAAGGTCAGATAATTCACTTACTTGCCTCAGTACCCTCACTGAAAGCTCTGCCAGTTGGTACAAAAGGATTATTCATATTAGTCTCTCTACAATTAATAAACTAATATCAAAAGATCTGGTTAGAGGATTGCCTGGGAAAATTCTGCAAAGTGAACAGTTCCGTGGCGCTTGTGTCAAAGGGAAACAATCCAAATCATCTTTTAAACCAAAGGGAATGGTTAGTACCACAAAACCTCACATAGACTTATGTGGACCAATGCTTGTGATAAGTAGAGGAGGCAAAAGATACATTCTTGTAATAGTTGATGACTACTCAAGGTTTACTTGGACTCTATTTTTGGCAACAAAAGATGAAACTTATGAAGTATTTGAAATATTTGTCAGACTAGTTCAGAAGAAACTCAATACAAAAGTCATTAATATAAGATCAGATCATGGTTCAGAATTTGAAAACTCAAAATTTAAGTTTTTTCACTACAAATGGAATTGATTACAATTTCTCTGCGCTAAGAACTCCGCAACAAAATGGTGTAGTTGAGCGTAAGAACAGAACTCTTGAAGACATCGCCAGAACCATGCTAATAACAAGCAATTTACCACAATTCTAATGGGCAGAGGCTATAAACATTGCTTGTTATCTGATAAACAGGTGCACAATAAGGACTTTTTTAAATAAAACCCCATATGACCTACTTAAAAGAAGAAAACCTAGCTTAGCACATCTTCGACCATTTGGATGCATATGTTATGTGCACAATAATGGAAAGGATAATTTGGGAAAATTTGATGCAAAGAGTGATGAAGGAATATTCTTGGGATATTCAACACAAAGCAAAGCATATAAAGTACTCAACAAAAGAACAAATCGAGTGGAAGCAAGCATGCATGATGTTTTTGATGAAAGTACACTAGAAGAATCTGATAATCCTGACGTACATCCTCCAAAACCATTGGAAGATTTACAATCAGGTGAGGATAATACCACAAATAAGCCAAATCTTCAAGAAATTAAAAATATACCAACAGAGACAGAAATAGAAACATCAGATACTCCAATATCTGAATCAACTCAAAATCCTCAGGCTTATGGTTGAAAACATCAAAGTTCTCATCCCATTAAGATTCAGATAAGAAAAGAGTTCCAAGCCTTTATGCTCCGTACAAGTGTTGCATACAAGTTCCGGCCAGGATGATTGAGAAAGATTCAACCAATTTGAACAAAACATCCTCACACCATTGGAATCAGGGATTCATACCAGATCTAGAGTTTGAAATATGTGTGCCTTATCAGCGTATCTATCTCTAGTTATTCCCAAAAATATTAAAGAAGCCTTGGGAGATCCAGACTGGATTATAGCTATGCAATAGGAGCTAAGTCAGTTTAAAAGAAGCAAAGTCTGGAACCTGGTTCCCAGACCACATGATCGAACTGTCATAGGTACTCGATGGGTCTTCAGAAACAAACTAGATGACCAAGGTCAGATCACTAGGAACAAAGCTCGACTAGTGGTTCAAGGCTACAACCAGGAATAAGGAATCGACTATGATGAAACCTTTGCACCAGTGACAAGAATGGAAGCTATAAGAATGTTAATTGCTTTTGCAGCTCATATGGAATTCAAACTTTATCAGATGGATGTAAAAAGTGCATTTTTGAATGGTTTTCTACAAGAAGAAGTGTTTGTGAAACAACCCCCTGGTTTTGAGGACCCAGATAAGCCTGAACATGTGTACAAGCTAGAAAAAGCATTGTACGTACTAAAGCAAGATCCAAGAGCATGGTATGATCGTCTATCCACATTTCTTCTAACACATGGTTACTCCCGTGGAAAAATAAATGATACACTCTTTCTTAAAAAGCAAGGTTCAGATCTGCTCATTGTACAAATTTATGTTGATGACATCATATTTGGTGGAACTGACCCCTCACTTGGAATTGAGTTTCCCAAACTCATGAGTAGTGAGTTTGAGATGAGTATGATAGGTGAACTAACCTTCTTCCTAGGTCTTCAAATTGATCAGTCTCCTACAGGAACCTCCATTCATCAACAGAAGTACATCAATGAACTACTGAAAAAATTTGACATGAATGAAGCCAAGATAATTGACACTCCTATTGGCACTACAACAAAGTTAGATAAAGATGAAACAAATTCTCCATTTAATGATACAAAATACAGAGGTATGATTGGATCACTCTTATACCTAACTGCAAGCAGACCCGACATTATGTTTAGTGTTGGACTTTGTGCACGATTTTAGCCATGTCCTAAAGAGTTTCATCTAAAAGCAATAAAGAGAATACTTAGGTAACTCAAAGGTTCTGTGAACCTGGTGCTATGGTACCCATCAGGAGAATAATTTGATTTAGTAGGATTTGCTGATGCTGACTACGCCGGATACTTAGTTGACCGAAAAAGTACATCTGGAATGGCAATTTTTCTAGGACCATGTCTTGTCTCATGGGCCACTAGAAAACAAAATTTTGTTGCCCTCTCGACAGCAGAGGCAAAATATGTAGAAGCAGCATCTTGTTGTTCACAATTATTATGGATCAAGCAACAATTAGAAGACTTTGGGGTCAAGACAGGTTGTATTCCCATTATGTGTGATAACACTAGTGCTATCAATATGGCAAAGAACCCGGTCCAACACAAGTGCACTAAACATATTGACATCCGACATCACTTTCTGAGAGACAATGTTGAAAAAGGATTTATCATAATGAAATTTTGCGCTACTGAGGACCAAATTGCTGATATTTTATTAAGTCTCTTGGGCGAGAACCATTCCTTAAAAAAAGTCTATCCTTGGGACTTGTGTTTCAAAACTTAAGAACCAGGTTCTACTCACCACAGACTCAGGTTTTTATATTTTCAACTTGGTTCTCCTGTTTAAATTTGTTTTGGGCAGGAAATACATAGAGTCGCATTAAAACTCCAACGTCTCTTCGATGTGACTACCGTCGCTTCAAATTTTTTTAGGTCTGTTCAATGTACCAGTTCATCATCATTACTCTTCTATTCCCCATAAAATGTTTTTACCTTCCCTAAACACAAACAAACAAAAAAAAATTTTATGGGTTCCTCTCTTCTTCTCGTTAATTACTCTGATGACGAACCTACCCTCACATCGAGAACTCCGGCAACTACTCATGAGGAAACCAATCCACCACCATCACCATCAACCAATTCCCCCCTGTCCCCTCAATTTTCTTCCCCACCGTCTCCTTCCTCCATTCTCTCAGAAAACCCTCAACTCCCTAACCCTATTCCATCTTCTCCGGAAACTATGCCCTCCTCTCACGCTCCTCAAACGCATACTGTCCCTTCATCTACACCAGTTCCTCGACGTCCTCGCAAGCATATTGTTGTCAAACGAATGGTGATTCGTACTCCCCGAACTCGACATGCAAGTCAAGCCCATCTAGAGATGTTGGCAAAATCAGCCAAAAAATGTTGTCGCACTGGTAAGTCACCCGTTTTCTCTTCTTCCACCCCCGTTATTTCATATTCTGATGAAGAAATTTTAGAATCTTCTCACTCTTCAAACCATCTCTCATCTAAAACCCTAATCAAAAATGAAATTGAATTTCTTGCCATGGGAAGGGAGGCTTATTTTAAATCACATAAAATCTTGAGAGGTCGAACAATTCATCCAGATATTAAAGATTATACTGCAATCAATAATATGTTAGCATTACTTGCAGTACAAGGGTGGGTAGACATTTTTCTTCACTCTGATAACATGATATTTGACATAGGAGAGGCTGAGTTTTATGCAAATTTGACAATGATTGATGATTCAGTACTTTCTTCGTCCGTTTATGGTGTAGATATAGTTTTTGACAAAATTAGGTTAGGGGCAATACTTCGTATTCCTTGCATAGGGTTGGAGGAATATCACTGGGGTAAGGATGATAATTGTGCGTTAAATTCAAAATTCACACAAGAGAGGGTCAGTGATCGACCGCGAAAGGTACTGAAAGGAGAAATGTCTCCTTTCCACAAATTGGTGTTTGAAGTAGTTCACAAAGGTATTATCCCAAGAGGATATAGGAGAATGAAGCTAATTTTTGAGATATGGGTCTTGGTCTTGCTTTGGATACCATGCGTCCTATTAATTGGCCTTCTCTTATAATTAAACATATGGTAAGAATAGTGGATCCTAAGAAACCTCATCAATTAGAAAATGGGAATTTGTTGACTACTGTGTTTAAAGAATTTGGGGTACCTTTGAAGGATGGCCGATCTTTGAGCAAGTATGATATGTTTACTCAAACTACTCTTGCTGAATGAAATCTATTGGATGATGCTGTGAATCAAGTTCCTCTTCGCTCTGCTGGTCCAGTTACTGCTCTTATTTCTTAACTTAATGAGGCTCGAGCTCAAAATGTGTTATTAAAAGATGAAGTTACTATTCTTCAGGCCTAGTTGGCTGCTTCTCGGGGGGGGGGGGAGTTGGGAGATTAAAAGATCAACTCATTCAACAGCAAAATTGATAAGAATACTCGTGTTGATCATATGCTTCATGTTTTTTCTAGGCCTTAGTTAATGCCTCTTTTGTCCTATATTCAGACACTGTTAATGGTTCAGCTATTTTTGCTTGGTTATATTGTTGCTATAGCTTTTGTGGATATTTTGTAGTAGTATCTTTCTATTTTAATGATGTGGATATATTTTGGCTCTATCTTGGGCTTTTTGATATGTAAAAAGGGGGAAACAGTTTCTCAAAACTGGTATTATGGTATTATTTGTCATCATCAAAAAGAGGGAATTTGATGGAAATTTTGTTAGTTACTTTTGATAATGACAAATACTTTTGATGATGATCACTTATGAATCAGGTTCATTTATTAAATCAGATGTCGTCTCACTTATGAACCAGGTTCATTTATTAAATCAGATGTCGTTTTATGAAAAAAGGAGCGAAGGAGAAATATTAACGCACAAATTTCTGTATGGAAAGAATGAAAATAAAAAAGGTATATTTCCATAAATAAATAAGACAAAACCTTTTCTTAAAAGGTTTTCTACTTTATACGAAGATAAAACCTTTTCTTAAAAGGTTGTTTATTTTGTATAACAAATAAAAGCAAATCTGTCCATATCAAAGAAGGACACAGAAATCAGAATCATTATCAATTTCAAAAAGAGAAGATAATTCTTGATCATCAAAAGTCTATATAAACAGAGATATCAAGACAAAGAAAGTCAGTTCTTTGCAATTGAAGAAAAGTGAGGCGAGAAGAAGAGAGATGCAGCAAAGAGCGTATCTTTGAGTTCTGTGTGTTTTCGTTAGCTTGTGAGTTTTATGAGTTTCTTTGTAAGATTGTGAGCTTATGTGATTGTAAACAAGAAGTGGGTTTGGCTTCTTGTTGAGAGAGGATATTTGTGAGTAAGTTTGCAAGAAGTGGGTTTGGCTTCTTGTGAATTTGAAGAATTCGATTAGAGTTAATCGAAAATTGTAATTGCGCAAGAAAAATTAATAAAACATAGTTGAGTTTTTCCTTCCTTGAGATAGGAAGGTTTTAGTTTAAGTATATTGTTTCAATTGAATCTTTTTTTAGGCAAATAATGAAGAACTTGGTTCCTGATATACGGGTAAGGTTTTTTCACACCCGCCCTATTCTTTTTTGTTTTCTTTTTGCAGCGAATTTTGCATCCTTTTTTCTTTTCTTTTTTATTTTTTTTCCTTTTTCTATCTAATTAAGAGATTCTCTTTTTAATATTGTTTTTCTTTTTTTTTTACACTTTTTCCTTCTTTTCTTTTTGCAGCGAATTTTGCACCTTTTTTCTGCTCTTTTTAATGTTTTTTCCTTTTTTCTATCTAATTAAGGTCATTTTTTAACCTTTTTTTTTTCTTTTTTTTCCTTACACTTTTTCCTTTTTCTAATTAAGGGCTTTTTTATTTTTATTTTTTTATTGAAGAGTTTCAGTTAGTATAGTTTATACTATGTGATTGCTAAAAGGTTTATGTCAAAGGAAGTGAACACCCACAACTTTTAAATCCTGGATCCACCACTGTTACATACTGAGTATTTAATTTTTACACCATCGGATATGCTTCCATTGAGAAAAAAGATGATTCATTTTTTCTATGTTTTTGAAAAATATGAGCTTGTGAATCCATGTTGATCATGTAAATGTGTTTAATAAAATTGTATACTTCTGTTTCACCTTCCTCTTCTATAGAAAAAAAATGTTTCTATTTACTACATTGGTTTGCACTTGAATCGACTTCTTAGCAAGAATGAAGTTTTATACAGTTAGGTTCTTCGATATAAACCACTTCATTTTAGAATGTCTTGTCATCTTAGCAAGTATCTACTTGAGATGTTTTTTTAGCGTTGGAAAACCCAAATGAAAGAGATATACAAAGCCAGGATTTAATTGTTTATTATGTAAAGAGATAAGTTTCAAAAACACACTTAAACTATATCATTTTTTTTTAAAATTTTATATCGAAACTATTGAGAGTGCGAGTGTCATACTTAAACTATTATTATTTTTAGTTTGAGAAACACAACCCCCTCTTTTATACAAAATGAAGAGAGTGGTATAAAAGAGAGAGTTTTGCTTTTCAAACTAAAAAGTGATATTTAGATATGAAATTAAAAAAAAAAAAGGAGTAATAGTTTAGTTGTGTTTTTGACACTTATCGCTTGTATAAAAGGAAAGTTATCACCTGTTAGATAATTTGTTGTTGCATAATTTAATTTCTCCTCGAATTAAGAGGAAACTTAAAAAGCTTATACTAGTTGTATCACATCTCTACGTTGTATGTGTGCCAAATTCACAAAATAGATATAACATAATTATTAGGGATTGAATCTTATCAACATATTTAATCATCTTTTATGAAATTTATTAGGGATAATGCACAAGTACTCCTTCAATCTATGCCCGAAATCTCAGAGACACACTTATACTATACCAAGGTCTTATTACCCCCCTGAACTTAGTTTATTAATAATTTTCTACCCCTTTTCGGCCTACGTGTCACTATCTTATGCACCCAACAATGGTTGATTTTTTTTCAAGCTAGTGCCACGTAGGCCGAAAAGGGGTAGAAATTTTTTTATAAAATAAGTTCAGGGGGGTAATTGAACATTAGTATAGTATACATTTTTCCAATTTAATAACATGTTGACCTTTTGGTTTGACATTTTTGAAAAACAAAGATAGTACAAAATATACTACAAAAATGTTGAGCCAGTGCTTGGGCAACTCCTACCTAGTGTTAATTAGACCTACCATATTTAATTATACACCAAATTACAATTTATTATCGTCTCCAACTATCAAATTATTGTCATTAATCTCCAACTATCAAATTATTGTCATGAATAACCCAATCAAAAATAAAATGCATAAATATCTATTGTATATACCTATACATTATTTATACACAAAAAATAAGTTTTGGGGTATCTTTGTGAAGATTAATTTTATCTTTCATCACTTTGATATATTAATTTTTGGAGAGAAAAATTGTGTTTTCCAAAAAAATTGTAGAAATTCTAGGAGTAGGGCTAGCATAAATTCTAATGTTTTCAAATTATCATAAACAACAGTTAGTATGGTTGATTCTCGCTTTCTTGGGCCAAAACTCTTTCAAAGTTCAGTAATTGATACGCTAACTCACATTATTTCATTTATTTCTATCATTGAATCTCTCTTATTTGTAGAACAAAAAACCCTAGTAATTCCCTCCCGAGACCAAGTTTATCTTCTCTTGATGAATTTTTCATTGTGAGGCCAATTGACATGCCTAGCTAGATGAGTCTTTCAAGATATTTTCGTGATTGTCCATATTGTAGTTTTTCATGTCCTTAACTCTTTTGGAGAATTTTGTCTACTTGCAATATGATCAGTACATCATGAGTCTTTTAAATTTGGTAAGGTTGGATATTTCAGGATACGTGTAGTTGTATTGTAAGACTATTGTGAAAAGGAAAAAACTTAGGCAAGAGAGCATGAGAAAAATACATTACCAATCACAAGGATATCTTGAAAAGCTCACGTAGGCATGTCAATAGGCCTCAAATAACAAGTCTATCATGAAAAGGCCAACTTGATCAGAACCCAAGGCTCACATCAAGAGCGAGTTACTAGGGTTTTTTTAACTATAAATAAGAGACAGACAAGAGATAATAACATGATTTTTTTTTTAAAGTTAGCGCATCAAATTTTCAAGTTTGAAAGAGGATTGGCTCAAGAAGACAATAACCAACTCTAATGATTGAGGTATTATGTTTATGATAATCTTGAGTAACTATAATTCATTATGCTTGTCCTAATTGTAGAATTTCTACAATTTCTTATAATTCATAATTCTCCCAAAAATGTATCAAAGTGGGGTTAGAACTGAGCTTCAAAAAAGTATTTTAACACCCGTAACGTATTTATTGTGTATGAATGTATATAATTAGATATGGATGAATTTTATTTATGATTAGGTTGAGATTCTGAAAAACATAAGGTGATGGTTATCAATGATGATAATTAGATGGTTGAAGAGAATAATGAATAGTAATTTGAGGTTCAAATGAGTCTTGTAGACTCTAATTAATATTTTAAGTTGTAAAATTATGCAACTGATATGAGTGGATCAAGACTTTACCTTATTAACATTTATATGTGCATCTTAATAGTCTAAGTAAGCAGCTAATTATTGACAATTAGGAACATACATATTCACCTATGTAAATGTTTTAAAAAATAGTTATTACAAATATATAAATTAGATTTGAATATTTCATGGAAGTATTTAATCTTTAATTTGAAATTGATGGTATTACTTGAATAAGACATACAAAATTGTCAAGTATGTGTTCAAAAATAAATTAAAAATCAGAAATCTATTTCCAACATAATTAAGATAGATCTTTGAAAAATTAATTTAATATTTAATGGTTAATGTTCAAATTAAAAACGCATAAAAAATTTATGTGGGTCTTAATAGGTTAGATAGGTAAATTGACACTTATGTTTATTATAATAACTCTTTGAAAAAATCTAAGAAACATTATCTCATAAATGTAATATATTTAATTTGTAATAACTGTTTTTAACATTTATCTAAGTGGATATGTTTGTCATAATTATCCTTGAAATACCAAGTAAGTACCTAAATGACCTGAGTTATCAGTTATGACAAATTAACACATTCACTTAGAAAAAATATATTTAAAAAACTATTATTAATATGAATATATAAATTAGATTTGAAGAATTCATGAAAGTATTAAACATTAAATATTAATTCTGTTATAAAATTACTGAACTGTGGATTTTTTTTTCATAAAAAACATAATGAAATGAACCTATTTAATGTAAGATTTAACGTTGTGCTAACGTATTTGATTAAAGGATGTAAAAGGGTGTTCTTTAAATTCTATAAAAGGGTGGTCTTTTCACCCTTATGGAATACACTTTAAGAATTGAAATAGTATTCTCCACTCTATACTTCCATCAACATTTGACTACCACTATTGTTTGTGTATTCTTGTATTTTTCTCTCATTTTACAACACGTTATCAGCACGAGTCTCTAACCAATTAAGGCCTACTTAATTCGGAATTAACTTTTTTCCCTAAACGTTAATCATTTTTCTTTCCGAGTCAGGTATACATTTATATGTTTATAACATATCTAACAAAACTTGCATAAATCTTTGATCCGTATTTTTATTATTGCATATATAACTTGCTTTAGGTATTATTATAATATTTTACTAGGCATAATAATCAATACGTTTCAAGTTTATATTGTTATGTTATTTATGCTACTAATTTATGACTCTAAATTTAATACTAAGCAATATGATAGCACGATAGTTAAAATACACGTAATTAGTTTCTTGTTATACATTTTATGTGTCATAAAGAATATAATATTGTACTAAATACAACTTGAAATTATTACTAAACTTTGATATTAATTTGAAACTAGTAATAAATACTTTAAACAAGTAGGAAATACATTTAACTCTTACCGTTTCAATGTTTCATGAGTTTATATTTTTAATCTAACATTAATATTCAGACATATAATGTATTTTATACTCAGCTTTATTATTTAAAGTATTAATTTGTCATTTATAATAAACAAATCAACATCATAATATTAACTCAAAATCATTTTATGATAGTTTCAACATATCGAATTTGGCAAAACTTGAATTTATGGTACTTGACATTTCCGAAAAGAATTATTTGTAATGGGTACTTGATGCTGAAATTCACCATACCACTAAGGGTATTGGTGATAGTATTATTGAATAAAATATGATATCAAGTCAGGATAAAGCGAAAGTTATGATTATCCTTCTTCATCGTCTTGATGAAAGCCTGAAGGTTGAATACCTAAGTGTGAAAGATCCACTTGAATTGTGGATAGGTTTGAAAGGGACGTATGACCACCTTAAGGGAACGGTATTGCCAAGGGATCGTTATGACTGGATGCAATTATGATTTCAAGATTATAAAATCATAATTGAGTATAATTTTGTTGTATTTAGAATATCTTCCTAATTGAAATTATGTGGGGAAACAATAAAAGATGAGAACATGTTGGAAAAGACACTAGCTAGTTTCCATGCCTCTAATATGATATTATAGCAACAATATCGTGAATTTTTTTTTAGAAATACTCTGAACTGATCTCATGACTTCTGGTGGCTGAGCAGCATAATGACCTTCTAATGAAAAATCATGAAATTCGTCCCATTGAAAGTGCTCCATTACCGGAGGTACACGCAGTTGAAGCACATGGCCAGTCTGAAATAAGACAAAATAATCGGGGTCATGACAATGTGCGCAGCGTAACAAAGTCAAAAGACGATATAATAATCGTCGAGGTGGTGGTCATAAAAAAAGGGAGGTTCTCAAAATAATCCTTCAAAAGGAAAGGGCGATTATTGTCATCGTTGTGGCCTTAAAGGTCACTTGAAAAATGAATGTCGGGCACCTGATTATTTTGTCAGGTTGTATCAAAATTTCTTTAAAAGGAAAGAAAATAAAGGTGACGCCTCCTCTTCTAAAGCCTGAGTAGAGTCACATTTGAATCTTAAAGATGATGTTTAGGAAGGATCTTCTCAAAAATATAATGAGAATGTTGAGGCAAACTTAGCATTGAAAGATAATGCTTTTGATGTTTTAATTAAAGTTTATGTACTTAATAGTTATTTTCTTAAATTTCGTACTTTTTACCATGTATTTTTATTCTTATGAAGATAAATAAAAATTTTCAGTCTTCAGTTGGATCCAAGATGAGTAGTGGAGATGTGTGTCTTCTAGACAGTGCCACAACTCATACGATACTAAGAGAAGAAATATTTCTCTTCTTTGATAATGAAAAATGCATATGTTAATACAATATCCGGTAGTACAAAATTGATTGAGGGCTCTGGAAGAGCAACCTTATTACTACCTAGAGGAACATTAATTGTAACTGACAATGCATTGTATTGTGGTAAGTCTCATATAAACTTGTTAAATTTCAAGGTTATTCGCCAAAATGGCTATCATGTTGAGATTGAGAATGAAGGAAAGGTGGAATACCTCTATATAACTATAATAAGTGCGGATATAAATCTGTGCATGAAAAATTGTCAACACTTTCTTTTGGGTTGTACCATACAAATATTGGTACAATTGAATCACATATCGTAGTAAAAAAAAGGTTAACTATTTCTAATGATTTTATCATTTGGCATGACCGGTTGGGCCATCCTAGTTATAATATGATGCGCAAAATAATTGAGAATTCACATGGGCATACTTTGAAGAGCCAAAATGTTCTTCAATCAAAGGAATTCTCTTGTGCTGCTTGTTCACTAGGAAAGTTGGTTATCAAACCATCAGTGGCTAATGTTGGAGTGGAATCCCCTACATTCTGGAACGAATACAAGGTGATATATGTGGACCTATTCACCCTGCATGTTCACCATTTAAATATTATATGGTCTTGATAGATGCATCTACAAGATGGTCTCATGTGTACTTATTATCAACTCGCAATATGACTTTTGCGAGGTTATTGACTCAAATAATAAGGCTAAAAGCACAATTTCCAAATTATGCAATAAAAATAATTCTTCTTGATAATGCTGGTAAGTTTACATCTCACACATTTAATGATTATTGTTTGTCCACTGGAATAACAGTTGAACATCTTGTTGCACATGTTCATACTCAAAATGGTTTAGCATAGACATTGATGAAACGTCTTCAATTGATAGCTAGACCCTTTGTTGATGAGAACAAAATTGTTTGTCTCATTTTGGGGGCATGCTATTTTGCATGCACCAGCACATGTGCGCATAAGACCAACCAATTATCATGACATCTCATCGTTACAATTGTTTTTTGGTCAGGAGCCAAATATTTTCCATCTTAGAATCTTTGGTTGTGTGGTATATGTTTCAATTTCTCAAGCACAACGCACAAAGATGGGTCCCCAAAAAAAATTGGGATATATGTTGGGTATGAATGTCGTTCTATTATAAAATATTTAAAATCTAGAACTGAAGATTTATTTACGGCAAGGTTTGTTGATTGTAATTTTAATGAATTAGTATACCCAACATTAGGGGGAGAACAAAAGCAGTTGGGAAATGAGATAGACTGGAATTCACTTTCACTGTCTCATTTAGATCCTCAAACAAATCAATGTGAGCAAGAAGTTCAAAAGATTATTTATTTGCAGAATATTGCAAATCAACTACCGGATGCATTTAGTAACCTTCCACGGGTTACTCAATCATACAACTCAGCTGCTAATGCTCAAGTTCGAGTTGATGTCCCTATAGGATAAAATGTTAAGGCAAATGAGTCTGGATCACGCTTAAAACGTGGTAGACCAATTGATTCCAAGGATAAAAATCCTCAAAAAAGGAAAGAAATAAATGATCAAGATGATGATCATAATATAAATGCAATTGCTCATAAAGAGCTTCGAGACATAATAAATAATGACACCACAAAGGAGGTCCATGTACCTAAAAATAATGAGAATGAGAAAATCTCTATAAATTATGTCTCGACGATAAAAAGGTGAAATCGAAATAATATTGTGGTGGATAATATTTTTTCCTATAATGTTGTAGTTGAAATAATACAACAAAATGAGGATTTGAAACCAAGATCTGTCAACGAGTGTAGACAGAGAAATGATTGACCAAAATTGAAGGAAACAATTCAAATAGAATTGACTTCAGTTGAAAATGTGATGTTTTTGGATCAATAATCTGAACATCTGAAAGTGTCAAGCCAGTGGGGCATAAATGAATTTTTGTGCGATAACGCAATGAAAATTGTTAAGTCGTAAGATATAAAGCACGACTCTTGTGGAACAAAAATTTTCACAAAGGCCTAACATTGATTATGAGGAGACTTATTCTCCTTTGGTAGATGCAATTACCTTCAGATATCTAATAAATATGACAGTTCATGAAAAGCTTGAAATGATTTTAATGGAGGTTGTCACGACCTATTTGAATGGCTCGTTAGACCACAATATTTTTATGAAAATTCCTGAAGCACTCAAAGTTCCTGAAGCATATAAAGATTCAAAAGAAAATTGTTCAATAAAGCTTCAAAAATCCTTATATGGATTAAAACAATCAGGGTGAATTAGGTATAATCGTCTTAGCGAATATTTGCTAAAAGAAGGGTACAAGAATGACCCTATTTGTCCTTGTATTTTTATACAAAGGTCAAAATCTGAATTTGTAATAATATCTTTTTATGTTGAGGACCTGAATATTATTGGAATTCCTAAAGAGCTTTCAAAAGTTGTTTAGTGTTTGAAGAAAGAATTTGAAATGAAAGATTTTGGTAAGACAAAATTTTGTCTTGGCCTACAGATTGAACATTTGACAAATGGAATATATATCCATCAATCAATATATACTGAAAGATTTTGAAAAGATTTTACATGGATATATCACACTCATTGAGTACCCCGATGGTTGTGAGATCACTTGATATAAATAAAGAGTCATTCCGACCTCAAGAAAATGATGAAAAGGTTTTTGGTGATGAAACACCATATCTTAGTGCTATTGGGGCACTAATGTACCTTGCCAACAATACCCGATCAGATATTTGTTTTGCAGTAAGTTTATTGGCGAGATTCAATTCATGTTCAAAAAGAAGACATTGAAAAGGGTTTAAACATATATTCAGATATCTTCAAGGAACAATTGATATGGGATTGTTGTATTTTAATGCATCCAAGTCAGAATTGATTGGTTATGCAGATGTTGGCTATTTGTCTGACCCACATAAAGACCGATCTCAGACAGGATATGTATTTACATATGAGGTACATCTATATCATGGCGTTCAATTAAGCAAACAATAGTTGATACGTCTTCAAATCATGTAGAGATAATAGCCATTTACTAAGCTAGTCTAGAGTGTGTATGGTTGAGATCAATGACTCAACACATTTTTCAATTATGCAGTCTTTCTGTGCAAACAAAGACTCCAACAATATTGTATGAATATAATGTTGCTTGCATAGCTAATTAAACAGAGGATATATCAAAGAAAACCGTTGCATATTTCACCTAAATTCTTTTTCACACATGATCTTCCACAAAATGGTGAGATAAATGTTCAACAGATTCGTTCGACTGATAATCTTGCAGATTTATTCACTAAAGTATTGCCAACGACAACATTTGAGAAGCTAAGATACAAGATTGGGATTCACCGTCTCCAAGATATCAATTATGTTTTTATCAGGGGGAGCAAATACGCGGTGTACTCTTTTCCTTTAGCCATGGTTTTGTCCCATTGGGTTTTTCTGGTAAGGTTTTTAATGAGGCAGCACTCAAGGCATATTACAAGATGTGTGTACTCTTTTTCCTTTACTACGCTTTTCCCCACAGGGTTTTTCCTAGTAAGGTTTTAACGAGACATATTATCTATAAACATCCAAGGAGGAGTGTTATAAAACTATTGAATTGTGAATATTTCTTTTCAAAAAAAACATAACGTAATGAACCTATTCAATGTAAGACTTAATGTTGTGCTAACGTATTTGGTTAAAGGATGTAAAATAATGTTTTCTAAATCCTATAAAAGGGTAATATTTTCACCCTTATGAAATACACTTGAAGAATTGAAATAGTATTCTCCACTCTATACTTCCATCAACATTTGCCTACCACTATTGTTTATGTATTCTTGTATTTTCCTCTCGTTTTACAACAATTATTCAATTTGATATTTATAATGAATTCAAATAAGACACAAAATAGTTAAAATACATGTCCAAACATAAATAAAGATGTATAGATAGAATAAATCTCAGTACAACATATGTGTTTAATTTAGGGGAAAATTCAAAACTGTTATTTGTAGTTTTGATGATTTGACAAACTTAGGGACCTTGTAAAGGTACCAGGTTTCTTACTTGAGTGTTGCAGATGAAACAAACCCAGGGACCTAGTAGAGGTACCAAACTCTCATGGTGACGAGCCAGTTGACTGCCAGCTGGAGACGGTACAGAAAGTAGGTGCACACTTCCCGATGGCGTCAGAAAGTAAGACTTCTCCAACCAATGGCTAAAAGTTTAAGGAAAGTGACTTGTCCATATAAAAGGCACTTTACTAAACATCTTTGGTAGTTTTTGCAACTTGAGAATCAACTCTTCAAGAACATTTGCAAAGGCTGCTAGTAAACAAAAGGCAGAATTATTCCAAGAACAGCAGAAATCTCTGGAGCTTTTAGTGTAGCTGTTTAGGAATATATTCTGTTGTTCTTATATTGTAAACTATTCCTGAAACTATAAAGGAATCAGTGGGTAGTGTTGAAAGTCTAGGTTGTCCAAGTGGGATAGCTTAGTGGATAGATTGTTTTCTACTTAGGCTTATTAAGCAATAGAGACTATTGCTTAAACATGAGATTAAAAACTTCTTCTCACATTTGTTGTAATCGTGTTTTACTTTTGCTTTCGAAGATTAGTGAAAACGATTGAAAATCTTGTGAGACAGGTCGTGGTTTTACTCCCTTAAGCAAGGAGGTTTCCACGTAAAATCATTGTGTTGATTTTACTGCATTTAACTTTGTGGTTTTATTCATTAGTGTAGTAAGGGACCTGGTCCATTACTTGTTAAGTGAAGGCAAATATTCTATCAAGTGGTATCAGAGCAGGCACTATCTATTTGGTTAACACCAAGGAAGTGATATTTGCTCTAGAATGGCTGCTCCACTTAATCTCGAAGAAGGTCAGTCGTCAACAAGACCTCCCCGTTTCAATGGACATTTCTACCGTTGGTGGAAAGTTAGAATGCAAGATTACCTCATGGCTGAAGACAATGAGTTATGGGATATTGTACTTGATGGACCATTTTTTCCGATGATGGAAGAAAAGGATGGAGAGAAAACTAGTCTTGTTCCAAAGCCTAGACAGAAATACGACGAAGCTGATTGAAAAAAGATTGAAAAGGGCTACAAAGCTAAAACTCTTCTTGTCTGTGGGATAGGACCTGATGAGTTCAACAGGGTGTCAGCTTGTGAGTCTGCTAAGGAAATTAGGGACTGTTTGAAGACTGCACATGAAGGAATTGAACAAGTCAAAGAATCAAAGATTGTCATGCTTACCTCACGGTATGAGAACTTCAAAATGAAGGAAGGAGAAACAATCCATGACATGTTCACAAAATTATCTTCCATTACAAATGAGCTGCGAAGTCTTGGTGAACCTATAAGCATGAGCAAACAAGTCAGAAAAGTACTTCGAATTCTTCCAAAGTCTTGGGAAAGCAAGGTTGATGCCATTACAGAAGCCAAAGATTTGAAGGTGCTGACTATGGATGCTTTGATTGGAAATCTGAAGACACATGAGATGAAACGAAACTACGATTCATCAAAGAAGGAATCCAAGAAGGATAAGTCATTGATGCTGAAGTACAAATCAGAAGAAGATTCCAGTGATGATGATATGGCATATCTCATCAGCAGATTTCAAAAATTTGTGAGAAAAAACAAAGTTTATAAAAGAGGAACAAATGGTACTCGAAATGCCACTCAAGGTGATACATGCTACAAGTGTGGAAAAGCTGGGCACTTCATCAGAGAGTGTCCTCTGCTCAAGAATGAAAAGAAGGAACATCATAAACCAAGAAGTGACAAAGAGAATAGAAGGGACCTGGTACTCGGTAAGAGAGATCGAAAAGCTGCTGCAGATTTGGTGGTCAAAAAGGCTCTTGCTGTATGGGGTGATTCTTCAAGTGATTCGGAAGACCCTGATGAACCAAAAGATGTGTCTATGGTGGCTGTACATGAGGAGGAAACCGTTTTTAATGAAATGTTTGCTCTCATTGCTCATACAGAAAATGAAGAAGAGGACAACCAGGTAACTCTTCTTGATATGAAAAATGACTTGGATAAATATTCTCTTAAAAAATTGAGAACATTGGCAAAAGTCATGATTGATTCTGTAATCGAGTTAACATCTAAAAGAGACACTATGAATGCTGATCTTGACAGTTTAACTAAAAACAAAGTTAAACTTGAAGAGAAAATGTCAAGAATGGTGTCTCTATAGTCTGATAATTCTGAACTTAAGAACCAGTTGAATCAGATAACTGAAGAAGCTGAGAAGCTAAATGGAATGTCAAATGGTTTACAAGCTGAAATTCAAGAAAAATTAAAAAACTCTGAAAAAACCTTGGTCTGTCGCTGGAAAAGAGCAACAAATTAGAAAAGGATATTGTCAAACTTAAGGAAGAACTTGAAAAATCCCTTAAGTGGACAAAATCCTCAAAGTTACTGTCAAATGCAACAAATCAGAGTAATTTCAATAAGAAAGGACTAGGAAGTTTGAACATCACTCCTCCTTATAATCCTCACAGTAAGTATGTGTTTGTGTCTGACAATCTGCTATGTCTTCATTGTGGTAAGAATGGACATTTAAAGGGAGAGTGTGCTAGCTGGAGGAACTCCTATGAAAGACTCTGTAATTATGCTGAAAGGAAAAATTTACCGAAAGAGAGACCTGGTCCTCCAAAGCATGTTTCAACTCACAGATTTTCAAAGAAAAAATCTGTCACTGCTCCAATGTTCTTTGTTAGAAAGCTTTAAAATCTACCCTATTGGACTAAATACAATCTAATCACTCCTTTGTCTGCCTTCTGGGAACTCAAATTTAAATGGGTTCCCAAGGTAAACAAGTGATTCTTGGTGCAGGTGAGTGAGAGGAGCAGCAATCAATGTTGGTATATGGACAATGGATGCTCTAAGCATATGACTGGTGATGTAAAAAACTTCCTCTCACTCAAGACACTTCAAGGAGGAGGTGTCTCTTTTGGAGACAGAAAGAAGGGGTACATTTTGGGAGTTGGCAAAGTGGGGAGATCTCTTGAAGATTCAATTGACAATGTGTATCATGTGGATGGGTTGAAGTACAGTTTGTTGAGTGTGTCTCAAATCTGTGACAAAGGAAATGAAGTCAAATTTACTTCTGAGAAGTGCATTGTGGTGAGTCTAACTACAAAAAAGGTAATTCTCACTGCACACTGAAGTAAAAATATGTATGTGGACAACTTAGAAACGTCTCATGGAGATGACCTAACATGTATTAGTGCTCAGAATGAGAATGCTGATCTTTGGCATCGTAGGCTGGGGCATGTAAGATCATCTTTATTGAACAAACTGATTTCTAAGGACCTGGTCCGAGGTCTGCCAAAGCTGAAGTTTACTGAAAATAAAATCTGTGAAGCTTGTGTAAAAGGGAAACAAATCAGATTATCCTTTAAGCCCAAAAAGCAAGTAACATCATCAAGAACACTAGAGCTGCTTCACATGGACCTGTGTGGACCCTTGAAGGTTCAAAGCAGAAATGGCAAGAAGTACATTTTGGTGATTGTTGATGATTACTCTAGATATACTTGGACAAGATTCTTGAAGTCAAAGGCTGACACAGCTAAAGAGTTGGTGGTGTTTTTCAAAATGATTCAAACCAAAATGAATCAAGTCATTTGCAGCATTCGATCTGATCATGGTACTGAGTTTGAGAACTCAAAACTGGATAAATTCTGCATGGAGAATGGTATGAGTCATAATTTTTCTGCTCCAAGAACTCCTCAACAAAATGGAGTAGTGGAAAGGAAAAACAGAACCTTGGTGAACATTGACAGAACTACAATTATTGAATCAAATCTCCCTCAAAATTTCTGGGCTGAAGCTGTTAACACAGCGTGTCATGTTACCAACAGGTGTCTGATAAGAGCTCTTTTGAATAAGACCCCCTATGAGCTGCTCAACAACAGAAAGCCCATGCTGAGCTATCTTAGAGCATTTGGATGCAGGTGTTTTGTGCTAAATAATGGAAAGGATGATCTGGGTACATTTGATCCTAGGAGTGATGAAGGAGTGTTTGTTGGATATTCTACATCTAGCAAGGCTTACAGAATATTCAACAAATGAACTCAATGCATTGAAGAAAGCATTCATGTTGTATTTGATGAAGATGGAAGCTTGAAAAATAATGGATCAAATGTAGAAGATGATGTGATGAAACTGTTCAATTCAAAGAAAATTGAAGGAAGTGAAGCTCATGCAGAACAACAACTGAAAAATGACTGTGATGATCAGAATCATAGTTTACCTGAAGAGGCTGATGAGGTTGAAAAGGGAGATGAGGTACCTGGTACTTCTCAGAATTCCAGCCAGAGTGCATCAAACCCCCCAGAAAATGATGTCTCTCTTGATGAAGAAGAATATGTTGATCAGCTCAACCAGTCTGCTCCAAGATTAGGATGGAAGCACAGTTCATCACATCCTCTGGATAATCTTATTTCTCCTTTGAATTCTGGAATTCATACTAGATCAAAAACAAGAAATCTAGTTGCATTTTCAGCATTCATATCATCTATTTAGCCCAAGAATGTGAAAGATGCATTGGGTGATGCAGATTGGATCAACTCTATGCAAAAAGAACTACATCAGTTTGAAAGAAGCAAGGTATGGTACCTGGTTCCTCGACCTGAAGGCAGAACAGTAATAGGAACCAGATGGGTTTTTAGAAACAAGCTTGATGAAAATGGAAATATTACTAGAAATAATCCAGGTTGGTGGTACAAGGATACAATCAAGAAGAGGGAATAGACTATGATGAGACTTTTGCACCTGTTGCCAGAATGGAGGCTATTAGAATTTTAATAGCGTTTGCTGCATTCATGGGGTTCAAGCTGTATCAAATGGATGTGAAGAGTGCATTTCTGAATGGAGATCTCCAGGAGGAGGTATTTGTCAAACAACCTCCAGGTTTTGAAGATGCAGAGCTACCAGATCATGTGTTCAGATTGAATAAGGCACTGTATGATCTAAAGCAGGCTCCAAGAGCATGGTATGTAAGGCTGTCAAAGTTTCTGTTGAAGAATGGTTTTAAAAGAGTCAAGATAGACAATACTTTGTTCTTATTAAAAAAAGAACAAGAATTGCTTATCATTCAAGTTTATGTGGATGACATAATTTTTGGAGCTACTTCAGGACATTTGTGTGAAGAATTCTCATCATTAATGGGAAAGGAATTTGAAATGAGCATGATGGGTGAATTGACATTCTTCCTTGGTCTGCAAATCAAGCAATCATCAGATGGGATTTCAATTTGTCAAGAGAAGTACATTAAGGAGCTGCTGAAGAAATTCAATATGTTTGACTCTAAACCTATTGATACTCCTATGGGAACAAATTCCAAGCTTGTAGTAGAGGAATCTGATCCTCTTGTGAATCAAACAATGTACAGGGGAATCATTGGATCCTTGTTATATCTGACTGCTAGCAGGCCTGATATTGTTTATAGTGTTGGAATGTGTGCAAGGTTTCAAGCATGTCCTCGTGATTTACACTTGAAGGCTGCAAAACGTATTCTCAGATACTTGAAGAAAACAGGGGGCCTGGTTCTCTTCTATCCAGCAGGTGGTACTTTTGATCTAGTTGGTTTTGCAGATGCTGATTTTACTGGTTATCAAGTTGACAGGAAGACTACCTCTGGAATGACTCATTTCCTTGGATCATCACTTATCTCTTGGGGAACCAAGAAGCAGAACTCTGTGGCTCTTTCAACTGCTGAAGCTGAGTATGTAGCTGCTGCAGCCTGCTGTTCTCAGTTGCTGTGGATCAGGCAACACTTGGAAGATTTTGGGATTCGCATCAAAGCAATTCCTCTTATGTGTGACAATACTAGTGTTGTTAGTATGGGAAAGAATCCAGTCCATCATAAGAGAACAAAGCATATTGATGTTAGGTATCACTTTTTGAGAGATAATGTTGAGAAGGGAAATATTGTGCTCACATATTGTCCAACGGAGGAGCAAATTGCAGATATCTTCACCAAGGCTCTCAGCAAGGATCAATTTGAGAGAAATCGGTTGAAGTTGGGCATGTTGATCTCCAAGTGATGCTCTTAGCTTCAAATAGTTGAACTCCCTTGATGGCTAAAATTGTAATGCAGGTATCCTGTGTGAATATTTAAATATCTGAACAAAGATCCTTTTTGTACCTTTTGTAGGTATACTTTCAGGAAGGACTTGCTTAGCAAGGGAAGTGACTAGAACAATTGAGGAATGAGGTTTAACTATGCTATGGTACCTGGTGCCTGTCCAGGTTAGCATTTATACATTAATTTGAAACTGAAAAATATGACCGTTGATAATGCCACCTGTCAGTCATCGGTCACCCTGACCGTTAGTCCAATCTTTTCTCTCTCAAATGACACATCCAGTCACGAACGTGACACCTTTTCACGCCTTTTAAAAACCCCATTTACTTATTTTGAAATCCACATCTGTCCTTTAACATTCTTCTTGTTTTACGAAAGGTTTAAGCAAAAGTTAAAAAGGCTAACTTTGTTTCTTCTTCTTCTTCTATCTGTTCGAAAAAACATCCTCTTGTGTGTCAAACATGTCTTCTCCTTCCTCTTCCTCCAAACAGATGCCAGATGCTCTTAGCGAAATAGAGCCACTTGCTTTCTATTCTCCGGCTATTGTAGAGTCCAGACCCAATTCCCCTTCCAGTTCTCAGCAAGACACACCCGATAATCCTTTCTATGCTATAGATCTAAACAGTTCATGCGTGCCTACCGGACCTGGTCCGTTTCAAGATATGTTGCCTGACAATCTCTTTGAAGGAGATCTACCCAAGCATAAGGCATCTGAGTCCAATATATTGGCAGCAAGTGAAGAGTTGGTGACTGAGAGCTTGGCTATGATGCGGGAAGAAGCAATGGCGGAGCAAACTGAAGTTTTGCAGAGGGAAGAGGTAAGACCCACTCAACCCATTTTTGATAGAATGCCTGATATAGGAATGTACCCTTCTTCCTCCTCCTCTGACTCTGAAAGTGAGGAGGAACCTTTAAAATGGAAGGTTGAGCGAAGAGAAGGTGAGATATCTAGAAAAGGGAAGGAGAAGGTTGTAGAAGAGGCCCATAGGAGAAGACCTACCACTAGGTCTGCCGCTCAAAAGTTGATGGATGATGCCTTGAAGGCCAGTGCACGCTCTACTGCTGCAGTTAGAAGTGCCTGAACCTTCAAGGTATAAAATTTTAAAATACCTGAGACTAATGTTGTTGAGTTATATGGTGAGGAAATGGAAAAGAAAACTAAGAAGAAGAGGTCAGAGAAGAAAAAGGGAAAAGTTACAAAGAAGGTTGAAAACAAAGTCAAAAAAGAAGAGTTCTGACGGAAAAAGGAAGAGGTCATAGGGACCTGATTCCCAAGCCAGGAGAGATGAGAGTGTCAACATGCAGAAAGTTGTTGACAGCCTGAGAAACCAAACCGTTTTGGCAGGGAGAGTTTTTGATATGGGAATCATAACTCTTCCTGGCATGGACTCTCTTCACGATATGGTAGAGATCCAATCTTGGCTACACTTGTTCAACAGAAAATCCCCCATCATCCATGAAGAAAAAGTGCGCGAATTTTACTATAATGTTCAATTCAATGAAGATGGGAGCATCCTCACACGGGTAAATGACATTGCTGTACATTTAGATGAGGGTGTGTTGAGCAAAATTCTCAAGGTGCCTAGAGAGGGGACCTGGTCTGTACTGGGAAGAACTTGCTCTTTTGAGTTTGCTTCTGTGATTTCTAAGACACCCACAACCAAGGTTGCTGGGATTTATAAGAAAATCATGAAGAGCGAGTACCAGTTGGTCTTTGAGTTCATCAATAAAGTTCTCCTTCCTCGCACTGAAAAGAGGACAGTAGCAACTGCCGCTGACTTGTTTGTAATGGAGATGTTGTGTAGCTTTGAAGCCCTGAACCTCCCAGGCCTAATGCTTGAGCATATCCACAAAACAGTCATTGAGAGGAAAGGTGTTCACGGAATGGGCTACAGATACTTTCTCACGGAGGTATTCAAACATTTTCAAATTCCTCTCAGTGTTGGAAAGGTTGGGACGGTTAAGCAGACTATCTCCGAGAGTACCTTGGTTGAGTGCGAGTGCATTGAAGGAAGAGGATATCCAAAGAGCAAGATGGCTCAACTTATCGAAGATCAGAATCAGCTTAAGCACGAGGTTGAGGAGCTCACTGTGCGTTTGAGTGGTAAACAGGCCGAGATTGCTATACTCAAAGCAAAATTGCTTACTGCACAGAGTGAGGGACCTGGTTCTTCAGTGGTACAAGCTCTGGAGAGAGAGAATGCAGAGTTGAAGGCAAAATTCACTGCCCTGCAGGAAAAGGCTATCAAAGACAATGATGCTGCCAATGCACGACTCACTCTTGTCATGCAGTCCCATCCTCCCCCCTCTTCCTAGCCTGTTAAACAATCTTCTCCTGTGTCATTTTTTTTGTGTGGCTTATCATTGTGCTGATGGATATTCAGTTTGATTTTAATGTATTAATGTTATGATGGCATGCTGGTTAACTTATTCCTTTGCTGTTCTGATTATCTTCTTTTGTGCATGCTTTTCCCTTACTGATTGATTGTTCTTTAGCTTTGATCTTGTTCAGTATTTCTGTTGACATCATTGGTTTACTGCATATCTTTTTTATGATGCCAAAAGGGGGAAGTAAAACTGTAAGTAGCTAAATGATTATTCATGTGGAGGAATACAGTGAGGGGGAATATACAGAGAGGGGGAATATAGCAAGGGGGAACAAAGTTGGCGAAGATCTGAGATCATTGTTTGTCATCATCAAAAAGGGGGGAAATGTTATTTGTAGTTTTGATGATTTGACAAACTTAGGGACCTTGTAAAGGTATCAGGTTTCTTACTTGAGTGTTGCAGATGAAACAAACCCAGGGACCTAGTAGAGGTACCAGGCTCTCATGGTGACGAGCCAGTTGACTGCCAGCTGGAGACGGTACAGAAAGTAGGTGCACACTTCCCGATGGCGTCAAAAAGTAATACTTCTCCAACCAATGACAAAGAGTTTAAGGAAAGTGACTTGTCCATATAAAAGGCACTTTCCTAAACATCTTTGGTAGTTTTTGCAACATGAGAATCAACTCTTCAAGAGCATTTGCAAAGACTGCTAGTAAACAAAAGGCAGAATTATTCCAAGAACAGCAGAAATCTCTGGAGTTTTTAGTGTAGCTGATTAGGAATATATTCTGTTGTTCTTATATTGTAAACTATTCCTGAAACTATAAAGGAATCAGTGGGTAGTGTTGAAAGTCTAGGTTGTCTAAGTGGGATAGCTTAGTGGGTAGATTGTTTTCTACTTAGGCTTGTTAAGCAATAGAGACTATTGCTTAAACGTGATATTAAAAACTTCTTCTCACATTTATTGTAATCGTGTTTTACTTTTGCTTTCGAAGATTAGTGAAAACGATTGAAAATCCTGTGAGACAGGTCGTGGTTTTACTCCCTTAAGCAAGGAGGTTTCCACGTAAAATCATTTTGTTGATTTTACTGCATTTAACTTTCTGATTTTATTCATTAGTGTAGTAAGGGACCTGGTCCATTACTTGTTAAGTGAAGGCATATATTCTATCAAAAACTTAATTAAAAAGCATTTACCTTTTAAAATTTTGAGCTTCAAAATCATTGTGTTTTAACATTATGAGTTCATAATTATTATGTTATTATAATTTTACTGATTTTTTTTATTTATATTACGTGTCTAAAATAATAAATTTACTATCGTTAAATTACATCTAACTCTATTTACGTACCTATCTATGCTTTAAGTTGTGCACATATGCACGCCTTTCATTTTAATCAATGAATAGAGTTTTTCTTTTCTTTATTTTCTATCTTTTAAAACTCATTAGCCAAATAAAGATCTCATTATTAATGAGTTTCATATGTAAACTGGAAACTTTTTTTTTATGTGTCTTAGGTACAAAACACATTGATTTTTGTGTATCGCTTTCAGATACTTATCACAAGGTGCCAATTATCTTTTGATAAACGATTGAATTAAATTAAATTTTATCGAATCAAATATTAGATTTTTAAAATTAAAAAAAAAATTATATATAAATCAATAATCACACCAAATAATTAGGGTGATTTTTTTATTTATAAAAAGTATCAAAAAAAAAAATGTTGTGCCCCTTCAAATTTATTCTCCTCCATTACATCATAAAATAACTAGTCAATGATAGAGAGAGAAAAAGGAGTTAAAAGGTTAGCCTTACATATGAATAAAGTCCAACATAAAGTGTTTGTGAAAAAGAAGAGAACTAAGATGAAATTATATAAAATGATGTTAAATAATGCACTTATCTAAAAAAAGTCAAAGAAAATTCATCTAGATTTCTTGCCTAATACAAGTAAGTAATAATACACCACTTATAATTCTTATTATGGTAGAGTTAATGTTTTCTCGTAAATTACATATATAATTAACTTATAAAGAATTGATAGTCTTAATAATTTTTACATCAATAATTTACATTGATTTTTTCCTCTTTTTTATTTGGTTTTGTGTGGTGGGATAGGTATAAAATGAAGTAGGATTATTATGACATTTTGATAAGATTGAGGTTGAAATATCTTATGAAGATCTCATAGAGGAATAACGTGCCATCCTTTTTATTATTGGTCACTGACTAAATATAGAATTTTGTTTTTAAATTTAATGTCTACAGTTAGTACTAGATTTTTATATTAAATTATTATTTTAATATAATCTCATTTCTAGTATAAAAAAGCTAGTTAGATTTCTATTAGGTGATTTGAGGTCAACTTTGCACAAACTTACAACTATTCACATTAACAAATAATTTAGGGTCAAAATAATGTAGAAACGGTCATTGCATCAAATGTTGACGTCGGGCAACAAGTAATTTTTTTAAGCAAGAGATATTATAAGTACTGAAAACAAAGACAAGGATGAAGAGTTCAACAAGGCTGAATGTTGGAACATGGTACCTCGAAAGAGTTTTTCATCCAATAGAAGAGCATATATGTCGCTGAATTATTAGAATTGCGTCTCATATCAAGAGCTTTACAAAAGTTTCGTGCAATACTTGATAACCTACTCACAATTATACAATTTTGTAAGCTCAATTAAGCCTTTGAACTTAATAGTGCAAAGAGAACGTAGAGAATGACAAGAGAGATTGGATAATTCTACAAATGAGAAGCACTCTATATATATTGCTTTCTAGAGGCCTAATTGTAAATAATATTTATTTATAAGTCCCTACTATATTTACACTTTAGTTCTATTCTAGAGTTCACTCCACTTTTAGAGAATTCCTATGTTTTTTGAAAATATCTAGTCTCTCGTCTAGAATTTTCTAGTAGAGTCTTACACTAATCTATCCATAACTCTAAATTCGTCCTTATTTTATACGAAATTTGAAGATCAGGGGGTGGCGTGTCATGACAAATGACTCATTTTTGTCATTCGTTAAAAGCTTGATATATTTATATCGTTATCATTGCAAAAATACATATTTATACCATTATTTTTTAAAGAAAGTTTTATAAAACATGGTCTCTTGTAAGAGGTCCTCATCATCAAATCACTCCATTAAAAATCTCACCCATTAAAAAAAATAACATACTCATACTTTATTTGTTTTTCTAATTTGAATTGAATTTGATCCACTGAACCCGTACAAATATTCTCAATAAAATTGTTTTTTTTTAAAAAAAAAAGGAGCTTTTACACTATCAAAACATAAATTAGAATTCTTGGCATACCTATTACCAACACCCAAATAATAAACTGATTTTTCAAAAAAAATGTATTTTTACACTGTCTGAGCAGAAAATTAGTGGAATAGTGATGAGAAGTATATATATTTGAGATTTCTAGAGATTTTTGTAAGAAAAATAAAAAAGGCGTCAGCAAATCTCACCCCTTTTTCATCAGTTTTATCGGGCAATGAGGAAGATGTGCATTCTTCCGAGATTTTACCTCGCACCTAGATTGCTAGTGAATTTAATCAAAGTTCAATGGATTAGCTCAGTCCAAGTTAGGAAAATGGTTAGGGTGTGGGTGATTTTTTAAGTTGCATATTTGGTCTTTTATCCTCGATAAAAATAGGGAAAGGGGTCAGAAATACCCATCAAACTTTTATTTGTCAGTTGGCTTTATCATTATTGTTAATATCAAGTTATTTTTACCTTCGTCATCTATAAACTTATCACGTGTATCATATAACCCGATCATTTTTGTTCAGCTTCATCTTTTAACAATAGAGATATCTTAACCTTCAATCAAACAAGGATACATTAGTTCTATGAGTAAGCCAAACTTATTTAAAAAAAGCATAATTGCTCACCTAAAATCCTCCTCTTCAACCAACGCACCACCAGAATTACCCCTCAAACCACAAAAAAACATCATTTTTACTCTTTTCACCATTGCTTCAACCTAACACCCTTCCTCTTTCAGCAACTAAACAACAACCACTCTCCCCACCCCACCCCCACCCATATTCAACATCTAGACAAACACCACAACCCTCTCTTCTACTCACCTCCATCTCCGACGAGTCACTACCAACCAGCAATTCAAAAACTACAAGTAAACAAAACCCTAACATAAACAACCACCAAAACAATCGAAATCCACTCTTTCGACCTCCTCTAAACCCACATCGTGAACGCTGTCCAACCATCATCTCGGATAGATCAGAACAAATAAAGAATGACGAACCAGAGCTCCAAGCTTCAATAACTCTGACAAATTACCAGATCTGACTAAAAAAATGTTTTGATTATCCATATTTAGTTAATTATTGTTTTGTTTTTGTGTTTATACTCATTATCACATTATTTTTCATACTCTAATCGGGGTGACAATTTAAGCTCATTCTAATGGAATGAATCCATTTAATGCATATTTTGTGACTTGGATCATTTATATTTTAGTGGGATATTATAGAGAATGACAAACTAATAATTTAAATTAAATGATATGTTTAATTTGTTTCCTTTAATAAGCAAAGTCTTTGTCACTTGCTATTTATAGGGGCCCATTTATTTGTATAAATTATACAGAAAAATAAAACGAAAGTTTTTTTCCTTTCCCCTTACTTTTATATAACTTCTTCTCCTATTTCCTTCAATTTCTCTTAAATCTTCTCCCAAATTCAATTTAAAATTTAAAATTTCTCCAGCAAGTCCTTGTCGTTTCAAAATTACTTCAAAAATTTCAGGTACTACCAAAAACTCATCTGATTCTATCAATTTTGGTTAATTTTTTTCACTTTTTTCAAATTACTTTTTCACTTCAGTTCATAATCCATATAGATTTTTGGTTCAAATAATAAATACCCAATCTCCATAAAAGAGAATCACAAGAGGTATACCATTGCATATCGAAAATAATGTTGAACACCGATCGTTTTTCTAACTCAGGAATTTGAGGAGATTTCGAGTTCAATGTCTAAATCGAATACAATGCAAGAGATCAGATCCAAATTGAGGAATGACCCAATTATATTTGTGGATGGAGGTATGAAAAGTCAGATTGATGTTGTTGTTGGGTCAAGTAAGAAAAGAAAAGATAAAATTGATGTTTATACAGTGTATAATGATAAAACTAAAGCTGCTGTTTCTGGATCATTGGAGCCTGATAAGGTATATGTATAATCATTATTTATGTATATGTCTCGATTTTATGTTATATTTTTTGTGTTGATTTATGTCTTCTAATGTTTTGCTTATACAATTTTGATTGTATAAATGTAAAATATTAGTAGTTAGTGTATAATGTACTTTTAACCCTACATATTTGCTCAAACTTATGCAAAGAGACAAATCTAGAATTTTAAGAAAACGGGTGCACCACTGCTTTAATGATAAGATAAAAAAAATTTAATAACAATAACTAAGCGAGCAATATATAAAAATTAAATCACCACAAAAATGTCATCGGTTTATAATTGTACTCGACGAGAATTCATATTTTAAAAAGATCCATAATAGAATCATTACTTACATTTTCAAATATATTCCGCTCTATCTTACAAACTAAACAACCATTAAAATATTCTTCAGTAATGCTATTACGTAGATCATTTTTGATGAGCTTCATTGAGGAGAATGCTCTTTCCACACTTGCCGTAGCAACAGGCAAAATCAAAACAGACTTTACAAGCAAATAATCAAGAGACCAAGTTTGATCCTATTTTGTTTGTGCCGTCATCGTAGCAAGATTTTTAATCCCCTTCAAGTTGTAAATCTAACTAAAATAGAGGAATCACACCCCTTTCACATTTAACTATAAGAAAATCACACATTCATAATAAAAGAGGACTTATACCTCTTTTTATTCGAAATCACATATTCATAAAAAGAAGAGGAATCACACCCCTAACTCATTTAAAAAATAAGGGAATCATACTGCTTTCACATTAAAAATATGAGCAAATCATACCCCTTTCACATTAAAAAAGAAAGATCACACCCTTCAAAATATATAATATAATATAAAACACATTCCTCACAAGTTACATTCTCAAAATATGTAAGTTTGAGATAATCAAATCTTTAGCTATTGGTGACTTCCTATTATAAGTAATGACAAAAAAAAATTTACATGCGAACCCTAAAGTAAAAGTAATATATATTTCTATTTTTGTTATTTTGTTAGTTTGTTTATTAAACAGACAAATCATAAAGTAAATTAAAACACAAATTTGAAGAGAGAAGAAAGATATTGTTGAAACTTGAAAAGTGGGTGGAGAAGGAATTTTGTGAAGTCTTTGACTTTTTGAATTTTCAGAATTTAATTTTTTTAATGAAAAACGTGTGTTTTAATTAACAAAAATAAAATGAAGCAAATTGGGGTTACGTGGGATCGAACCTATGACCTTCGTGTTGAAATCTTCAACTCGTACTAGTGAACCATCTAGCCATCTTGTAAACGGGTTCCCCATATGTTAATTTTAACATATTTTTTAATAATTAAAGAAGTAATTTATCGAGTTTAGTCGGATGACCACGGGCTCCGATGACCCAAATTTTCTACATAAATCTTTCCCTGCTTATACACATACATAAAATATTATTGTATAATATTCCTTTAACAATATTAATAGTTATTGTATAATGTTCCTTTAACCATACATAAATTATTTGTATTTCACTATACATACTATGTAACAATTATACATTTGAATTTGTTTGTATAAGTATAATATCAATAGTTATTGTCTTACTAGTGGTATAACAATGTATCTATATGGATTATATGAACATTTATACAATTAAAGTCACTGTGTATAATGTACATTTTATTTGTAAAACGTGTATAGATTATTTTCATTTATATCTATCTTAGTATCTGTTTTTGTGTCTATTTTAATATCTATTTTAGTAAAATCGTATATGCATTTTTCTCAAGCTGTTAAGTTTTTAGGCAAAAGAAAACGATCACGTATACCTCACATGCAATGTTACACAAATATTGAAGTAATGAATGTGTTAGTTACAAAGTGATTCACAGTATAAACCATTTTGTGGAACTACATGTTTTGCCCAATTATCTAGCATTCATAGGTGTCATGTTCAAGCACAACTTATTAAGTGCATGTTTATGAGAGAAATTGAGGGTAGCTCAAAACAGGCAATCCTGATACATGTGAATGACACCACTCTATGATACACCATTCATGACTTTGCTATAATAACTGGGTTAAAATGTTCAGACAATGAGAAGAATTTTGTCTTTAATACTGAAGAACCAAACATGATCATTCTTCAATATTTTGAAGTCGGAAAAGCTAGCACCAAGAGCAAATTGGTTGAAAAGTTTAATAAAAAGGTTTGGGTGGATAATGATGTTGCTACTGTGAAGTTTGTTGTATTGTTCTACATACATTCATTCATCCTTTCTGAAGATCCAACCACTACTATAATAGATAGAAAAGACTTTGATTTAGTTGAATCAGGTAGATACATTGACTATCCATGAGGTAAACAGGTTTTTGAGATATGATTCTGCATTTGCACAATAAGATCAAACACGATAGAAAGTATTTCAGGTTGTATGGTTTTCCTTTTGCTTTACAAGTGTGATTTTATGAATGCTGTTTGAATTTTGATGAGGAAATTATTGTTAAAGTATCTGATCACATCCTTAGGATACTCAACTGGAAGACAAAAAAAGATTTTCCTAGTCTAAGCTATTTTGCTAAGGGCATGTTCAGAGACGACAACAATCTGGTACACACTGTACAAATATATGTATAATATTGTGATCTGTATAATTATAGTATATAGAGCTGTATAAATACATAATTATATAAATACATGTATCAGTTTGTGCTATAGAAAACTATATATATAAATGTGTTTATTGTATTATTAGTTACATAATTTTTTAACATTGTATAAATATACCTATAAGTATGTGAACTGTATAAACATTACTTATTTGTATATATAAACTGATAAACTGTATAATTATACATATAAGTCTCTCTCTCTCTCTCTCTCTCTCTCTCTCTCTCTATATATATATATATATATATATATATATATATATATATATATATATATTTTACATTTGATTAAGGAGACATTTCATATAATGTTCATTTGGAGTACATATACAAGTGAACAAAATTATATAAATGCATACATCATATCTGTAAAGTTTTTTTTTTTTTTTTTATAAATATGTTAAAATGAACATGTCTATATTTTGAAGGTTGTTTTTCAGAATCTAACTCCAACTCTAATGGAACTTAAGATTCTTGAGTAACTTCCTAAGTATGTTCAATCAGATCATTCTCCAACGGAAACTTCAGCAACAAATCATTCAGATGATGATTTTCAAGATCCTTCGCGTCCAATAAATAACAAGGGAAAGGGAAAAAGTTAATACATGTTCGTCTCCTCCTAACAAGAAATCAAGACAAACAATAACTCCTATTAAGAACAAGACTCCACCCAAGATCATTTCAAATCAACCTTGTTTAAGAAAGTCTCCTCGACGTGTGAATGTTGCAAAAAGACCTAAGTCACTACTTTTGAAGAAGCAAGCGTAAAAACCTGCTTATGTTCCAGCCTATACAGGCATTTAGCAAAATGTTGAGATTAAATCAAGTGTTGCTTCTGAAATATCAATTCATAGGGAAAGGAGTCCAGGCCCATTCAACACATTGCCTTATGTGAAATATATAGATATGTATCAATAAAAGTTAAGTCTTATAAATATTATTTATGTCTTTATATATTTTAGGTAGTTCATCATGGTTCCATTACACATTTAATTGAAACATCCATTTGTTGCAATGTTGGACGTGGATCTTACAACTTTGTATATGCATTTATGAAAATGGTTAAATAAAGGTTGCTTGTTAGGCATAACATAAAATAAATCATTTGACATAACACAAAGTAAATCATTTAGTAATTATTAAATATAAATATTTAATTATATATGTTTATATTTGTATAAAGTTGTCTTTTTATTGTAACTTTGTTAGGAATGACAAAGAAGAGCGGTACAAAAAGAACAAGTAAATGTGATTTCATTTTGTAAATTTAACTGTCCAAAATAAGAACTGGTTCTATAGGCTTGTATACAAAAATCAATTGCTTCATAACTCAGTAAGCTTTATATTATTTATTTCATTATACAGTTTACATTTTCTGTATAAATGAACTTTTTATACAATTTATATCTACTTATTTTTTAAACACATAGATGTCATTTTGTATTACATATACAAAACATCCAAGTACTCCGACAACAACGCATTTAGCTTTATCAGTGTTGATTGCAATTTCAGTAATTTGATTACCAATGTCTGGGATGCTTATAAAAATATTGATGGTGATATAAAAAAGAATAGTACAAAGGGGTCGATTATTGAATACATTAATGTATATAGACCGCATGTTGTTGTACCTTGACATACAGTTGATAACATCTTCATTCATGTTAACGTCAAGCACATCTTTCACTGATTTTGATCATTGTATCCTTTAATGATAAATGTATACATACCTATGATTCTCTTAGGGAGGGCGTACTACATGATTCATGATTTGAAAATGAGATCAATAGATACGCACAACTCATTCCATGTATATAAGTCTGATTTTTACGGAAAGAAATGCATTGCTATATCTTCACACCGAAAATACAAGTCCCACTCTGAATTTGACTCTTTTGAAATGAGTTATGCCAATGATATATCACAACAAGATGAAGGAAGCCTGTAAGTCTTATTATGATTATTTTTATTCAAATTGTTATTGTTAATTTTATACTGACCATAAAATTGGATGTGTTTTATTTTAAGCGATTGCGGACTATATGTTGTTGCTTATGCAGACCATATCAATAATGAAAATGAAGTTCCAAATTTCTTCGATTCAGAGTTCAGACGTATTCAATATGCTTCTTTATTGTGAAATTATGAAATGCAAAAGGACCAAATCGATGTCACTAGTGACAGTAAGGCACTAGAAAGGCTAATCAGGACACAGAGGAATTGCGAAAATAAAAATAACACTATACACACATTTAAGAGGTTAAATATCAAGTTATAAACAAACTTTTTAATAATAAACTAGTTATAGCATATTATTATCAAGTTATAGCATATCAAGAAATAATATATTATTCTCATTAATTTTTTAAAATAATAATTAACTTATTTAAATAATTCAATTACCTTATTTAAACCAATGTAGTTAATTAAATTTATTATTTTATGTTACCTTTTTTAAACAAACTCTTAATTAATGTAATTAAAATTAAATATTATATAGTTACCTTTTTTAAGATAACTACAAAATAATATGGATTTTATCTCTAAAACAATTACAGTTTTTTTTTTTAAACTGTAAAACGTTATAAAAATAATAATTATATTCCCCAAATTTTTGTTCTTCCCCAACTCTTTTTCAAAATCATTACCTCTGCACGCCTATCAAAGAAACAAGCTCAGACGATTTTCATGCTCCATCTTTCAAAATTTTATCACAAACACAATCTCAACCTTCATCTGTTAAAGTTAAATCTAGATCAGGGAAATCAACAATAGAAAAAAAAAACATCCAAAGGAAACGAGAAGAAGAGAAAAGGGAAAGAAAAGAAAAATGTAGATGAATCTGAGAAAAGGACGAAAAAAAATAGGAAAGAAGAGGAAAGGAAAAGAAATCGAGGAGTCATCAGATTCTGAATCTGATTTTGTGGAAGAGTTGATAAAATCAAAATCCAAAAAACCAAGAGCATCTGAAATCGATACTTCACATTTACAAGAAGAAGAAGAAGAAACAGTTAAACCCAAAAAAGTTCAAAGGTTAGTAAAAGTTAATTTTTTTAAAATTTTTTATGTTCTGTTATTTTTATTTTTTGTTATTTGGGTATAAAATAGTTAAAATATAAATTTTTTTTAAATAAATAATGTATGAATTGTGTATGATTCACTGTATGAAATTACAGATCTCTTCATATTACAATATCAATTGCTGAAACCTGTATTTTTTATGTATGATTCACTACATGAATTGTGTATAATTAACTGTATGAATTGTGTATGATTCACTGTATGAATTTTGTATGATTCACGGTATATATAAAATGTGTATGAAATATGTATGAATTGTGTATAAATTTTTTTGTATCAAGTTTTTTGATACTGTTGAATAGTAATATCCATAATTAGTTATACTTTATGTTTTGATTTGTATATTCTGGTGTTGAATATATTGTGTATGAAAGAATGTTGTAAGTTTGTTTGAAATGTGTATGATTATATTGTATTATGTTTTGTATACTATGTGTATGAATTATGTATTTTTCAATATTATGTTGTAAGTTTGTTTGAATTGTGTATGATTTACTGCATTATGTTTTGTATACTATGTGTATGAATTATGTATTTTTCAATATTATGTTGTAAGTTTATTTGAATTGTGTATGATTCACTGTATTAGTTTTGTATTACATGTGTATGAATATGTGTATGATTAATGTATTTAATTTTTACAATTTCTTAGGAGAAGAAGACACAAACACATTTGTCTTCATGTATTAACATGAATGTGTTTGCGGATTTGTTGACCTTTTTAGGTCAAGATAAGTTTCAACAATTTTTCTAGATGAAACACCTTTTGGATTTTTTTATAATTTGCATCACATTAAAATCCAATGTCAATTGTTGAGACACTTATTTATAATGGAGAATGAAAATGTTAGGGATGACTTTGGCATTATGGAAAATCAAAGAATGATGAAGGCGCAATTAGTGAAAGTGAAGTTACAGGAACAGTTGCTAGCAAGAAGGTAGACCTCGAACTCATAAAGAACAAGTTATGGACACCACCAATTATGCTACTTCAAAATTCCGTATCAGGAAGTAGAAATCTTCATGGCACAATGTACATTTATTTGAATGACTTGTTTTTTTTTTAACTTATGAACAATTTATGTATTTTCCCAGTTTTTTTATTATGACTACTCTGATGGTTTTATATAAATTACTACTGATTATTACTAAATGTGTCTCACTTTAACATACATGA
>CM064963.1:71512559-71527559 GCA_032847665.1 Solanum chilense
GATGGTAGGCTAGTAATACCCACACTGCATGATTTTATGAGTAGTCTGAATACCACTATGATGTGCACCAACAGGCGATGAATGACACGCCTTGACTATACTCATCATCTCAACCTCAGGCACACAGTGATGAATAATCCCATCAGCGCAAATACGGAACAAGTAAAGTTCATCCCAAAATCAATTCTTAACATCATGCATAAACTCTTTCCTTTGGTGGAAATATTAATCCAATGCAACCATATACCTTGCTAAGTAGTTAGAAAAATATGTGAACCAAGCAATAAGATCATGAGAAGCAGCCAAAACTTGTTTGCTTAGGAATGCATCATTAATTTAAACCCCATCACCTAGCTTGAGCATATTTTCTTCCTTTATTCTGGACTAATGATCAGCAACTTGATTTTTGTCCTATTTCTATCTTTGACATCAAATCAAACTCTTGCAGCAACAATACTATCTAATCAACCTCGGTCTTGTATCCTTCTTAGTCATTAGATACCTCAATGTAGTATAGTGAGCATGCACGACCTTAGTACCAAACAAGTAGGATCAAAATTTCTCAAATGCAAAAACCACGGCAAACACTTCTTGTTCAATCACCATATATTTCTTTTGAGTCACATTCAAAGTTTTTCTTGCATAATAAATAGGATGAAGAATTTTTTCTGTCCCAATACCACAACAGGCGCCACTTTACTCGCATCACTGCAATGTTTTTTCCTTAATTTTAGTGTGTGCCTAAGGCCTTTTTGTAGTAGTTTTAATGTATTTTTCTCTTTGTTTGCAGGAAAACTGTACAGAATGAAAAGGAAAAAGAATTGTGCTGAAATTGCAGAAGTGATGACCTACGAAGTCATCGACAGTCTGTCGACCCCTCGATGGTCCGTAGGTGGCAACTACCGTCTGAAGAAAATGTTGTTAAAGGAAGATCGGGGAATTCATACCTAGTGTGGGGATACGGAAGCTATCGACGGACAACCATCTCCACGACAGACCGTCCTGCACATCCGTCATTGCTAATAGAAAGTAGCCCCAGTACCCGCCTTGAAAAGATTCTAAGAGTGGAGAAACATAAGCCATCGACGGACCGTCGTGCACTCAATGTACCGTCATCCTTGTAACAGTGATTTGGAGAATAAAGAAGTTAAAAAAGATTCTAAGTGTGGAACGATGGGAGGTCTCGATGGTCCATCAATCTGGTCGTCGACTCAGAAGCGTTTTTGGGCAGATTTTTCTTAAATAGATTTCCTTTTTATGTTAGGACTTTTTTATTATAAATACTTGTAAGAACCTCATTTTGGGGGTTAGACTTTTTGGTATTTTTCAGTTTTATTATCCTAGTTGTTGAACTTGATATTTTGGGAAATATTCTACTTTTCAGAAACGTTTGTTGCAAGACTTTGATTTATTCAAGTAATTTTTTGGATTTTCTTCAATCTCATCAAAGTAAGTACATGAATTCTTGTCTAATCAATATGAATTGTCTAATTGTTAACATGGGTAACTAAATTCATAACTAGGATTGTTGGAACCATGGGTAAATAACAAGGTAAAAACTAGCTAAAATAACAATTCTAGAATAGTATTTTGCATGTATTGATAATTCTTTCATTTAGAAGTCTTTTTAACGAGTGCATGTGTTTAAACTCACCTTGTTGCTACTTGCCGGACCAAGGAGGTAGATAATAAGAAAAGAATTATCAACGTAGATTTAGTATACACTATCTAATAGGCTAGTTTTGATTGGTGTAAAGTAACAACTAAGCCATACATCGATTATGATGCTTAATATGAGGTAAAGGTAAGGTTTAGTAAAGAATACACACGTAGACGTACCAAGGTGCGGAGTGAAATTCCCTAGTTGCCATACCAAGGAATTAGGGATACATAACTTACCACTTTGCATACAAGATACTAGGAAAGGATTGTTAGAGCTAGAATTATCGCGTTATGAACCTGTGGGGAACACTTATGCCCTATTTACTCTCATCACTTGATAAATATCAAATATGCATACTTGCTACTTGTTTACTTAGAAATACTTAATTCCTTTTGTCATTTAAAACCCCCTTTTATCACCTGTTTTTGGAAAGGACTTGATTAAATAGAAGTAATTGTAGGTTAAAGTTAAGTCTAAATTATTTTCCTCGTGAGATCGATCCCAACCTCATAGTTGGGTTCTTTACTTGATACGACCGCTTATACTTCTTTTCGGGAAGTAAATTTGAGTGTATCAATCACACATTACTTCAAAGGTTGCCCCCAATCTAGTGAAATAATGTTAGGTGCGGAAGCTAGATTTTCTTTCAACTCTCCAAATGCTCTTGACAAACATCATAGAAATCAAACTTACACTTCTGTTTGAACGATTTGCTCAATGGGTTTATAATTTTGGCAAATCCTTGATAAATCGCCTATAAAAGCCCGCATGCCCAAGTAAACTTCTTACACCTTTAACAGAGATAGGTGGTGGAAACTTTTCAATTAGCTCAATTTTAGATCTATCAACCTCAATACCCTTCTCAGAAATTTGATGACCAGAACTATCCCTTCTTTCACTATGAAGTATCCCTTTTTCTAATTTAGCACAAGATCACACTCATCACACTGGTTTCAGTAATTCAAACAAATGCATCAGACAACAATCAAACGAGTCACTTACCATAGAGAAATCACCTATAAATACCTCAATAGTGTCCTCCTGCATATCTAAAAATATCGACATCATGCAACTCTCGAAAGGTGTTGGAGAATTACACAACCCAAATAGCATCCGTTTGAAGGCAAAAGTCCCATGGGAAAGTGAAGGTGGCTTTCTCTTGGTCTTTCAGAGCTATGGATATTTGATTGTGACCCGAATACCTATCAAGAAAACAATACCAACCCTTAAGAGCAAGGTAATTCCAGTATTTGATCCATGAATGCCATAGGGAAGTGATCTTTTTCTGTCCAAGCATTTGATTTTTTATATTCCATGCATACTCTCAATTCAGTCACTGGCCGCATAAACACACTCATTTTCTCATTAGGAACAATAGTAATCCAACCTTTATTAGGAATATACAGAAAACGGTAAACCTAACTACTATTTGCAATGGGATATATGACTCCAGCATCCAACCATTTGATGATTTCCTTTTTCACTACCTCTTGCACAGGTGGATTTAGTCTCCTTTGGTGCTCGATACAAGGCTTGTGGTCCTACATGAGTTGGATTTTATAAGAACAAATTCCAAGAAAAATCCCAATAATGTCCACAATAGTCAATGCAATTTCCATCTTGAACCTCTTCAACACAGAAACCAATGCCTCAACTTACGCCTTACTCAAATCAATCGCAATGATGACCGCTGCCATCTCTCCCAAAGAATACATACCTCAAGTGCGATGGTAGAGCCTTGAGCTATAATTTTGAATCCTCTTTAATAGATGGTTTTGCGGGTGGAGAATCGTAATTCTCCATATCTAATTGTAATTCTTTGATTTGGAACGAAATTTGAACCTATCAAGTTGGGCAAATAATTCATCATATTCTCAATACCACTCCCCTCCAAATTCATCATTACCGATGTCAGTGCATCAACACCCAATATTTCTTCAATAGACACATCAGAACCTCGCTCCACAATATGATTCACCAGTGATAATGACTTGAGACGCTTTCTAATTTCATGGACCTACAGATATGAAACGCTACATCTTCACTATTCAATCAGAACTTCATCTATCCTCTCTCCATATTGACCAAGGTGCACCCAGTAGCAAGGAATTGTCTCCTACGAGGATGGGAACCTCAAAATCAACCTCAGAATAACTATCACAAAACTTGCTGGAAAAAATAAATGACTCCACTTTTACAAGTACATCTTGGAGAAAACCAATGTGTATCTTCACACTTCTACCAGCCATGAGTAATCACTTTGCAATCGATTTTGGAGACCCTAAAATCAACTTCTTATAGATAGACAATGACATTAGATCAATGCTAGCTCTCTAATCAGACAACTCCTTCGTAAAATGCAAGAACCCGATGATACAAGGAATGGTGAAAGCACCAAGATCCTCTTATTTCTGTACAAGTGACCTAGTAGCAATAGCATTATAATTTTGCAACCTCTCATCATTCTCAAAGTTAATGGCCCTCTTTTTGGTCACCACAACCTTGATAAACTTTGCATACCCAAGCATTTGCTCCAAAGCCTCTATCAATGGAACATTGATGGAAAGTTGTTTCAACATAGTAATGAAACTTCTGTATTTTCCTTCTTTAGTCTTCTTCACTAATCTATGTGGGAATGAGTGTTCAGGTCTACACATGGTAATAAATTTTTGGGCACTTCCATTTCTTTCTCTATAGCATCGGACTCTCCAATAACCTCAATGTCATCATCATCTTTCTCAACAACAATTTCAACCTCAGACGACATAGGTGATCAATGGTTTGTTTACCCTCTCAAGTAGTGACTGTCATACATTTCCCATTATTCTTCAGATTCTGGATGGTGTTGCTAGGAAGTGTGTTAAGTTGATGTGGGTTTATTGTTGAGGACAAATATTCATCTGCTACTCAAGTTGATTAATCAACACTGCATGGGTATCAACTTTTTGACCAATTTCAGGCAAGACGTTTCACATTTTTTTCACATTCTCATTGGTCGTATCAAACCTCTTCATCACCTTCTACATCATATCCTCAATACGTGACATACTATCCCCAGCTTCTCTATTGCCATATTCTCAATTTGCACGTGGAACATAAGGACCAACTCTATCATTTGTCATTTCATAGTTGTTCTAGTTGTAGTCGTTGTCGCGGTTGTAATTCTCATCTCATACATAGTTACCCTTTTGGTTGTAGTTACCATAGTACTGACCTTGGTTTCCTTTCCCTTAGCACCAATTATCCGAGTTGGAACCTCGGGTCAAAAACCCATGTCTGATCATTCACCAAATAAAATTTCTCCTCATAGTAGCACTCTTCAACTGGTGGTGGTGGAGAAATAGTCAAATAGTTTACTGCATTCACCTTTTTTGTACCTCTACTCACATGCTTCAACACTAACCCAAGTTTTTCCTCATCTGAGTCATCTCCTCACGAATGTCATCGGCAATTTGACTAGGTATAGCCCGAACTGTAAAAGTGCTTATCTGGGTCCAACTTTCTAGTGCTCCATGCTTTGTTATTTCGTGATATCTTCTCCTATTTCTCAGTCATCTCCTCAAAAGATCACTCACTATATGACCCCATCAATAGTATCCAGTACAATCTTTCAATTTTTATCCTGACCTATACAGAAGTACTCCTTCAGTGACTCATCATGAATTCGGTGATTCCGAACACTTCTTATTAATAAAGCAAACCTATTCCATGAACTGCTCACAAACTCTATAGGTAGTGCTACAAAGTTATTTAGTTTTTCCTTGTGATTCAGCTTCTTGGACAATGTAAAATACTTTTCCATGAACACCTTGTGCAATTGGTTCATGTATGAATTGAGTTGTATAAAAGCTCATAAAACCACACTACAGCATCTTCGGACAATGATATAGGGAAAATTCTCAACCCTATTATGTTTATATCCAACTTTGTTCGTCCTACACAACTCTTGGAGAAACTCCTCAACTTGTCCATGTGCCCATATGGATCGTCCGAATCCATACCAGAAAAAACCCTCTTATTGTAAGCACTGCATGAGACTTCTAGTCACCACGAATGTGTGCCCTAGATGTAGAGGTAGGAGACAGTAGGTCCTTTTAATTCAACAGTGTTGAAGTCGACCCTGTAGTTATCACGAAACATTGTTCTTGTGGATTCTGCACCCTAAGTGCATATCCAAGTATATTGCAACCATGATCCTAAGCATTCTCATCATTCATCTGTTCTACATGCTTTCTATGATTGATTATTTTGGACCCCTTAATTATTTATCTTTCACAAAGTTTTTCTCAACTCTGGATCGTATGGTGTCAATGGTTCGCCTCGACTTTGTGTACTTGGCATACACTAGAGTAATAATCTAAAGAAAACAAAAACAAAAGAAAACATAACATTAGGAAATAATTAACTAAAGTTTAATAATATAGTTAACTTAATCATAAAGTCTTATATAGGAGCACCGGTGCAAAAATTTGATAGTGGTAACTATTCCCGCCTGTCACGCGGGTGACCCGAGTTTGATCTCCGGCAATGGTGCCAAAATTTGATACGCTCAAATTACACTTCCCTGAAGAATTATGAGAAATCTTTATCAAGTAAAGAACCCAACTTAGAGGTTGGGGTTGATCGCACGAGAAGTATGGTTCAGACATAAAATTAACTTACGATTATATTCCTTTAGTCATTTTTGAGACAAGTACTAAAGAGGGGGCGTTGTAAACAAATAATCAATTGTTTTTAAGTAATAAATGAGCAAGACTCAAACCTTGAGTTATCAATAAGAGAAAGAAACTAGGGTGTATTTATTCTTAATAAGCTCTTAATGCGGTAATCCTAATAATATCCTTTCCTAGTGTTTTACATGCATAAGATACATATCCCTAAGTGATTGGTCTTCCAAATAGGGAATTTCAATCCGCACCTTGGTCTGGCTACATGTGTATAATTTATTAACCGTTATCTTTACCTTAAATTAGACATCACATCAATGTATGGCTTAATTTTACCCTCGCAACAATTGACATTAGACTATTAAATAGTATCACACTGAATTTCTATTCATAATTCTTTTTTTGTTTACTACCTCCTTTGTTCGACAAGTAGAAACAAGGTGATTTCTAACATGTGGACTCGTCAAAAAGACTTTCACGAGAAATAATTATCAATGCATGCATACACACTATTCATGAATTACTTAGTTATTATTCATACGCTGTTTAAATTACTAATAGTTCCCACAACCCTAGTTGTGGATTTAGAGACTCGTGCTTGAAAGAACATTATTCATGTTTTGATAAGAAGAATTAATGAACTTATATTTAGAGTACAAGAAACCCGCAGTCTTGAATTCAATTTCGAAGGAAATTTCTTATAAACCAAAATCTGGAAATCAAATTGTCAAAGTTTTCAAGTTAATTCCCAAGAAAATATCAAGAACTAAAAGTAAACAGTAATGTCTAACCCTCAAAAACTAGGTTTACATACCCTATTTATAGAAAAAAAACATGTCCTAAATAAAAAACAAACAAAATAAGGAAATAAACTTTCAGGACGCGATTTTGATCAACGAATCGACCTACGGACCATGAGTCAACCTACGATCTGTAGGTCCTCTCTATTGGTAAGCACTTCTGTGGGTCCTCTTTCATGGCTCCACACTTAGGATTTTCATCAAGTATTGGAACTTCAACTCTTTGAACTTCTTTTACAAATGTGTAGGACAGCCCATAGGTCGACCTACAATCCGTTGATTACTCGTGGTTCAATCGATGACACCCATCGACGGATCGTGACAGGTTCTATGGTCCATAGGTCACTCCCCTGGGTGGCCACTTTTAGAGATTTTTTATTGTTATCTCACTCAACCGCGTCAAAGCCTATTCTTTGCAAACATAACACACAAAATAATATTTTCAATACAAAATGTCCCTAGACACATACAACTCATAAGTGAATTATATCACGAATATCGTAAACTCATGGTATATCACGTGGTCATAAATTGGTGGATAGAGGGTGTTTATATACTTAGCCTTCATTCGGGACACTAGTCTTATACTACCAGCAGTAGATATCGTTCTAATTTTTTGGGAATTTCTCGATGTATTCCCTTCTTATCTTCTACGTGTTCCTCTCGATATGGATATTGATTTTGAGTCGGGTACTAAACACTCTTCTATTACTCTTTATCGTATGACTACAATAAAGTTAAAAGATTCAAAGGGCAAGTTCTAGGATTTGTTGAGTAAGGGGTCTATTCACCCTTGTGTATCCCCAAAGGGTGCCCCTATTTGTTTGTGAAGAAGAAGGACAGACTATGAGGATGTGTATTGATTACAGATATTTGAACAAGGTAACAATAAAAAAAAGTATCCTTTTTCACATATTGATGACTTATTTGATCATTTACAAGGAGCATGGTTGTTCTCTAGGATTTATTATTAATAGATATATATCCCTAATAAAACCTTATGGACTCAGTATGGGCATTATGAGTTTCTAATGATGTCCTTTGGGTTGACTAATGCCCCTACAACATTAATAGAGTTGATGAATAGGGTTTTTCGACCATACCTTGATTCTTTTTTTATTTTGTTTATCAATGATATTTTGATTTACTTCAGGACTGAGGAGGACCATGTTCGACACTTGAGGATTGTACTTCAGAGGTTGAGGTAAAAATATATGTTGTAAGCTAAGTTCTCGAAGTGTATATTTTGGCTTATTCCTGTGGCATTCTTGGTACACGTGGTTATAAGGAGGGTATTACAGTATCTCCGTCAAAGATTAAGGCAGTTGGAGGTCGAACATGACCTATTTCTCTAATAAAGATTCAAAGTTTTGTAGTATTGGTAGGATACTACCGATTGTTGGTTTAGATTTTCTCTACAATTGAACCTTCATTGAAAATATTGACTTGACAGAGTATGGGTTTCCAGTGGTCTTATGAGTGTGAGGAGAGCTTTTAAAAGCTCAAGAATTTTTTTACTTCGTCTCCTTTATTGACTCTACCAGAAGAAGGTGCATAATTTATTGTTTACTTTGATGCTTCAAGAGTTAGGTTGGGTAATGTACTGATGCAGAAGGAGAATATGATCGCTTATTCTTCTAGGCATTTGATGACATATGAGAACAACTAGCCTACTCATGATTTATAGGTGGTGGCCATTGTCTTTGTACTTAAGTTATGGCATCACTATTTGTATAGGATGCATTGGGAGATCTTCACTGATCATCGGAGTCTTCAGTACATCTTGTAATTGTCACCAATAATCTACGCAGAGGAATTTGAAATTGAGGCAGCATAGATGGATTGAGTTGTTGAAGTACTATTATGTAACCACTCTATATCATCCGAGGAAGGACAATGTGGTGAAAGTAATTTCATCCAAGTAAATCATACTTTTTGTGGAAAGAGAGGATGTTCAAACATACCAACCTACTCCTACTCATCAACTTAAATGCTTAAGGAAATAAAAGAACTAAAAGTCAAAATTTACCCTCTTTACTCCTACACATAAAAGTAAATTAAATAAATTTAAAATTTACTTTCTTAGATCCTACTCATCAAATTAAATGCTTCAGATCACAAAAACTAAAATTTAATATTTATCATTTTGACTCCTGATCATAAAATTAAATCAAATAAAGTTTTGAATTTATCCTCGTGACTCCTACTCATCAAGTTAAATCAAATAAAGTGTTGTAAGCCATTAAGGTAAATTATTTATCCTCTTGGATCCTACTCATCAAGAGAATGTATTACCATAATCTTAAAAATTTTCCTATATATAAAAATTTATTCACTCTCCCCCTTTTCTTCCAATCCTCTCTGTCTTTTTTATTTTTCTAAAGAAATCAAAAATTAATTAACAGATTGTGTAGAGTGATGATGGACAGCAACAAAGAAAAGGCTATCAAGGCTAGAGGTGTTGCTTGAAGAAATGATGAGAAATAAAAGAAAGAGGGCATCAACAAAATCAAGTGAAAATTGGTGCAGTATTTAATCGTCTGGCTAGGCAAAATCTCTAGTGTGTCAATGAGGAAAATCGGCTAAGATCAACGCGCCATAGATATCATATCAATTATCATGATAATCTAAGTGATGATGATGACGATGAAGATTCTTCTAAGCGATTTGAGGGGGCTGGATATCCATCTCCTACTAGGAGTCTGAGATGCAACATTTGTCTCATGCAGCAACTCCTAATGGAGAGAGAAAGAAATTAAAAGATTATTTGTCCTATGAAGGGAGATTCCAGAATACAAAGATTGAAATTGAGGTTGCAAATGGAAGTGTTGATGTTGGTCTTTGTACAATGACAGAGTCAAAATCATCTAAATATCCACATACAGATTTTAGCAATTTTGACAAGGACAAGGACGAGTCCTGCTTTAAGGTTGGGCATGTATGGTTTGTTTATGATACCTTTGATGTCATGCTATGGCATCATCATGGATATTTTGTCTCCATAATTTAAAGTGTGCATAACATGGTTAGAGCCAGAACCACTGAATGAAACCAAAGGGCTAAATGAGGGATTTATAGCTTCTTGTGGTAGGTTCAGAATAGGAAACTTAGAACACATTGAAGATCATATTATGTTCTCACATTTGGTATGTGCAACAAATGGAAAAATCAATAATCCAATAAAGATATTTCCATTGAAAGCAGAAACTTGGGCCCTCCTAAAAGACTGGGGCAGTAAAGAACTCAACTATGAATTTGTTGAGGTCTTGTCAAACTATAGTGAATATATTGGTGTGCATGTTTATAAAATAAAAGGATTCACTTGTCTTTTCAAAAGGGTAGGAGAACCATTTCTAGTTCCAACAAAGGGTATGTTTAGATTCTCTCATCAAATTCGTTCTATGAAAATGTCAGGGATGGAGAAAGATGATGTTCCTGAAGGATCCTTTGAACTAGACCCTACCTCCTTACCTATTGCCCAAGTAGATGTTTCTTCTTCATCCGTAGACCAAAGTGCGATAGTTAATTTCATGGACTCTGTAAATTCTGCTGAAAATTGGGTTGCACCAATACCTAATCAGGTTTCTGAGTTTTACAGATTTGCTACTAAGAGATCACCAGATAAATTTCAAATTGGTCAATATTGGGAAATATACAGTGATGAAGATTCCTTTCCCCGGTACTATGGGTTGATAAAAAAGATAGATCTTCTCCCTCAGTTTGTGTTGCATATGGAATGGTTTTATGTGTGTCCATTCCCTAAAAGTATAATACAATGTCATGATAAAACAATGCCAATTGGTTGTGGATTATTTAAGTTTTTAAACAGAAAGCTAAAAAATATGTTGTACTCAACAACTTTTTACATGTAGTAGTTGCAAAACCTTTGAAGAAAGATGTATACAAGATTTTCCCCAAAACAGGTGAAGTTTGTGCAGTATACAAAAACTGGAGTGCTCACCTGATGAAAGGTAATAATCTAGAAGATTTTGAATATGAGATTGTTGAAATAGTAGATGTTTCTGATAACTATGTAGATGTGAAGTTCTTAGAGTGGGTAAAAGGCTTCAAGTCTGTTTACAAGGATCGAGTGGAAGGACAAAAGGCTGATAAAGTAATAAAAATATGTGTATCAGATCATCTCAGGTTTTCTCATCATATTCCTACTTTTCGCTTGACAGAAGAGAGGGATGGCAGCTTGCGAGGTTTCTGGGAGCTTGATCCAGCAAGAATACCTATGTGTTTACTATGTACTGACTAAAGAATCAAAATTTTCTTCTCTTTATCTTTTACCAAAATGGAGGCATTCTTGTGGATTTCTAAAACTCAATTATGTCTCAAAAGAAAGTGTAATTTCAAATATATTGTTGAGAATATATTTTAATTAAGTGTGTTTAATAAGTTTAGATTTTTTAATATATTCCATATTTGCTTATACTTATAATATTAATGATTGTCAGTTGGATATTCAATCATTACCAAGTACATCACATCCTCCCAAAGAAATAATTGACAATTCCTTAGTGGGGACTGTCCTTCATATTCCAAAATACTCAATGTGAAGTGCACATGACATAGTTTCTGTCAAAAATTGTCACTCTTACCGGAGGACATGTTATGCCTCAGAAATCCAATGACCTAGGCTAGAGCCTCACATAATGAATAATGATTAAAATAGTGTTTCCAGACCTAGACTAACATAATCAACTTAGTTTAGAAATATTGGAGCCTAAACGTCAATAAGCAACCATGACATCCGGAAACTAGTGAAACCAAACTAGTAGGTGTTCTTAGGTCTTGTGCAGGTTTGGGAGTGTCTTATGAAGGGCTAAAATTTGTAAAAATAATTTAAATAAGTAAAATAATGTTTTTAGGATCAAAACGTCCAGGTGAGAACCTCAAGGACCACCCTAGGGGTCCTTGAGGAGGACCCAAACATTTGACCGATAAGTTGCCCAAGGTAGCAAGTCTTGTGCATGGAGGGAGCATGTCCGTGTCGCGGACTAAATCCACCAAAGCCCACATGTTGGTCCGTGTCGTGGACGTATCGCGGACTCTACTGTCCTAAAATTTATTTTCAAAAACTTGGGGGAACATCTCCGTGATGCAGACTTGTTCCGCGATGAAAATTCTGAAAATAAAAGTCAAGTTTGACTTATTTAAAAGGTCAAACTAAGTGAGGGGTGTTTTGGGAATTTTAGGGGATGGGTATATATTGATTTTAAGTTCGTTACCCCCAAATTGAAAACCCAATTGCTCTCACCTCTCTCAAAATTCTCTCTCTACCCAAACTTCCATTAAAGAACATTGAAGCTTCAAGAAGAAGATCAATTATTCAAGTTTTTACTCAATTTCGTGGCTAAGTCTTCATTAAGGTATGGATGTTTTCATTCTTAGGATTTCTTTCCCCAAGAGTTTACTTCAAAGATGTTTTCAAAATCTCCCAAAATTAAGGGTTTTTCTCTACACATGGGTATTCTTTGACACACGAAATTTATGAATCTATTATGATGATTTATGATTACATAGGGTTGCTTAGGTGTATAATAATGGTTAATTGTTGTTGTTAATTTGAATTTTCCATGGACCCATGCTTTTCTCCAATTTTATAACTCTTCGATCTTGTTTGGTGAATTGAATGAAGATGATGAATATATCAATTGTTATATTGGTGTTAATTCTGTTATTACTGCATCCTTATATCATGTATTGTTTGGTCTTTGACCTAATTCCTTAAGAACCCAGAATGTTCCTCTTCTCTTAACCATGACTCTTGAATTATGTTGATTAATGATTGGAGGTGAGGTAATTAAGTATGTTCTTGTATCATTGACTGTTGTATGATGATGATAATTGATTTGGTGGGTATATATCATGGATTTGGGATGAAGTCTTGAAAGGGGTTTTTTGGAGGCCATTGGTAAGATCTTCAAGGTCATGAACAATCTACTGTAGTGTTGTTGGTCTATCTTTGGTAATGTTGATTAATTGAAGTATGGATGAAATTATTAATGAATGATCATGTTATGAATATGATGGTTGTGAGATAATGATAGACGTGCTAATGAGGGATTAAAGGTAATTCTCATGTACATCTTATGACTATGTTATGAAGTAATGATCTCACATGATGTTGGGTTTGTGATGAAAGGGCTTTCTCATCCTAAATCCTATGAGTTATGAACATGTTATATGAGGGGTTAAACTCCTAAGACCTATGTTATGAATTAAAGTTAAGGAAGAATTAAATATACTTCAAAAAGGGAATTTAGCTTAGCATCGAGTGAACTTGACAATGAGAGGTGTTCTTCACAAAGGAAGATAGGTTTACCCGATATTCTCATAAGGTGGAAACTACAATGCTAATTAGAATAAAGAGGGTTTCTAGTAACAACCTACTAGTTTCTTAACTATGTTCCCAATAGGAAACCTTAGCTAGTGGATCCACCTAGATAATATATGAATGTATATGTCTTAACTTGTCAAGTAGGGCACCCTCCTTTCGGTGTCAGGGGATGACATCGGATGACATGTAGCTCACATGGTTTATGTTGGTTATGGTGAAGTATCCCGAATGCTAAAATGAACTAATGAAAGTAAGAATATGAACATTAATTAGGACTACTTAAGAGGTGTCACTTAGTGTAGGTAAGGGTATTGGACTCAAACTATACATTGCACAAGTGGACCTTGAGGAGAATTCTAGGGAGGTTTCTTTATGTACATATGATATGAATGATGTTCATTTTCACTTGATATACATGATGTTGGTCTAAATTGTTATGCATGATATTGACTACACTTGTTATGATGATGTATGAGGAAAATACAATGCTTATGATCTCTTTGTTAGTTTACTTGGTTTATGTGGAATTATGGGGCTTCACATACACATTGCACTACTATACTTGGATTGGGGTCATGAGTAAGGTATTGTGATGTATTGATGAAGTGGACTCTAAATATGAAACATTGACTATGGTTCTATTATCATGGTACTCTTGAATCATGAATGTCTTGTTGGGGTGATATGGTTTTGTATATGGTTCTTGGAATGTGCATCAATGCTTTTAAAGTGAACTTAGCATGCTTGTAACAAAATGTCCCTTTGTGCATGTTTTCAAATGTTTTACTTGCATATGTTTCCATACTTAGTACATGTGGTTTGTACTAACCGATATCTTCTATTTCTACATAAATGTAGTTTCGGGCCATTGAAGTGATTCAAGGCCATTTTCTCAAGAATTTTGGATTGTTTCCCAAGTTGGTGAGTCTTCAAGTCCGAGGACAAAATCTTATAATTCTAGCTTTAGTACTTTGCTTATGTTGACAGACATTGTTTTATTTCTCCTATTTTAAGGACTATGTTGTATTTATTTTATAAGACTTGTAACGATGTAAGAGTTAAGTCCCAACTTTTCGTACTCTTATGTTTTAAATGGAGATGTGAGACAAGTTAGTTTTATTTTCGATATATGTGAAGTAAAGTTGAACTTCAAATGAAAATTTTTAATTTTTTCACTTTTTATTCTATCTATGATGCAATGATGAATGCTAAGGGCTTGTCCAGGGCCTCTTCAAGGGTGAAGACGTCGGTTACGTAGCTCTCCGATTGTTACAGGACATTACCTCACTTGTTGACCAGTCTCTTCAACATTATCCTCATCAATGAATTTCTATGTGCTTCTAGAGTCTATGAGTATGGCCAGATTCCTATTCTTCAGGTCCCTTGACAAAAATAGTGTTTACCCTCGTATGGCTGCCTGAGAGTGCACTATGACACCCAACTTCTCATATCTCTTGTTCTATATCACCTTCAATGATTATCTGTTGATTGATATCCTCAACCTCTTTATTAGCCTCTTTTTCT
>CM064963.1:71527659-71602658 GCA_032847665.1 Solanum chilense
TGCCAATAGTGCATGCCCGACTAGCCAAATAATAATTATTAGTACTTCTGAGTTCCAAGGATTTGTTCGTTACAGAAAGCACAAGAGACGAAGAAACTCTTATAATCTTATTTATCAGATATCAGAATCGACAAGGATAACAATACAGGGACAATATGCTAATAATACAACATTGTGTTTCCTTCAAAAGAAACAAAAAAATAGAGGAAAAACAAAGAAAATTTTGCATAAACTCGTATAAAAAAGTAGAATCTATAAAGATACATCGTTTTGCTGCTGAAGACACACAGCAGGCACCAATATTCAAACAATACTGATATACCTGAAGAGAAAGAAATGACAAAAGAAAATGTTAGTTAACAGTAAAATCAATTCACAGCAGCAGAAACAGATGCACACATTTACGCAAGCCCAAGTATAGGGTTCTTTTAATTACCATAACAATTAATTTGTGATGCCTCTCTACTAATGAATTCTCAGGCAGCAACCTGTTACATACAAGAAAAATATGTATAAAATAACAAGAAAAAGGAAATAAAGGATATGCAGAACGAAAATATTGTTATTTTGACAAACAAATAAAGACAACGCATAATGGAAAGACAGAGTATATGCCCATACCAATCAATTGGTAATAGAAGAGATTTTTATGACTGCACAAAGTTAGAGAACTTCTAGTACTTTTAAGTTTTACTTTGTATAAATGCTGGTCTGAGATGAATTTCAATTGGATTAATATGGTTAATGAGGATTCATATAGTTGACCCCAACTTGTTATGGATTGAGGCCTAATTGTTTTTCATACAAATAAACTGAAGATCAGCTCATATTATGAGCTCAATTAGCAGCCAACCACAGTGAATCATCCCATATACTCCATTATTATGGAGACAATTCTCCTGGATAAGGCAAATTTTAGGAGCAAATCTAACCATATCAATAATGATAAATAAAAATAATGCTCCATGAACTCAAAATATATGCAGAAATTGTTTGAATTGTAAGGCAAACATTCACAGGATTCTCAACACTAAGTATTAATTTACTGATCTCATAATGTAGAATAAATCTAGCGATGCATAAGCCCTAACATTTGCAACAGAGGACATTTACCTCCCAATTACATTACATACGTCAGCTATCCTTTTCCATGCAAGTTACTAGGTCTTAATATCGTTTAAACATTCACTAAACCATCATTTTTACTATACCTTCTCATTAGATGGGGCAAAAACAGCTTTAACGGCTTCGAATACTTCTCCAACAGGCTTTACAGCATCAATCTGAAGGCAAAAAAGATGTCAATTTCTGTTTAATATGCAGAGTCTCTCTATCTGGAGTGGAGGGGAGGAAGAAAAAGAGGCTGAAAGATAAAACAGTACCTTTCGAACCTTCCCCTTGGAGTTGTAATGTTCAATAACAGGTAGACTAGATTCCATGTAAACGTTGAATCGCTTCTTTATTGTTTCAATATTATCATCTTCTCTTCCCTAAAGAACGAAAATTTCAAAGTTAATGAGAAGAAAATCAATCACAATAATAGAGAAGAAGATTAACTTAAAAGAAACAAGAATACCATAAAGGTTTGAAGAACTGTAAGCATGAGAAGAAGTCTTATAATATGTCTAACCTGGTTCCGACCTAAAAGGCGTTTCTCCATCTCTGCTTCAGGACAATCAAAGAAGAGCACAAACTCAGGCTCAATTCCAGTCTGGGAGACATTAAAATATGATAGTTAAATTTTAACAACTCTTAATAAATAGGAGAATTATCAATATGCAGCTAAAAAGAGCTGTGGAATGAGGAACTCACGACCAACTCAAAAGCAGCACGATTCTCCTCATTCCGGGGGAAACCATCAATAAGAAATTTGTCATTGCCATTTTCCTGAATTGCTCGTTGGAGAAGCTTAATTGTTACCTCTGATGGAACAATCTTCCCTTCTTTAATCATGTTCGAAATCATCGTCCTGTACATTCAAAAGCACAGTACTGAGGATTAATCCTTTGTGTGCAATAAACACTGCTTGAAGCTATTGAACAAAACTCAAAGAGATGATGCAACTTAGCAACAGCTGTTGATCTACTACACAGAATGTTGGTTGAAATGACAAAGGGTAGAAAGTAAGGAGAAAGATAGAACAACACACAAACAAAACAAGATATCCTACCCATTCTCGGAACCAGATTTTATTTCTGCTCGGAGAAGATCACCAGCACTTAGATGGGTGTACCCAAAGTGTTCAACAATATTAGCACATTGGGTGCCCTTACCACTGCCTGGGCCACCTGTCCAAGTTAATAGAGGAGACAAATCTTAGCACAGGATAAAAATCTAACATCATTGGTACAGATTGCATCAACAAATATGTATGTGCAATGAGGATGTGTATTTGATCAAGAAATCCGCACAGGTCGCACCCCCATAATAGGATATTTCCAAATAATTGTTTTATTCACAACGCCCAAACACAAAAAATCTTTTTTGAGTGAGTTAGATAAAGAAGTAGAGCAATTAGCTTAAGAGTACATTAAGTTTTATGGTGAAATAGATATACCTCCTTCAAATTTTCTCAAGTAACCATCACAAGTTTAATACTACAAAACCCTCCTGTTAACTTGTATGTAAATAATCACAAAGATGAAGCCCCGTTACTTCAGAAAATCAATTCTACCATTAAAATCTTAACTGGAGTCAAATTTTTTCCAACCAGTCCAATCTGATCTGGCTTTTACACAATATAGCTTCTTGTTTCATTTTAATTAAAATTGGATGTAAATGCCCAAAAGATTCTTGCAGTCATACAGGCAATAGTTTAATATTAATACAACAAATGGGTTTGGGTAGTTTCAACCAAAGAAGCTATAGTTATGGCGTCAAACCCTGAAAAGTTAGACATATAGACTGCCAAGAGCTGCATTTTAATCGGTATTAGTGGCAGCACTAACTGAACATGTAGATCAGATAACATATGATTCAAACAAGTTCCACCTCTAATCCTCACAATTACATACAGGGACAAAATACTTTGCCAAACTATGAGGTGCCGTATCAAGACTGCCACAAGCTCATGCAATGTTGGTGTTGAAAAACTCACCTAGAACAAAGATAACGGTGACCTTCTTGTTGGTTGGCAGGCTTACTGCTCCCTGCAATTCATTATTAAGAAGATATCAAATTAAGGAGAATGTAGCATCTGCGTGACACTGTGCAGGAGCAGAAATCATGGATAATTATACTATTTACTAAGAGTGGTGGTGGTAATTTATGTATGGGGAGGAATTTTTATATTCAACAATAATGTTCTTATGATAATAGAATTAATGCCTAGCAAGAAGAACTCATAGAACTATATGAGAACTTTTATAAATAAAGAACTTCAGGGAGGACAATGGGAGTTAGACCCCTATTTCCGTTCTTTCTTGGTGTTGCTGTTGGTACATGCATCCTGCAAATCTAGAAAATCGGTATCTAATTTCACAGTGCAATTGTTGTAGCCCATATGATGTAAGACACACCACAACTCCACTATTTTACGTCTTTGAAATCTCATAATATTTTCTGCAGGTTTCTTTAATTATAGTAGAAGTTCTTATTTGCATATGACAACAGAGAAGTTAGTGATAGCTTAAAGGTCAAGCATCCATCCAATAATGTCATCCAGGGTAAAAAACATTTCACTTTTGTTTAGATACCAGATGCTTAGACGATATGTTAATGAGAGCTCATTCACAAAGGGAGTGGACACCAATAATCAAGGTAATAAGAATATTCTTTAGATATATGAAAGCACATTTAATGTAAAGAAAGCTACCTGGTTAGCAGACTCGACAACAGTCCCCATGGATTTCTGGTAACTTGGTCTTACAAAATTGTCTGCAGAAAGACAGACTCAATTAATCAGGAATGTTGACACTAAAAATAAAGGAGGGGGGGCTGAACATCTAGAAGGAAAAGACTTGCACTTGCAGAGATCAGATGCTGGAATCTTCACTTAATATATTCCAGCTTCAGATCACATAAGAAAAATGAACATGTTCACATTAATAAGCTTCAGATAATATAACTGCTAGAGTTAAAAACAGAATCCTTCATGTCTCCAGAAAATGTAGCACTTTTAATCTAAAGTATAAAACATCAATCTTCATAATAGATGAGAATCAAAAGCAAAAAAATCCAGAACCCACGTCTTTACATGAACCCGCCCCGCTTCATCATGAATTTATTCCTTCTCACATACATTCCCAAGTACCAGCCTAAACTATTCCCAAGCCTCGATACTATCCTAAAACAGTAGAAATTTTCCAGCAACTGAAATTAAAAAAGATCAAGTCAAGTTAAACAAAAAACCCACAAGTATTTTTAAAAAAAAATCAAATCTTTAAACAATAAATATGTCGGTGCAAAATTGAGCACGCGCAAACCAGATAAAATTGCATGAGATCTGTTCAACCATAAACAAATTCCTAATCAGATCAAATCAAAACTAGCTCCAAAATACAAAATCAAATCTCAAGAATTCCAAAACAAAGAGACAAAATTCGGGTCAGATCGGAGCAAAGAAAATGCAGTAAATTGAAGAACGCAATGTATGAAATTGAGGAGATGAATACAAAAGCGTAGATCGGGAAAAGAGAAATCAAGATCTGAAGCTTACCAAAGGTAGAAGAATGGTGGATTTGTGAAGACACAAAAAGGGAGGGAATGGTAATGTGAAGAGCTCGCGAGGCTCTTTGAGATATATTTATAGGCCTCGAACTAAATTTGGGAGAACCATTTTGAACGGTAAACTCTTCCCTTTTTCCTTTCCCACTCCACACGTTGCGTTGAATGGTTACTCTTTTTTTCCTTTTTCACTTTATAGTGAATTGACTAACCTAACAAATTTATATATTTCGAGCGATGTTTCGACTTCAAATTCTCCTTATGAAATAAGTTTAGGGATTTTAATAACATTTAAAAATATAAAACTTAACTCATTCGTTTATATTTTGAAAAAAAAATTAATGATGAATGTGAAGAGTTAGATTGTGTTATATCACATGAAAGAATTACATTAAAAAAGGATAATTATCTAATACTATCGCGAACTAGTGAAAATTTATGAAATTATATGTATTTAAAAGTTTGTAATTGCAAACGCGTTTATTTATAAAAGGATCATGGAATAAATGATTTATCGATGTAGCACCTTAAGATATTCCAGTGTATCTTGATCATGAACTATAGTTTGCTTATTTTTGTAATATTATATAAGATTTAAGAAAATTTTGATCGATTTCATAACTAGCTGAATGAAAAAAATAAATTAATTTAAAATATAATAAAAATTGCATGTAACTTCAAATTAATTTGATTTTTAATAATGCCCTGTTATCCGCTTTTAATCAGAAAGTGCACTAATTTTTTTTTTTAATTTTTTCTTTTAATCTTGTACATCATTTTTGGCATAGACTAAGAAAGAATGGATCAATTCAATTTTAGATAGGATTATTTTTTTGCTTACATTTGGAATCATACGAAAAAGAATTTAATTGTTTGTACGAGAATATAAGAGCTAGAAATAAGAAAATAATGTGACTTGTTTGTGCTCGTTGATAGCTACTTTACACTTGTTTTTTCTCTTTGTTTCTTCTTTTTGGCAAACTAATTATCAATTAAAGATATGACAATATTTTTAATGGTTCGTGGAGAAAGAGCTGGTTTGTTTTTCTATACCTTCGATGTTTGTTTTGATTGTTATTTAAAATGTATTATAATGAATTGTTAAATTTAGTTGTTACAAAATAATGAAAACCCCTATTTTATGGAACAACGATTTGGTGTGTTTCAATTGTTACTTAATTTTTTTTAAAAATTATATTTTTAAATAATATTTCAAAATACTATTTTACCCTTAGCTTTACCTTAATTATTTGAATTTAGTCAAACCTCCTACCATAGCATAATAATGAAAATTATAGTAAATTTATAAATTACAATATAGTACGATACTACCAAACCAAACAATTAAAAGTTATTAAACAACAACAAACAATACAGTCTAATCAAATATTGTATTTACCATACAATGCACTACAATACAATACATTATAAAACAATTGATAACAATGATCCAAACAAAGCATTAAATTAAAGATTGTTTACATGCTAATTTGTAAGGAGATGTTGTTTGCACTTAATAAAGAGTTAAATCTTAATTATTATTTTTTTTCTTTTATATACTAGTAGATATCAAATATTTTTTATATTACTTAAAATATATTGAGTTGAAAATGAATTGTATTTGTTCATACTAGTAGTAGAAAAGGATATTTGTAAATATGTGCTTAAAATTCATAATTGAAGTTCATGGAAGATCAAACACCAATATTACATAAACCGGTCTATATAAAAGTGTAAAAATGTGTATAATCATCTCTTATACACTTTTATATCGGATGTACAGTAAAATAACGTATATATAAATACTGCTGTGATAAAAATAATATTCATGTAGACCATATATTTTTATAAAAATCTTCAATTAAAAGACAAATGCATTCAAAAAGAAGAGTGTGAAAAGAAAAAAAAACTAATGGAAAGTAGGTGTACTAAATGATTATGATTGTGGCACTTCACCCTTAGGCCTTGTTTTCACCAGAATTACAAAATTTCACATCAACCCACTTTGAAGTTTCAATGCCGGTCTCATGTTAGGGTTAGGCCTCGAGTCGACGTTGGGTCCCCAGTCATGGTGGGGTCTTTGTTGGGTACGGGTTAGGCTTAGTCCAGGTTTGGCTTGGATTTTGAGTCGGAGTCACGAAGCAAGGGTTCGTGCTATTTTTTTTGGGGGGGGGGAGGGGGGCATAGTATTTGTCACTACTATATTTCCTTACTAATAGAACACTCAAAAACAAGTAAAATTCACTTATTTGTGAAAAAAAACATTTTCATATCATACCAAACTCACCCAAAGTGTGTATACTTTTTCCTTATCTACTGTTAAAAGTCTCGACTTCAAAAATTAAAAACATTTTTATCCAAATGTACAAAATATATTAAACATTACATATAAGAAAATCATAGAACTTTCCTTTGTGACAGAAGAAAAGGTCAAAAGAGTACTTGTCAAGACACCAATTTAAAAATTCAATACTAACTTTCTAGTCAAGCAAATTCGAAAGTTCAGAGGAACGCTTAAAGAAGCATCAAAGTTGATATGTAGCTAACATGTTTTCATGTGATAAAAGCTTGTTTTTTAAAAAGTTCTCAAAATAAATTATTTTCCATACTGGAGTAATAAAAATTAAAGGGTCTTTATCATAAATTCCTGAAATAACACACACCCTGTCAGAATATGAAACTTACGTTCAAAAGAATATGAATATTACAATAGCAAATAGAATATTCTTGCTCTTTTACCGATCAAAAATTATTCTTACTTTTTTTTAAAAATTATAATAGTAGTGTACTGGCCAGCTTGCCGTACCTTAACTATTTCATTGGGCATATGTTATCTTCTGCCAACATATATATCAGGCTAATTTGCCGATGAAAGAAAATATTATTTCTTGCCTTCACTAAAATTTAATTGAGAGATCATATAATTTGTTTCATTTCATTGACCACTAGATCACACCCGTGATTGTTGGAATATTCTTGGAATTTTTTCTATTGATGAACATGGAGTCCGAACCAGCGCAACTCAACTAATTCCATGGATAAGTGTCACCTCCCACAAGCCATATTTCAAATCCTTGTAGATCACTTCTCTTGTTTGATTTGCTATATACTAGCACTCCACTTCTACCTAACTGTTTCTCTATTGGGGAATGCTGGAAAAATGACCAGCTGACATTAAATACCAGATTGCGAAGTAGAACTTTTCAATTCAAATTTAATCTCTTATGAAACTTATACTCATTTTATTTAAAACTTGTTATGGTTTTCTTTATAATGTAGATTTCAAAGTATGACATTGGACAGCGTATGAAAATGCAACGAGCTTTGAGTTTCATAAACTAAATCAACAAACTATAAAGTGATATACAGTACCTAAGTTCTGAGAGGACTCCCAACGGAGTTGCTGAAATTACAGTCGTACCTTCAGTCTGGATAATGATCTTGATCCCTTTCGATAAAGCTTACTGATTTACAGTATGCATCGAACTACGACCTTAGCTCTGCAAACCTCTGTCTCACGGCATTGGCAAGTTTCCACTCACCAATACTAGTCAGGCCTTCGACAACCTTTTGCCTTGACCTTATGTATGGTATAAAGCCTCTCTTGGTCATTTCTATCACAAACATACCAGCTAAAAGAAACTTCCGGCTCTCTAAGCACCCTTCAAGGACTGACTGGTAGCACTCGAATCCAACATGCACACCCTCATTTGTTAAGAACTCAATTACTTCAATTGCTCTCCTTATCTCTTTGTTAGCCCGTATTGCTGCCAAAGCTTTGACCAAAGTTTCTTTTCTGGGGCTCAAGCCAAATATGGCAACCATTTCATTCAATGTCTTTATGATAGCAGACGTCTGTCTTAGCTCGGACAAGTTGTCAACTAAAGAACCGTAACAATCCAAATCTGGACTACAACCAGCACGGCCCATGCCCTTCAATACATTAACTGCTTCATCTATCTGATCAACCTTACAAAGCGATGAGATCAGGTAATTGCAAGTGCCACAATCAGGTGCATATCCAATATCCTGCATTTCCAACAATATGCTTGAAACAGAATGGGAATTACTCCGACGTTCCATCCATGCAGCGGAGAGTAGGAGGTGAGTTTGAGGTACCGGAATGCAGCCAGAGCGAAGGGTACGCTGGAGAATGGCAAGAGCAAGTGGGAGAGGATTTGAGGTTTGGAGACTGTAGGAAAGGAGGCAGGAATATGCAATTTGAGGGCGATAACGAGGCCTGATCGGAGTAAAAGACTGTAAAATTTCGTCAACAATTCTGACACTTGTGTTTTCAGGAAAATTGGATAAAAATGAAAAGGGATTCGAAGTGCGGTGAAACCCTTCCGAAGAGCTTAGAATATCAGTAATCTGTTCATATCTTTTATCTTCCACCACAGCTTTAATGGATTCTTCAAGCATTCTTGCTGAAGAGATAAAAGAACGACAAAGAGGACGAACAGAGAAGTGTAGTTTTGCAACAGCCATCACCCTGTTCCAGTTCTTCTTATTTTCCTCTCAAATGTAAATAAAATTAGTCGCACATAAACTGATCAAACACGAAAGCTGATCTTTTTAATTGGAATGAACAGCTTAGTCTCGGCTCAGAATGCTTGAATTACCTACACCTGCAGAAGGGGTTTACAGCAATTGGACACATGATATAGCAAAATAAATGAAGAACAGAAAATATGTCACAATTTTCATTGTGGCATAACATCGAACAGGTTGCAGGCATAAAATGGGACACAAATAACAAACACCACTTAGGAAAGATTCAAAAACATACAAATTCAACATTCTATCGAGTGGAAAAGGAGAGAAGTTATACCTGATCTGACTAAACAATATCACGCATACGTATGCTTCTGCAATTTTTCTTCTTCGGTTTCCAACATTTTACAACTTCTATATTTACTTTAAACTATGAGGTGTTGTTATTATTCTCCTAATTAATTTGTTTATATTTTGAAATCACAATTCAATTTAATCAATAACGTTATATACAATTAAAAGAAGGATCAAATGCTTGAGTGTTTTATTTTTATTTTTTACATTTAAGATTATAACATTTTTTTAAAAATGTATTGAATATTATTATCGCATAAAGTTCTCCTAAAAGCGTATATTATACAAATTACAATGAATCAGCTAAATGAAAAGAAAAATAATACTGTTCTATAATTTATATAATATTTTTTTTCATCTTTCAATATAATAATTATTGGGTATATACAATTTATATGAGTTTGTAGACTAAATAATTGTCTCGGAGTTGTTACTTCATCTTTCAACACCTTTTTTTTTTTTTTAAAAGTCTACCCGTTGTAAAACTTCGTGTAATTGCACTTTGCACTTATATTCATTAGTACATGACACTCGTTAGTGATCATAATTCATTTAGTTGATTATGAGGCCATTTTTGTTGTTGTAATTGATGATAAATTATCAGTGCTCTGATAATGGAAAAAAAGAAAAAAACTAAACAAGTGAAAATAAATTGAATCTTCATAATTAAATAGACACATATCCTACGTAAATATTTCAAAGACACAAAAGTGATAATTCCTTTAAAGTTCTGAATTTCTGGCATCTTTTTTGACTTTTTTCGCAAGTGTAAACCGCAAAAATATATATGAAAAAATCCACCTAGTTTACGGAACATGAATTAGTAATAACTAGAAATGGCTACAAGAGCCAAAATGTATAGAAACTGCAGTGGCGGAAATGAGGAAGCTCTGTAACTATCGGCAAAGTTTATTTCTCTGCCCCCAGCTGCAAAATTCAACATAAACACATTGTTAATATCTAGAGAGCCGAAATAATTCTGAATCATGTTTACTCAGTGTGAAATCACATTATGGGTTCAGCTTCATCAAATTTAGATCGAATAAATTATTTGAGTGAACAAGAGAAAGAAATGTTATGTCTCACTTACCACAATCTCTAGTAGAATTACTAGTGATTGAACAAATGCACTGCGACATCTCAGTCTCTACATCAAATCCACAAGTCCCACCAGATTTAGCGCACCGGCCACATCCAGTGTCCGGCACGCTAAATGACAATTTCATCCCGTAAAGCCAATCCAACGGACCAACACCTTCCAATCTATCCGTATTATAAACACTCGTATAATGCGTGCAATCCAATATATCCATACTCATATACTTCACCGTTTCATAACTCGTGAAACAACACGCCGGCGTACTGTTAGACAGCAAATGAAACAACTTAAACGAAGTGCACGAACCGTAGAGTTCGTCACACGAATGACCGGAGAAATTAAAACAGAGCGACTTGTAATGGTTAAGTACCGGCGAATCAATGGAGCAATTGACGAGGACGAAGACCGTGTCAGGCGTAGGCGGGATTATAGCTGATTGAATTTCTGACATTTTGAAGTCGCGGTGAGGTTGTAGGATTGAACAAGTAGACATTGAAGGATCGAATATCGTCATGGTTTGCTTTTCGTAGTCGATTGATTGGACTTTGTAATTTCCTGACGGTGTTAGGAAGAATAAATCAGTAGCGGAGCAATTCAGCATGTGACGATACTGCGGGGCGCCGCAGCCATCGTCGATGCTGAACGGGTAGTTTATGGGAATGTTGTTACAGAAATTGCGACATGTTGAGTGAATTTGAGGGGATTGTGATAGTAGCAACAGAATGAGGTATATTGTTAGATGATTGAATGTGAGAAACGATGATTTTGAGCTAGCCATTGGTAAAGGTGAAAGAAAGGGAGTTTTAATTTGTTGTGAAAGGTTTTAGATTTGCAAAACAGAGATTCAATGAGTAACTTTTTTTTTTTTCACACGAATATTTCAAAGATTTTTGCAGAAAGCAAATGGTGAGCAGCTGTCCGCAATTTTCTCCTATTAACAGTTCATTTTTTGACCGTTGGGCCCGCCGTTTCACTGTCTTTTACAGGGCTCCACACTGGAAAAAAGCATCAGTATTCGATGATCAAGAAATGAAGAATTCTTTTTTCTTATTTAAGGAAAGGAATAAAGGACAACCACTTTCAATTTCTTTAGCACTTTCGAGAAATGCTTGTTAGTCGAGCTTGTTGCAACACTAATTATCTAATACGGTATATAACTTTATGTGACTTACGGGTTATTTAATACGGTAATATAACTTTATGTGATTTACGGGTTATCCAATAAGAGCTATTAGTTCAGTGTATGCTCGAAGAGAATCAATTACTACTAAATTTCGTGAAATACCAAACAAACATGTAGGTAAATGAATTTTTTAAAAATGTAACGCATATGACAAAGCTAGCAAAAGGACCAAGCAATTAGATACAAGACTAGAAAGAAAATGAAGCAATCAAAAGTAGCAGTAGTTTATCATAATGTCTCCTAAAGAACATCATATTGGAGCTCAAAGTCAAAGGAGTCAGATAATATACAAATCTACTTACAATCATACTATATATTTAAGAAAAAGAATAGTTTGTGATGCGAATATAACTGACATTTAAGAACAATAATATCGGGTTGTTTCATAAAGCATAATATAATAAAAAAATATTAATAATATTTATATTAGTAATACTTATATTAATTATGTTATTTAATTTATTGTATTAAAAATAATATGCATGATAAAAAAAATACTTATTTATTTATAAAAATATTGTCAAACAATTATAATGGAATGTTTAAAATATTTTGAGGGGCAATAAAATGTTCAACCCCATTACATTATCAATACTAAAAGGCCATTTCCATGTATTATACATACTAGAGTAAATAGTTATATCAGGAAATGGAGATATGGAAGATGGCTTGAGAGGGATTTGTAGTTATTAATTAATCTAGTGTGTATTAAAATCTGGGAAAAGAATGTAATATGTCATTAAATTATGAGAAAACCATCATCTATATAATACGTTAAGAGTTTAGCTTATTTATGTCATTTATATTTGAGAAAAAATCATTCATACTATTATTTGTTAATTAAAAACAATTTCAATTTTGCAACTTTATTTTCTTTTACGTGTGATTAATTATGATTCGATCATATCATTAATTATTTTTATTTCTATTAAAAAAGAAAATACGAATATGTCATCAATTTTTAAAAAATGCTTATCTATGTTATTCTTTAAAAAATAAATGAACTATATTTTTAAAAATAACACATAAAATTTTTTTAATAGGTCCATTCTTTCTTAGTCTATGCCAACAATGATGTACACGATTAAAAGAAAAGATTAAAAAAAAATTAGTGCACTTTCTGATTAAAAGCGGATAACACGGCATTATTTGAAATCAAATTAATTTTAAGTTACATGCAATTTTTCATTTTTTATATTTTAAATTAATTTATTTTTGTTATTCTTACAATAACTTGTATTTATAAAGTTAATAAACAGAAACAGAATCAAGATGAAGCAGAAAAAAAAATTTAAAATACAAGAATTAATCCGAGTCCACAGAAACTACTGTGTGTCCTTAAGAAATTTAATCCCCTCAATGTACCCAAGGTTATGGATTAATTTCTCCCAAGATAAAACGGATTAAACCTGTTAAAGAAATAGCGGTACCTCAAACTTCTTTAACTTCAACGAACTGAAGAACAGCAACAAGTCACACAGACTTAGTCGATCGACACTTTGATTTTGTTTTTTGAGAAAAATAAATGCAGAGAAAGAAAAAATTTTCAGTGATTAAAAAATCAAAAATTGACTTCCTTTTATAGCCATTTTCAGCAAGGAACATGTCTGTTCAGTGAAATCTGTTCAGACCCATTTTATCCAGAAAGTTGTGTCTTTTGGGAAAAATAACAACTTTTCGAAAAATTGTGTATGTTAGGAAAATAACTACTTTTTGGAAAGTAACCACTTTTCGAAAAGTAACGACTTTTCGGAAAGAGTAACAACTTTTCAGAATGTTACCGTTACCTGCAAATTTATAAGAAATGACTTTTCATTTGCACTTTGCAAATGACTTTTCATTTTCCCTCCAAAGTAGTTCCCTCACTTTTCATATTCTCTCTTTTCTTTTTCCATTCACACTTGCTAAAACCCAACAATCCCCCACATGAATGGGGAAGGCTATTGTTAAAACATATGCATGAAAAAACGTGTGTGTCTTGTAGGTAAAGGTTAATCGCATCTGGATAAGTAGGTTTCCCTTTAAACTTTCCGTAGTGAACATATATCGGATATACTCGGTCAATCGGTAGATTTGATATCTTTGAACCGTCGAGCTTTGGTGTATACCTAGACAACATATGTCACACAATCAACCCTTGAACTGTTCTTAGTTCTCATTGTTTTGTTCGTTTCAGCCATGAACACATCTTGGATAGTAAGTGCTTAAAGAACTGGCCTTACCGGATTCTCCTTGAAGCGGCTTACACTTCACACTTACATAGGTGATTTCTAAATGTGTTATCCCATAGATACACCATTTGATATTCCCTGTATCAAACTTAGAAACCATTAAAAAGTCCTTATGTCTTTATCCTGGTTACTAAACATTGTCTCATCATGAGAATGGACCATAAAATAATAATAATATTTTTTTTTCCTTTGACAATGTTGAACCGTCATCAATGACTTTGTTTTATCTCCTTGAACCTAGATCTTGGGATCTCCAGTCTTCTAGGTAGAGTTACCGCCACGATGACTTGTTCTCGGCCATAGTCCCATTCCCGTCGATGATTTCTCAACTCCCTCTCTATTTAGGCCTTTTGTAAGTGGATCCGACACATTATCTTTTGACTTCACATAGTCAATTGTGATAATTCCACTAGAGAGTAGTTGTCTCACAGAGTTATGTCTTCGTCTTATGTGACGAGACTTGCCGTTATACATAATGCTTCCAGCCCTTCCTATTGCAGCTTGACTATCACAATGTATGCATATAGGGGCCATTGGTTTGACCCAGTAATCCAATTTGCATCACTATATCCTTCAAGAACGGCTGGATATCTGTTGTAATGTAAAGCATAGTTTTGAGTGTCATCTAAGTATCCCAAAACTCTTTTCATTGCCAACCAATGATTAAGATTAGGATTACTTGTGTATCGACTCAGTTTACTGATAGCACAAGCTATCTCTGGTCGTGTACATTAAGCTTCCCAATACGCTAGCATAGTCCAATTGAGACTGACTTTCGCCTTTATTCTTTGCAAGATGAAGATTTACATCAATTGGAGTCTTTGCCCTTTTAAAATTCAAAAATTTGAATTTTTCAAGTATCCTTTGAATATAATGAGATTGAGACAATGCTAGACCGTTAGGAGTTTTAAGAATTTTAATTCCTAATATCACATCAGCAACTCCTAAATCTTTCATATCAAACTTACTAGCAAGCATACGCTTTGTAGCTTTTATATTAGCAATGTCTTTGCTCATTATAAGCATATCATCTACATATAGGCATAAAATAACTTCCTGATTTGGAGTATCTTTAATGTAAACACATTTATCACATTCATTGATCTTAAATCCATTTGACAACATGGTTTGATCAAACTTTGCATGCCATTGTTTTGGTGCTTGTTTTAGCCCATAAAGTGACTTAATAAGTTTGCACACTTTATTTTCTTTACCAGGAACTACAAAACCCTCAGGTTGTTCTATGTAAATTTCCTCTTCAAGCTCTCCATTTAAGAAGGCTGTTTTCACATCCATTTGATGAATTTCAAGACCGTATACTGCAGCTAGTGCAATTAACATCCGAATTGATGTAGTCCTAGTCACTGGCGAATATGTGTCAAAATAATCAAGACCTTCTTTTTGTCTAAAACCTTTGACAACAAGTCTTGCTTTATATTTGTCAATAGTTCCATCGTCTTTCATCTTCCTTTTAAAGATCCATTTTGAACCCAAGGGTTTGTTCCCTGGAGGAAGATCAACCAACTCCCAAGTATGATTGCTTAAGATTGATTTAATTTCACTATTAACAGCTTCCTTCCAAGAGGTTGAGTCACTAGACAACATTGCTTCCTTGAATGTTTGAGGCTCACTTTCAAGAAGAAATGTTACAAAATCTGATCCAAATGAAGTAGATGTCTTTTGACGTTTACTGCGTCTTGGACTTTCTTCATTTTGTTCATTCTCTTTTGGTTCTTCTCTAGGTTGTTTAGATCCCCCACTAGATGACTCAAGTCTAGTTTTATACGGATAGATATGTTCAAAAAATTCAGCACTATCTGATTCCATTACCGTATTATCATGAATATCCGGATGTTCGGACTTATGAACCAAAAAACGACATGCCTTACTGTTTGTGGCATATCCAATAAATACACAATCCACAGTCTTAGGTCCTATTTTTACCCTCTTAGGTATAGGAACTTGGACTTTGGCTAGACACCCCCACACTTCGAAATATTTCAAATTGGGTTTTCTACCTTTCCATTTCTCATATGGAATTACATTTGTCTTTGAGTGAGGAACTCTGTTAAGTATCTGATTTGCTGTAAGGATAGCTTCCCCCCACAAGTTCTGTGGTAAACCTGAACTTATAAGTAATGCATTCATCATTTCTTTTAAAGTTTGATTTTTTCTTTCTGCAATTCCATTAGACTGAGGAGTGTAGGGAGCAGTAGTTTGATGGATTATTTCATTTTCTAAACATATATCTGCAAATGGAGATTCATATTCTCCACCTCTATCACTTCTGATCATTTTGATCTTTTTATCTAACTGATTTTCAACTTCAGTTTTATATTGCCTAAATGCATCTATTGCTTCATCCTTACTATTTAGCAAATAGACATAACAATATCTAGTGCAATCGTCAATAAAAGTTATGAAATACTTTTTCCCACCACGTGATGGTGTTGACTTCATGTCACAAATATCAGTGTGAATCAATTCTAAAGGATTTGAATTCCTTTCAACAGATTTATAAGAATGCTTAGCATACTTAGATTCAACACAAATTTGACATTTTGATTTATTGCACTCAAATTTTGGCAAAATATTTAAGTTAATCAGTTTTCGCAAGGTTTTGTTATTAACGTGTCCCAAACGTTCATGCCATAAACATTTAGACTCAAGCAAGTAAGAAGAAGCAAAATCTTTATTCATATCAACTGCAATTACATTGAGTTTGAAAAGACCATCACTAAGGTAGCCTTTTCCTACATACATATCATTTTTGCTTACTACTACTTTATCAGAAACAAATACACATTTAAATCCATTCTTGGTCAGAACTGGAATTGAAACTAAATTCTTTCTCAATTCTGGAACATATGAGACCCTATTCAAAGTCACCACCTTGCCTGATGTCATCTTTAATAGGACTTTGTCAGTTCCTTCCACCTTTGCAACAACGGAGTTTGCCATAAATAATTTTTCATCTGTAAGTGCTGGAGTATATGATGAAAATAATTCTTTGTTGGCACAAACATGGCATGAGGCACCAGAATCTATCCACCATTCTCTTGGATTTCCAACCAAGTTACATTCCGAAAGCATTGCACAGAGATCGTCCATTTCTCCTTTGGATTCAGCCAAGTTTGCTTGATCCTTCTTTTTCTTGTCCTTCTTAGGACCCCGACATTCATTACTATGAGATCTTCAACAGTCATCTCCTTGCGTTTGTGTTTCAAGTAGTTTTTAAAGTCCTTCCACAATAGAGGTAACTTTTCAATAATTGCAGTCACTTGAAAAGCATCATTCACAATCAATCCTACATGAAAGGTTATGTGAGTATTAAGGGAAAACTTAATATTTCTAACATAGGCATTAAATAAATTTATACCTTCAGCAAGGAGATCATGGATTATGACCTGCAATTCTTGAACTTGGGTGACGACAGTCTTACTGTCTATCATCTTAAAGTCCAGAAATTTTGCCACAATGAATTTCTTCATTCCGGCATCTTCTGTTTTGTACTTCTTTTCTAAAGCATCCCAGAGTTCTTTTGAGGTTTTTGCATTGCTGTACACATTGTACAGATCATCTTGCAGACCACTCAAAATATAATTTTTACACAAAAAATCTGAGTGTGTCCATGCTTCTGTTACCAAGAATCGTTCATCAGCCGGAGTTTCATCTGACATAACAGGAATATTCTCATTGATGAACTTCTGCAAACTCAACGTAGTGAGATAGAAGAACATCTTTTGCTGCCATCTCTTAAAGTCGACTCCAGAAAACTTTGCAGGTTTCTCAGCCGGTGCTAAGGCAGCATTTGAACGATTATGTGCAACCGTTGTTGTTGCAGCACTTACTGTTCCAGCATTTGTTTGACTTGAATTAGTCATTTTTTTTTTCTGTCACAAATGGCAGATAAATTAAGTATTTAAAATACTAACAGTAAAGAACAAATCTTTACACAAACTGTTTCTGATTTAACGATAAAGTTTTTATGTTCTTTTAATCGTTAATCGAATGAATTTTAAAAATTCAAGCAGAGTAGAAAACCATAAAGGTTTTAATCTCCAGAAACCTCAAATACAGAAACTGTATAAATTTCTTAAGATTGTTATTCTTACAATAACTTGTATTTATAAAGTTAATAAACAGAAACAGAATCAAGATGAAGCAGAAAAAAAATGTAAAATACAAGAATTAATCCGAGTCCACAGAAACTACTGTGTGTCCTTAAGAAATTTAATCCCCTTACTGTACCCAAGGTTATGGATTAATTTCTCCCAAGATAAAACGGATTAAACCTGTTAAAGAAATAGCGGTACCTCAAACTTCTTTAACTTCAACGAACTGAAGAACAACAACAAGTCACACAGACTTAGTCGATCGACACTTTGATTTTGTTTTTTGAGAAAAATAAATGCAGAGAAAGAAAAAATTTTCAGTGATTAAAAAATCAAAAATTGACTTCCTTTTATAGCCATTTTCAGCAAGGAACATGTCTGTTCAGTGAAATCTGTTCAGACCCATTTTATCCAGAAAGTTGTGTCTTTTAGGAAAAATAACAACTTTTCGAAAAATTGTGTCTGTTAGGAAAATAACTACTTTTTGGAAAGTAACCACTTTTCGAAAAGTAACGACTTTTCGGAAAGAGTAACAACTTTTCAGAATGTTACCGTTACCCGCAAATTTATAAGAAATGACTTTTCATTTGCACTTTGCAAATGACTTTTCATTTTCCCTCCAAAGTAGTTCCCTCATTTTTCATATTCTCTCTTTTCTTTTCTCATTCACACTTGCTAAAACCCAACAATTTTTTCATTTCGCAAGTTGTGAAATCTATCAAAATTTTCTTAAATCTTATATAATACTACAAAAATAAGCAAACTATAGTTCATGATCAAGATATATTGGAATATCTTAAGGTGCCACATCGATAAATCGTTTATTTCATGATCCTTTTATAAATAAACGTTTGCAATTATAAACTTTTAAATACATATAATTTCATAAAATTTCACTAGTTCGCGATAGTATTAGCTAATTATCCATGTAATTCTTTCATGTGATATAACACAATCTAACTCTTCACATCCACGTTATTTATTTTACAAAGTATAAATGAATGAGTTAAGTTTTACATTTCAAAAAGTTTTAAAATCTCTGAACTTATAGAATTTGAAATCATGTTATCTAAACATATAAATAAAATTATAATATCAAATTACATGTCGAAACGTAGCTCGAAATATATAAATTTGTTAGGTTAGTCAATTCACTATAAAGTGAAAAAGGAAAAAAAAGAGTAACCATTCAACGCAACGTGTGGAGTGGGAAAGGAAAAAGGGAAGAGTTTACCGTTCAAAATGGTTCTCCCAAATTTAGTTCGAGGCCTATAAATATATCTCAAAGAGCCTCGCGAGCTCTTCACATTACCATTCCCTCCCTTTTTGTGTCTTCACAAATCCACCATTCTTCTACCTTTGGTAAGCTTCAGATCTTGATTTCTCTTTTCCCGATCTACGCTTTTTTATTCATCTCCTCAATTTCATACCTTTTGAGTTCCATTGTGCATTTATGAAGAAGATCGGTGAATGACAAAGCATTCAACTTTTATATCTGGGCAAACGATAGCAGGGATTGAAACGAAACACGTTTATAGGTACTCTCGGCCGTTCATTATTGTTCCCAAATTACTAGTAATTAAAATTTTGATGAAACTTAATTAGTATATCTTGGCCCTTTCCACTGAATTTTATACACCTAATTTAATTATTTTAATGTGTTGACAAATTAATTAGGGAAACAAATAAAAATGATACTTATTTGGATTTCGTAAAAGTTTCTATAATTTGCTTATCCTTTTCAATTTCAGTAGCTGAGATGTCTTCAAATTGCGTAGCAGCTCAAGTAATTCGGTAAGCAGTTTTTCTCTGTGGATTTAATGCATACATGTCTATCTAATTGCCTTTGGAAATTATAATATGCATTGAGTTTATCTAATCTGATTGCAACTCTATTTTATGTTGCATATGTTTCGTCCATTTTATTTCTGGGATTACTTGAGATTGAGATTATGGTGAATCATGAGTCCATCTCGGTTGGACTCACCTACTTAGCTTAGGTTTTGTTTCAGTGCCAAATTGAATGACTTGCTGCAGTTTGGAGATTGAAAAAGGAAACACCAGATGGTTTATTATTATTACATTTTTGATTATACGATAGTTCAATTGTATTAATAGTTAATAAGTATGCGAATAGAGGGAAATGTGATTAAGTAGTAATATTGTAGCGCATTTTGATCTTTCGTAGATAGAAACTCTGATTTTATGGCAAGCAATATAGCAATTGCAATGTGCCTAAAAGAAAGAATAAGTGTTTGATTAAATTGAGTCATAGGAAGTCTCAATAAACTTTTCGGAGGATAGAAAAAAGAAGATCCCATTTGCTTTTGCTGCATCACATCTTTAATATTTTGTCCATTTATTCATCTCTGTGAGACAGAAAATTGATTTAGACTCTTAATTTCAAATGAGAACCGATATGTAGTGGTTTTGTGTTGGAGCATTGTTGATTTAAACAAAGCAATTAAAATATCACCATGTCTCATGTGGCGTGCTGGATATTTATGATTGCCAATCCTAGTTCTTTTTAAACTCAGTGTTGTAAAAAGCCTCGCTCTAAGCTTTGAAGTGAAGCCAGGTATGGGTCTTGCGCTTCAGATGGCTCCTTCTCTTCTGCAATATCCCTACTGCTAGCGACTTCTTTTTTCTTCTTTCTCTTCTCTGTTTCAATATCTCTTTTTTCTTTCTCGCTCATCTCCATTGAAAGTTTAGCACCACATCTTGTTACACATTTGACTAATAAGTTCTTTTCCTTTTCTTGATTAATTTCTTTAGTTACGGTAATATTAAAGACCTTTAAATCCGTAAATAATCATAATTGAAACATACTCCTAAATAAGGATGAATTCCTGGTCACTAGCTCCATTCATTCCATAATTTCAAGGGAACTAATGATCCTCATTGTAATTATTCTGAGTTGCTTGGTGGGTTTTTTGGGGAAATCACTTAATTATAGTGGCAGTTCCCATGCACTAACATCTCTGTTTTGGCAATTGTTGGGACAGGTATAATTCTTACTCAGAGTGACACCTTGGACCTTCTTAGATATCGTGATGCTGGAAGATAAAGGTTGGGAAGATCCTCGTTCCGTTAATAGCCCTAGGAGGATCTTGAGTTTTTCCAAGAATAGGAAGGCCACTGTGTTCTTTCCAGACCCAGACGACAGAGATTCAGGTTTTGGTGTTTCTGGAGATCAGGGACCCAAGACTTCTGAAGTTTACGGATTTGTTGGCTCCATTACTACTGTTGTTGCTACAGGTCTACCCATCCTCATCTTTAAGAAGCTTAGTCTGTTACTTAGAACATATCCCTATGTTTGAATATTCAATGTTTTCTTCTGATGTCATAGTTTTGGAATACAGTTGAATTGTTAGTATTATAATGTGATGTGATTTTCTTCCTTGGTAATGCTCATCATGGCATGAAAGTTACTTATTCTTATCTTTTGGTTAGACTCCTTGGCCTTCCTGGAAATGCTTGTGCCCAGGCATCACCAGTATCCATATATAGGGCAGAGTATGCTAATTGATTTTTCTTGGGAGTTGAAATGACAAGGCTGTTGAAATCTCTGTATATATTACTCTGCAAATATTGAAAACAGATGCAAATACTAATTTTTGTTGTTTGTGACATGCTGTCTGTTGTTAAGTATAGAGCTCTCCTATTTTGTATGTATAGCTGCTTTGTTTAACCTAGTTTCACTGGTATTCCAGTGGTCACAATATTCATTTGTTTTCATGCATACGGAAGTCTGATTGGTTTCTATTATTTTCGATGAGCAGTTCTTTTTCTGGTGTGGGCATATCTTCCCGAACATTGGTTGCACTCTTTGGGAATTGTTTACTATCCAAGCAGGTAAAGAAGATGTACTTGCAGGCTTGTGTCATATTTACATAAAAGATCCTTTTTAAAATTAGGAGATATTATGAATTTCGTAGTATCATAGTTTCAAATTCACTTAGCTGGTTTGTCTGACACCAGAGCCAGAAGCTGGTTAGTGTATTCCAGCCTAAGTTGGGCTTAGTTTATTCCAGTTTCTGGATCTATAATGGCATTTGGTTGTTTTGAACAAACGTCTTGAGAATAGAATCCACAGATTTTAAATTGATAAACCCTTTAGTTGCATTTCAGAAATTGATATATTGGTCCTACACTTCAGAAATTACAAGTGCATGAAAGCAACTTAAAGCATTTGCAGAATGCACAAGATGAAAAGAATTTTCTAGGCAGAACTTAGCTGGTCACATACTAATTGTCACAAGATATATTCAACATCCTGTTAAATTGTTCTTCTTTTTATCAGGTACTGGGCATTAGCTGCGCCAGCTTATGTGATGATGACTATAGCACTAGCTGTAGGATTTTACATTGGTCTCAACTTCTTGGCTACCCCTCCTCCAACTTCTTTCAGCATGATATATGGTAATTGTTACTTAGACTTTCTGGGAATGACAGTAGAAAGGATTTTCCTAGCATCTCTGTCTCGACTCTTGATGCATGCAAAACCCAAATTTAGCATTGTTTGTTGAGAACACAATATGAGTAGTTGTTTTTACATAATCATGGGATTGAGCACGTAATGTTTTCTTTCTATCTGTTCTGCAGATGAATTCACGAGAGAACCTTTGTAATTATAAACTTTTAAATACATATAATTTCATAAAAATTTACTAGTTTGCGATAGTATTAGCTAATTATTCTTTTAATGTAATTCTTTCATGTGATATAACATAATCTAACTCTTCACATCCATCATTATTTTTTTTAACAAAATATAAACGAATGAGTTAAGTTTTACATTTCAAAAAGTTTTAAATCTCTGAACTTATAGAATTTGAGATCATGTTATTAGTATAAATAAAATTATAATTTCAAACCACGTGTAGAAACGTCGCTCGAAATATATAAATTTGTTAGGTTAGTCAATTCACTATAAAGTGAAAAAGGAAAAAAAGAGTAACCATTCAACGCAACGCGTGGAGTGGGAAAGGAAAAAGGGAAGAGTTTACCGTTCAAAATGGTTCTCCCAAATTTAGTTCGAGGCCTATAAATATATCTCAAAGAGCCTCGCGAGCTCTTCACATTACCATTCCCTCCCTTTTTGTGTCTTCACAAATCCACCATTCTTCTACCTTTGGTAAGCTTTAGATCTTGATTTCTCTTTTCCCGATCTACGCTTTTTTATTCATCTCCTCAATTTCATACATTGCGTTCTTCAATTTACTGCATTTTATTTGCTCCGATCTGACCCGAATTTTATCTCTTTGTTTTGGAGTTCTTGAGATTTGATTTTGTATTTTGGAGCTAGTTTTGATTTGATCTGATTAGGAATTTGTTTATGGTTGAACAGATCTCATGCAATTTTATCTGGTTTGCGCGTGCTCAATTTTGCACCGACACATTTATTGTTTAAAGATTTGATTTTTTTAAAAAAATACTTGTGGGTTTTTTGTTTAACTTGACTTGATCTTTTTTAATTTCAGTTGCTGGAAAATTTCTACTGTTTTAGGATAGTATCGAGGCTTGGGAATAGTTTAGGCTGGTACTTGGGAATGTATGTGAGAAGGAATAAATTCATGATGAAGCGGGGCGGGTGCATGTAAAGACATGGGTTCTGGATTTTTTTATGCTTTTGATTGTCATCTATTATGAAGATTGATGTTTTATACTTTAGATTAAAAGTGTTGCTTCAATTTTTGTAATGTACATTTTCTGGAGACATGAAGATTCCTTTTTTACTCTAGCAGTTGTATTTTCTGAAGCTTATTAATGTGAACATGTTCATTTTTCTTATTTGATCTGAAGCTGGAATATATTAAGTGAAGATTCCAGCATCTGATCTCTGAAAGTGCAAGTCTTTTCCTTTTAGATGTTCAGTCCCCCCTCCTTTATTTTTAGTGTCAACATAATCCTGAGTAATTGATTGAGTCTGTTTTTCTGCAGACAATTTTGTAAGACCAAGTTACCAGAAATCCATGGGGACTGTTGTCGAGTCTGCTAACCAGGTAGCTTTCTTTACAACTAAATGTGCTTCATATATCTGAAGAATATTCTTATTTACCTTGATTATTGGTGTCCACTCCCTTTGTGAATGAGTTCTAATTAATATATCGTCTAAGCATCTGGATTCTAAACAAAAGTGAAATGCTTTTTACCCTGGATGACATTATTGGAGGGATGCTTGACCTTTAAGCTATCACTAACTTCTCTATTGTCAAATGCAAATAAGAACTTCCACTATAATTAAAGAAACCTGCAGAAATTTTTTTGAGATTTTAAAGACTAAAAATAGTGGAGTTGTGGTGTGTCTTACAACATATGGGGCTACAACAATTGCACAATGAAATTAGATACCGATTTTATAGATTTGCAGGATGCATGTACCAACAGCAACACCAAGAAAGAACGGAAATAGGGGTCTAACTCCCATTGTCCTCCCTGAAGTTCTTTGTTTATAAAAGGGGTCTAACTCCCATTCTCCTCCCTGAAGTTCTTTATTTATAAAAGTTCTCATATAGTTCTATGAGTTCTTCTTGCTAGGCATTAATTCTATTATCATAAGAACATTATTGTTGAATATAAAAATTCCTCCCCATACATAAATTACCACCACCACTTTTAATAAATAGTATAATTATCCATGATTTCTGCTCCTGCACAGTGTCAAGCAGATGCCTTTCTATTCTTGGAAAAACTCAAGATCCTCCTAGGGCTATTAACGGAACGAGGATCTTCCCAACCTTTATCTTCCAGCATCACGATATCTAAGAAGGTCCAAGGTGTCACTCTGAATAAGAATTATACCTGTCCCAACAATTGCCAAAACGCCCAAAACAGAGATGTTAGTGCACGGGAACTGCCACTAGAATGAAGTGATTTCCCAAAAAAACCCACCAAGCAACTCAGAATAATAACAATGAAGATCATTAGTTCCCTTGAAGTTATGGAATGAATGGAGCTAGTGACCAGGAATTCATTGGTTGCTCATTATTGTCTATTGAAGGCCCATTGCGCAAAGGTTCTCTCGTGAATTCATCTGCAGAACAGATAGAAAGAAAACATTACGTGCTCAATCCTATGATTATGTAAAAACAACTACTCATATTGTGTTCTCAACAAACAATGCTAAATTTGGGTTTTGCATGCATCAAGAGTCGAGACAGAGATGCTAGGAAAATCCTTTCTACTGTCATTCCCAGAAAGTCTAAGTAACAATTACCATATATCATGCTGAAAGAAGTTGGAGGAGGGGTAGCCAAAAAGTTGAGACCAATGTAAAATCCTACAGCTAGTGCTATAGTCATCATCACATAAGCTGGCGCAGCTAATGCCCAGTACCTGATAAAAAGAAGAACAATTTAACAGGATGTTGAATATATCTTGTGACAATTAGTATGTGACCAGCTAAGTTCTGCCAAGAAAATTCTTTTCATCTTGTGCATTCTGCAAATGCTTTAAGTTGCTTTCATGCACTTGTAATTTCTGAAGTGTAGGACCAATATATCAATTTCTGAAATGCAACTAAAGGGTTTATCAATTTAAAATCTGTGGATTCTATTCTCAAGACGTTTGTTCAAAACAACCAAATGCCATTATAGATCCAGAAACTGGAATAAACTAAGCCCAACTTAGGCTGGAATACACTAACCAGCTTCTGGCTCTGGTGTCAGACAAACCAGCTAAGTGAATTTGAAACTATGATACTACGAAATTCATAATATCTCCTAATTTAAAAAGGATCTTTTATGTAAATATGACACAAGCCTGCAAGTACATCTTCTTTACCTGCTTGGATAGTAAACAATTCCCAAAGAGTGCAACCAATGTTCGGGAAGATATGCCCACACCAGAAAAAGAACTGCTCATCAAAAATAATAGAAACCAATCAGACTTCCGTATGCATGAAAACAAATGAATGTTGTGACCACTGGAATACCAGTGAAACTAGGTTAAACAAAGCAGCTATACATACAAAATATGAGAGCTCAATACTTAACAACAGACAGCATCTTACAGACAACAAAAATTAGTATTTGCATCTGTTTTCAATATTTGCAGAGTAATATATACAGAGATTTCAACAGCCTTGTCATTTCAACTCCCAAGAAAAATCAATTAGCATACTCTGCCCTATATACGGATACTGGTGATGCCTGGGCACAAGCATTTCCAGGAAGGCCAAGGAGTCTAACCAAAAGATAAGAATAAGTAACTTTCATGCCATGATGAGCATTACCAAGGAAGAAAATCACATCACATTATAATACTAACAATTCAACAAATGAGTAAAAAAAAAGACTAACACTTAGCAAGAATCTCCAACATTGAGTTCATTATAAGTACGAATTGCGGAAGCTAAAATATATCACCCCAAGAATTGGTGTCTTAAGTACAAGAGCTTCTAGAATACGATACAAGTCTGAAACTAAAATGACAAATCTAACTTAAGAGATATCCTGTCTGAATACTGAATAACAGAATACGTAATGATAGAGGGAGGTGTGGGCCACGGAACAGCCAAGCAGCTCACCACAACTCCAAGAACTTCAAGCCGGACTCAATTTGCTCCACGAGATGTGCTCCTACTCGGAATCGAATCTGCACCACAAAGAGTGCAACAAGCGTAGTATGAGTACGAAACCACGTGTACCCAGTATGTCTCATTGACCGACAACGAAGAAGTAGTGACGGGGGTTATATAAGAAAAATAAATTATTAAATTATACAAGTATATATACATATATAACACTTACAATTTAAGTTCCATCAATAAAGGAAATCAAGCATCAAGTATTTTCCAAACACCAAACAAAACACATAATCATCAAAATAAATGATGTGATGAAATGCAATGCAATATAACACCATGTAATGAAATTGTCTCAAAATACCCAGTACACACTCAACCGTATATACATGATACTCCTCGGAAATACATCGAGAGTTCATGACCCATGGGGGACTCGCGAGGTCCATATACCGACACGGACGATCTCCACGTGTCTGTGCGGACGATCTCAACGCACTATCATAATATCAACAATTTTCGCACGGACGATCTCCACGTGCCCAAATTACAATATTAACATCTCACCATCCCAGCACGGACGATCTCCACGTGCCCAACTTATACTCAGTCTCATGTCTATGCATGTGCACAATATTATTTCAATAGAGGGGATGATAATGCATCTCAATCAATCAATATGAACATAATACATAACCACCTCAATTATCTCAACTATACGGGCGAAATAAATAAAACACAATCACACAAGGAATTCAAGTCAATAATACATCAGCTAATGCCCATATGCTTTGGCATTCTCAAATTTCAATCCAAATTCTATAATAGAAATTTTCCTTTTTATAACACCGGTACTCGTACCAATACCCGTCACACTATTGATACGAGACCACCATCTTTCCCCTTTACCCCTTTGTCTATTTCATTTTAAATCCTTAATTAGAAAAACGTCCTTCAACAAGTCTAAAAGTCTTAACATACCTCAAGTGCCGAATTCGTGTCACAAATCTTCAAGATAGTTCCTTCCCTTTTTGCAAAGTTTTGGAATGTTCCCAATCTATCAATTATGCAATATTTATAAGTAAACAAATCCGTACATACCCGTATTTTACTATATGTTTTTCCTACACTCAAATCTATATCAAAGTTTATAAATTTTGGTGTCACTAATATGCCAAGTCTCATATTCTAAGCTTCAAAACTAAGATTAAGTCTTAATTTCCAAAGCATTATAAATGTAATGATATCCAAATACATCTATTTAATTACCTATTTGCAATATATTAAAACTTCAACTATAGGGTAATAAGCATTGGAAAATTCCAAACTTAAAGCCAAATTCCCGTAGCCTGGAACATTAACAACAAAATGCACAGAAACCCATTTATGCAATAGTCTTACCTTTTGCCAATAATTATATTTTCTATTCTTAATCAAAAATTAATTATCCGCAATCCAACCCATCACAGTGATATTGGCAGTGTATTACAAGTCCTTACTACTAACACATCCGTAAACTAATTATTAACTCAAGATGATTCCGTTATATATATATTTTCAAGCTACTAACTATCCAATCCTAAATAACCTATTATTTATATCCCACAAACTTACAGATTGTATCGGCAACAAATTTCCATTTGGGTTACTTTATTTTATTTAATCCGTACTTATTTATTAGTCCTAATCGAATAATCAATCAGAATGGTCACTCATGTAGCATTATTAAGTAGAACATTCAATTTTCTCCCACCTTCAATATATAAAAAAAAGACCCACTTCCTATGAGAACAATGCATACTTTATTTTTACACCTAGTAAATTAGTACATACTCCATGGATTTGGGAAATCTAAAGTTCTCACCTGATTTGCGGTTGCGGCAATGCGTAGATAGGTTTTCCGCCTATGCTTTTCTTTCATTCCATATGAATAACACGCTCCCCTTTTCTTTTCTTTAGTTATGACCCCAAAAATATTCAATTAGTTTAGTCCACTTTTGCCTATAGTTAAGTGGTTAAGCCACTAAAAAAAATTTAATACTTAAATATTAGAAGTGGTCAAGCCACTAGCAATTTTTATTAAATTAGTTATTAAAAAAATTTATCATCAACTAGATATTTTTATATTTTTTTTTTTTTTTCGAATAGTTTAAAAATACCCCCTCAAAATTTTCAAAAGAAGTCAAACTAGTCCTAGTTCTCAAAACAACCTAGCGGGTCGTTACACTAAGCTTCTTAAAGATGAGGATGGGTAGACCTGTAGCAACAACAGTAGTAATGGAGCCAACAAATCCGTAAACTTCAGAAGTCTTGGGTCCCTGATCTCCAGAAACACCAAAACCTGAATCTCTGTCGTCTGGGTCTGGAAAGAACACAGTGGCCTTCCTATTCTTGGAAAAACTCAAGATCCTCTTAGGGCTATTAACGGAACGAGGATCTTCCCAACCTTTATCTTCCAGCATCACGATATCTAAGAAGGTCTAAGGTGTCACTCTGAGTAAGAATTATACCTCTCCCAACAATTGCCAAAACACCCAAAACAGAGATGTTAGTGCATGGGAACTGCCACTATAATTAAGTGATTTCCCCAAAAAACCCACCAAGCAACTCAGAATAATTACAATGAGGATCATTAGTTCCCTTGAAATTATGGAATGAATGGAGCTAGTGACTAGGAATTCATCCTTATTTAGGACTATGTTTCAATTATGATTATTTTACGGATTTAAAGGTCTTTAATATTACCGTAACTAAAGAAATTAATCAAGAAAAGGAAAAGAACTTATTAGTCAAATGTGTAACAAGATGTGGTGCTAAACTTTCAATGGATATGAGCGAGAAAGAAAAAAGAGCTATTGAAACAGAGAAGAGAAAGAAGAAAAAGAAGTCGCTAGCAGTAGGGATATTGCAGAAGAGAAGGAGCCATCTGAAGCGCAAGACCCATACCTGGCTTCACTTCAAAGCTTAGAGCGAGGCTTTTTACAACACTGAGTTTAAAAAGAACTAGGATTGGCAATCATACATATCCAGCACGCCACATGAGACATGGTGATATTTTAATTGCTTTGTTTAAATCAACAATGCTCCAACACAAAACCACTACATATCGGTTCTCATTTGAAATTAAGAGTCTAAATCAATTTTCTGTCTCACAGAGATGAATAAATGGACAAAATATTAAGATGTGATGCAGCAAAAGCAAATGGGATCTTCTTTTTTCTATCCTCCGAAAAGTTTATTGAGACTTCCTATGACTCAATTTAATCAAACACTTATTCTTTCTTTTAGGCACATTGCAATTGCTATATTGCTTGCCATAAAATCAGAGTTTCTATCTACGAAAGATCAAAATGCGCTACAATATTACTACTTAATCACATTTCCCTCTATTCGCATACTTATTGACTATTAATACAATTGAACTATCGTATAATCAAAAATGTAATAATAATAAACCATCTGGTGTTTCCTTTTTCAATCTCCAAACTGCAGCAAGTCATTCAATTTGGCACTGAAACAAAACCTAAGCTAAGTAGGTGAGTCCAACCGAGATGGACCCATGATTCACCATAATCTCAAGTAATCCCAGAAATAAAATGGACGAAACATATACAACATAAAATAGAGTTGCAATCAGATTAGATAAACTCAATGCATATTATAATTTCCAAAGGCAATTAGATAGACATGTATGCATTAAATCCACAGAGAAAAACTGCTTACCGAATTACTTGAGCTGCTACGCAATTTGAAGACATCTCAGCTACTGAAATTGAAAAGGATAAGCAAATTATAGAAACTTTTACGAAATCCAAATAAGTATCATTTTTATTTGTTTCCCTAGTTAATTTGTCAACACATTAAAATAATTAAATTAGGTGTATAAAATTCAGTGGAAAGGGCCAAGATATACTAATTAAGTTTCATCAAAATTTTAATTACTAGTAATTTGGGAACAATAATGAACGACCGAGAGTACCTATAAACGTGTTTCGTTTCAATCCCTGCTATCGTTTGCCCAGATATAAAAGTTGAATGCTTTGTCATTCACCGATCTTCTTCATAAATGCACAATGGAACTCAAAAGGTTTATAAGATCTCCATTGCTGGAATTCAACGGTTTCTTCAACAAAATTTCTTATCGCAGATCCTTTTCTTACTTCGATTGCACTAGAGTTTGATGATTTTGGGGGGAAATAACTATATCACGATCGAGTAAGGGCAAATTTTGTTTGCTGGAGAAGAAAAACTCAGGTGAAGTGCACGTGGTTTCCTTACCCTAAAAAATATTAACAGTGGTTAAGGTAACTTCCCTTTTTCTTTTTTCATCAATTACCAGGTAAGGACTGAGTTGTAAACTTGTAACATTAGTACCATCCTACATTTTATTAGTCAATATATACTAATGCATTGTATCATGAGAAGGATCAGATGCGCTATTGAGTATTGAAAAAATAATTTTCCTATGTTATTATTAAAAATATAGTTCATTTATATCATTTTTATTTGAAAAAGAGATTCATTTTCGAGCTATTTTTTTAAAGGATAACATAGATAAGCAGTTTTTGAAAATTGATAACATATTTGTATCTTTTCTTTTTTTAAAAAAAAATAATAATAATTAATGATGTAATTGAATCATAATTAATCACACATAAAAAAAGTAAAGTTACAAAATCAAAATTATTTTTAATTAACAAATAATAGTACGAATGAGTTTTTTCTCAAATGTGAATGACATACATGGAAATGGCCTTTTAGTATTGATAATGTAATGGGTTGAACATTCTATTGCCCCTCAAAATATTTAAATATTCCATTATAATTGTTTGATAATATTTTTATAAATAAATAAGTATTTTTTCATCATGTATGTTATTATTAATACAATAAATTAAATAACATAATTAATATAAGTATTACTAATACAAATATTATTAATATTTTTTATTATATTATAGAATCAATCCCGATATTATTATTTTTGAATGTCAGTTATATTCGCATCACAAACTATTCTTTTTCTTAAATATATAGTATGATTGTAAGTAGATTTGTATACTATCTGACTCCTTTGACTTTGAGCTCCAATATGATGTTCTTTAGGAGACATTATGATAAACTACTGCTACTTTTGATTGCTTCATTTTCTTTCTAGTCCTGTATCTAATTGCTTGGTCCTTTTGCTAGCTTTGTCATATGCGTTACCTTTTTAAAAAAAATCATTTACCTACGTGTTTATTTGGTGTTCCACGAAAATTAGTAGTAATTGATTCTTTTCGAGCGTACACTGAGCTAATAGCTCTTATTGGATAACCTGTAAATCACATAAAGTTATATATCGTATAACTGACATTCAAGAACAATAATATCGAGATTGTTTCATAGAGCGTAATATAATAAAAAATATTAATAATATTTGTATTAGTAATGCTTATATTAATTATTTTAATTAATTTATTATATTAAAAATAACATGCATGATAAAAAAATACTTATTTATTTATAAAAATATTGCCAAACAATTATAATGGAATGTTTAAAATATTTTGAGGGCAATAGAATGTTCAACCCCATTACATTATCAATACTAAAAGGCCATTTCCATGTATTATACATAGTTGAGTAAATAGTTATATCGGGAAATGGAGACATGGAAGATGTGGCTTGAGAGGGATTTGTAGTTATTAATAAATCTAATGTGTATTAAAATCTGGGGAAAAAAATGTAACTATGTCATTGAATTTTGATAAAACGATTATTTATGTCATTCGGTAAAAGTTTGACTTATTTATGTCATTTGCATTTGAGAAAAAAATCCTTTCATACTATTATTTGTTAATTAAAAACAATTCCGATTTTATAATTTTTTTTTTACGTGTGATCAATTATGCAATTATGATTCAATCACATCATTAGTTATTATTATTTTATTTTATTTTTAAAAAAAGATACAAATATGTCATCAATTTCCAAAAACTGCTTATCTATGTTAACCTTTAAAAAAATAACTCAAAAATGAGTCTTTTCAAATAAAAATGATATAAATGAACTATATTTTTAATAATAACATAGGAATTTTTTTTTCAGAACTCAATAGCTTATCTGAGCCTTCTCATGATACAATGCATTAGTATATATTGACTAATAAAATGTAGGATGATACTAATATTACAAGTTTACAACTCAGTCCTTACCTGTTAATTGATGAAGAAAAAAAAAAAAGGAAAGTTACCTTAACCACTGTTAATATTTTTTAGGGTAAGGAAACCACGTGCACCTCACCTGAGTTTTTCTTCTCCGGCAAACAAAATATGCCCTTACCCGATCGTGATATCGTTATTTCCCCCCAAAATCATCAAACTCTAGTGTAATCGAAGTAAGAAAAGGATCTGCGATAAGAAATTTTGTTGAAGAAACCGTTGAATTCCAGCAATGGAGATCTTATAAACCTTTTGAGTTCCATTGTGCATTTATGAAGAAGATCGGTGAATGACAAAGTATTCAACTTTTATATCTGGGCAAACGATAGAAGGGATTGAAACGAAACACGTTTATAGGTACTCTCAGCCGTTCATTATTGTTCCCAAATTACTAGTAATTAAAATTTTGATGAAACTTAATTAGTATATCTTGGCCCTTTCCACTGAATTTTATACACCTAATTTAATTATTTTAATGTGTTGACAAATTAACTAGGGAAACAAATAAAAATGATATTTATTTGGATTTCGTAAAAGTTTCTATAATTTGCTTATCCTTTTCAATTTCAGTAGCTGAGATGTCTTCAAATTGCGTAGCAGCTCAAGTAATTCGGTAAGCAGTTTTTCTCTGTGGATTTAATGCATACATGTCTATCTAATTGCCTTTGGAAATTATAATATGCATTGAGTTTATCTAATCTGATTGCAACTCTATTTTATGTTGTATATGTTTCGTCCATTTTATTTCTGGGATTACTTGAGATTATGGTGAATCATGAGTCCATCTCGGTTGGACTCACCTACTTAGCTTAGGTTTTGTTTCAGTGCCAAATTGAATGACTTGCTGCAGTTTGGAGATTGAAAAAGGAAACACCAGATGGTTTATTATTATTACATTTTTGATTATACGATAGTTCAATTGTATTAATAGTTAATAAGTATGCGAATAGAGGGAAATGTGATTAAGTAGTAATATTGTAGCGCATTTTGATCTTTCGTAGATAGAAACTCTGATTTTATGGCAAGCAATATAGCAATTGCAATGTGCCTAAAAGAAAGAATAAGTGTTTGATTAAATTGAGTCATAGGAAGTCTCAATAAACTTTTCGGAGGATAGAAAAAAGAAGATCCCATTTGCTTTTGCTGCATAACATCTTTAATATTTTGTCCATTTATTCATCTCTGTGAGACAGAAAATTGATTTAGACTCTTAATTTCAAATGAGAACCGATATGTAGTGGTTTTGTGTTGGAGCATTGTTGATTTAAACAAAGCAATTAAAATATCACCATGTCTCATGTGGCGTGCTGGATATGTATGATTGCCAATCCTAGTTCTTTTTAAACTCAGTGTTGTAAAAAGCCTCGCTCTAAGCTTTGAAGTGAAGCCAGGTATGGGTCTTGCGCTTCAGATGGCTCCTTCTCTTCTGCTATATCCCTACTGCTAGCGACTTCTTTTTTCTTCTTTCTCTTCTCTGTTTCAATATCTCTTTTTTCTTTCTCGCTCATCTCCATTGAAAGTTTAGCAACACATCTTGTTACACTATTGACTAATAAGTTATTTTCCTTTTCTTGATTAATTTCTTTAGTTACGGTAATATTAAAGACCTTTAAATCCGTAAATAATCATAATTGAAACATACTCCTAAATAAGGATGAATTCCTAGTCACTAGCTCCATTCATTCCATAATTTCAAGGGAACTAATGATCCTCATTGTAATTATTCTGAGTTGCTTGGTGGGTTTTTTGGGGAAATCACTTAATTATAGTGGCAGTTCCCATGCACTAACATCTCTGTTTTGGCAATTGTTGGGACAGGTATAATTCTTACTCAGAGTGACACCTTGGACCTTCTTAGATATCGTGATGCTGGAAGATAAAGGTTGGGAAGATCCTCGTTCCGTTAATAGCCCTAGGAGGATCTTGAGTTTTTCCAAGAATTGGAAGGCCACTGTGTTCTTTCCAGACCCAGACGATAGAGATTCAGGTTTTGGTGTTTCTGGAGATCAGGGACCCAAGACTTCTGAAGTTTACGGATTTGTTGGCTCCATTACTACTGTTGTTGCTACAGGTCTACCCATCCTCATCTTTAAGAAGCTTAGTCTGTTACTTAGAACATATCCCTATGTTTGAATATTCAATGTTTTCTTCTGATGTCATAGTTTTGGAATACAGTTGAATTGTTAGTATTATAATGTGATGTGATTTTCTTCCTTGGTAATGCTCATCATGGCATGAAAGTTACTTATTCTTATCTTTTGGTTAGACTCCTTGGCCTTCCTGGAAATGCTTGTGCCCAGGCATCACCAGTATCCGTATATAGGGCAGAGTATGCTAATTGATTTTTCTTGGGAGTTGAAATGACAAGGCTGTTGAAATCTCTGTATATATTACTCTGCAAATATTGAAAACAGATGCAAATACTAATTTTTGTTGTCTGTAAGATGCTGTCTGTTGTTAAGTATTGAGCTCTCATATTTTGTATGTATAGCTGCTTTGTTTAACCTAGTTTCCAGTGGTCACAACATTCATTTGTTTTCATGCATACGGAAGTCTGATTGGTTTCTATTATTTTCGATGAGCAGTTCTTTTTCTGGTGTGGGCATATCTTCCCGAACATTGGTTGCACTCTTTGGGAATTGTTTACTATCCAAGCAGGTAAAGAAGATGTACTTGAAGGCTTGTGTCATATTGACATAAAAGATCCTTTTTAAATTAGGAGATATTATGAATTTCATAGTTTCAAATTCACTTAGCTGGTTTGTCTGACACCAGAGCCAGAAGCTGGTTAGTGTATTCCAGTTTCTGGATCTATAATGGCATTTGGTTGTTTTGAACAAACGTCTTGAGAATAGAATCCACAGATTTTAAATTGATAAACCCTTAAGTTGCATTTCAGAAATTGATATATTGGTCCTACAGTTCAGAAATTACAAGTGCTTGAAAGCAACTTAAAGCATTTGCAGAATGCCCAAGATGAAAAGAATTTTCTTGGCAGAACTTAGCTGGTCACATACTAATTGTCACAAGATATATTCAACATCCTGTTAAATTGTTCTTCTTTTTATCAGGTACTGGGCATTAGCTGCGCCAGCTTATGTGATGATGACTATAGCACTAGCTGTAGGATTTTACATTGGTCTCAACTTCTTGGCTACCCCTCCTCCAACTTCTTTCAGCATGATATATGGTAATTGTTACTTGACTTTTGACAGTAGAAAGGATTTTCCTTGCGTTTCTGTCTTGACTCGTGATGCATGCAAAACCCAATTTTTGCATTGTTTGTTGAGAACACAATATGAGTAGTTGTTTTTACATAATCATGGGATTGAGCACGTAATGTTTTCTTTCTATCTATTCTGCAGATGAATTCACGAGAGAACCTTTGCGCAATGGGCCTTCAATAGACAATGATGAGCAACCTATAGAGCCTATATCTGATATTCGGATTGATCAAATAAATGACCTTATGTTCAATCCAAGATGAGAAACAGTTTTACTGTGCAGTTATTTTGCTTGGATAGATTGTATCAGTTTCATTTCCTTCATTTCTCAGTGTTATCTCTTTGATTCACCCAATTCAGGTACTTCACATTAAATGTAATTTAAATGTGGCTTCTTCACAATCATGCATAAATGGTTCTGGTATTCACAACAAGTATATTGTTTAAAGACGCCATATTTCTACATCATGAAGTAATATTAGTTTTCTTAATCAAGTCCATAAGCAGTAAAAAGGATACAATTCAAGTACAAAAATGGAGTAGCAGCCTGAAGCAAAAGGGCAACTGAATGTGGTATATTAATTCAGTTCACAAATACATAATAAAGCAACAATTCATCCAAAACCAAATAATATGACAATAAATTCTACAACAATCAAAGAATTTAGGCTGTTAAAATGTTTGAACAAGCAGCGATATCGATTCACCCAAGTCGTGAATTCGTTTGTGTATAGTAGAAGAAAGGTCTCAAGTGCAATTTATCTCATCGTACCCACGCTACAGAATCAATCTCATCTCTTGCTTTCTTGTACAGTTCAAGCCTCTTGGCACATTGCATTCTTCTCTCCATCAATGCAGGATCTTCATCTAACAATTCTGAAAGTGCCTTGCCCTGAGAAATATAAACAACTGTCAGCACTTGTACTATAAAAAAAAACTGCTAATTTGGGATGAACACTGATATAGTACCTCTTTCTTCCCAATCTGGGTGTAGAAGTAGTTCAACAAAGATTGTTTAGCCTCCTTCACTTGACAATAAACCACTGCTTTGGGGAGTGTGTTCCTCAATGTATCAGACACCATATTCACATATGATGATACATTTGAACCTATCCGACGAAAGTGAGCCTCTCCGTACCGGTCTACAGCAGCAGCAGCTTCTGGCTTTCCCCCCTTGGGGGTTTCCATCTCCTGAGGTAGTTTTCTGAAGAAATCCACTGTCAAGTAAGAAGATTCCATGTCCACTAATCTGACTACCGTCTTTCTACCTTCATCACGGAATTTTTCCAAGGCTTCATTAGAAGCTGCAGCTATTGTAGATTGCAAACTGGGAAACCGCTTCAATTCCTGCTCCACCAATATATTTAGAAATAACCAGAAAAGGGAGAAGGGGTTATGTAGCTAAAAGTAAAATTTAACACAGCTGCCCGGCACCATTACCTGACATTCTCCAATAGATTTCCTCACTAGTTCCTTCAGCACGAAGTGTACCTGATATATTTCACATAAATTAGAGTTGATAGGAGGATTAACTATTTGACCCCTGATAAATTTTGGATAATTACTTACAGCATCAACAGAGGCTTCAGCTGGGCCTCTAAAATAATTCAAGGCCCCTTCAATTAGACGTCTATAACCTTGCTCAGGTGCTATCAAGTGAGGCTGGTAACCATCTGCCTCTGAAACAACTTTCCTCACATTTTGCACAGAGAGATATCGGTCAAAAGGGAGTTTTCTCAAAGCAGCAGGTAGTTGGTTGTCAAACACTCCATATATTCGATCACCACCAGGTCGACTGATTAACAAAAAGAGATAAATGCATATTATATATAGTCTAGGTGCAGAGCAATAAACTGGAAGTTCATTAAATCAGTACAAGCATTTACAGACAAGATAGACAAGTGTGACGTGTCTACTGGAATGTGTTGCCAATTCGTTGAGTTTAATGGGTACATCTTTTTCATTTTACAAGTTCTCATGAGTGAAGTTTCTTCAAATTCTGTGTTTTATGGGTACTAGTCACATTTGGTGGTCTCTCTTCAGCCTTTGCCGAATCCCTCCTTGTATTTCAAGTTCCTTTGGATTTTTTGAAGTGCTAACGATCATTAAAGTTAGATTTGGAAAACTAAGGAAAAAAAGAAAACAATCCACTTACCCTCCATCTAGATGCTCCTTAAATATCTTATCAAAAGCACGGCAAAGTTCCAAAATAGTATACAGTTGAGCCTGAAATAAACCAGTTCACATACTAAGATAAAGGAAAATATCAACAGTAGCAACGAGAGATATAGAAGTCGAAGCTTACGCCTGCATCAACAGCAATAGGCCTTCCAAGGTGGTCCAGTTCCGATTCAAGTTCATCTATGCTTTTATTAATAAGTGATGTGATACTTGGTATTCTTGCCTTAATAAATTGTTCCAAGTGCTGAAATGGAAACAATCTGAATATGAACTCTGCTCAACTTATTTAGGAACTCCTTACATTAAAAGAACTATTAAGTATACCTTTGACAGAAGTTTTGCAAGGTACTCCGAACCCATTTTACTAGCCAGATGCCCATAATCCGGACTGGTAGCAAAATATTCACGCTCCTTTCTTCTTGCATAGATCATGTCTACATTTTTATTGATGTCAGCTTGTGAACGATTCACAATACCAACCCAGGGATGTTGCAAACGATAAGCTCTTCCTTCAAGAACCTTAAATTCAAGAAAAAAGAATCAACTGCTAGTACAACAAGCTGTGCTGCCAAATAATAGCATACAGCAGGAACCAAGGACTCAGAGAGTTAGATCTGGATAGGCTTATCCAATTTATGAATCAAGTAATGTAGAAATTAACCAAAATAAGTTCACAGGTACTATAACAAATAATAAAACTCACATCTAGAGCATTAGTGCCTTTGTCCATCAAATCTAGCTTGGTCAACACTCCAAAAGTCCGTTCACCTGCAGGGGTTGCAATGTGACACTTCATCAATGATAATGACAAACATTAGACATTCTCCCAAAATATGGACACTCTTTGACAAGTACTCAAGCTACTGGACTTGGAGTCCCAAAACTATAAGTATCAAAAGATTATACCTGTTGGATCCACTTCTCTTGCAAGTTTTATTGCGTCAGAGGTGGCGATATCCTGATTGGCAGGAGAAACTGCTAGAATGATGCAGTTGGGCTGCATGAGAAGACAAAGATGAGATGAATAGAAGACACAACCCAAGAACAACTCATGTATGGGAAATGAACGCGATAACTAGCAAACAATGTGAAAGGAAAGGCAACCTATTTTACGCACTGATGAATGTAGGTAGCAAGCCAACCATGCATGGAGACAAATGGAAAAACTAGCAAATAATGTGAAAGCAAAGATTTGTCCTAGTTAAATTCAGGTAGATTTTCTTGAACTGACAGCAACAGAAAACCGAGCAAGGGAATATTGTGCTCATCAGCTCATAGTCATCATTCACTCAACCAAATATAAGAATAGTTGTTATTTGGCATTATGTTCCACACTAACTGAATATTGTTCGGTGATCCAGTCAAGGGAGCGGGAGACTTTAGGTGATTGACATTCAGAACAATTATTCTGACTGCAAGAGGTATTTATAAAGTAGTTTTCAGTTACTCATTATTAGTTTCTCACAATCAGTGACATGTAGCATTCTGTTATTTTCTTTAAATGCACTATTCAGACTAAATTACCAGATGTTGAGGAATGTTTAGTATATAATCAAAACAACGGTATTGTCCCACATAATTTGTGGGTTTTATCTACAAGAACAAGGTAAACTTCCAAGTTAAATTTTGTGAGGACTGTAGTCATTTGGTAAATGTAGCCATTGTGGAAATTTTGGGACTCCTAAATCCTAACTAGTTAAATCTCCAAGCATTTTAACTCTTTTAAGGGAGTAATACCTACATCACATATATCATTTAATATCTCCACTCTTTTCACCAGAGAATGAAAAATGAGCATATCAGAAAGTTAAATTAGTATCTCGTTACCTTCCCAACATACGTTCGAACCATGTTCTCAATGTCTTCGACTATAGTCTCAGACTGCCCCTCTGCAGTAATGAGTATTGTTGCATTGAAAACAGGCTTGATAAGACTAAAAAAGAATGCAAATAATGAAAGGACGTATGGAGCGTACCAACAGCCACTTTTGTTAAACCAGGTAAATCAATCAGCGTTAAGTTGACCACTGCCAAGAAAATACACATGGTATGGAGTTAGCATGATAAAGAGAGAAAGAAATGCTCTGTAGAACAAAGGAGCAAGAGAAAAGACCATACGTTCTCAGCAATAAATCAAAATGTTATAATGAAATACTACAACATCAAGCCTATCTTCAATGATATTTAGAAAACAGACATGTATGTGAAATAACCAACTTCAGAAACAAAAACTAAGAGCACACTGCAGTAAGTTTACTTTTTGGGACCATAAGTGAATCCTTAAGCACGTATAAAGAACTCATGGACATCATACCATTTGGAGAGTATATGCTCAAGTGGATCGGAACAGGGGAGATCTGCTTAGTTTTCCCTGTGATTCGATCAGCTTCATCCGCGATCTCCTTGCGAACCATGCCTGTTAAAAAAATAATAAAGAAACATATATTGTTGAATCAGAATCTACAATTTAGTACTGATAGGTAAAACTATTGATAACGTGTGCTTGAGGGCACACATACATGTCACTTCACAAGTACACATACACTAAGAGAGAGAGAGAGAGAGAAGAGTGAACTAAAAAACTAGTAGAACTAAAGTTTAATAATAATCTGTCTCCATAACTACCAATCTATTAAGTTACTGTATATGACTACTCTTCTATGCACAAGTAATCATGTTACACATTTACCTCACTTGTAAGAAAAAAATATTGTTTCTTGCCTTCACTAAAATTTAATTGAGAGATTATAATTTGTTTCATTTCATTGACCACTAGATCACACCCGTGATTATTGAAATATTTTTGGAATTTTTTCTATTGATGAACGTGGAGTCCGAACCAACACACCTCAACTAATTCCATGGATAGCTGTCACCTCCCACAAGCCAAATTTCAAATCCTTGTAGATCACTTCTCTTGTTTGATTTGCTATACACTAGCACTCCACTTCTACCCAACTGTTTCTCTATTGGGGATGCTGGAAAAATGACCAGCTGACATTAAATACCAGATTGCCAAGTAGAACTTTTTAATTCAAAATTTAATCTCTTGTGAAACTTATACTCATTTTATTTAAAACTTGTTATGGTTTTCTTTATAATGTAGATTTCAAAGTATGACATTGGACAGCGTATGAAAATGCAACGAGCTTTGAGTTTCATAAACTAATCAACAAACTATGAAGTGAATATACAGTACCTAAGTTCTGAGAGGACTCCCAACGGAGTTGCTGAAATTACAGTCATACCTTCAGTCTGGATAATGATCTTGATCCCTTTCGATAAAGCTTACTGATTCACAGTATGCATCGAACTACGACCTTAGCTCTGCAAACCTCTGTCTCACGGCATTGGCAAGTTTCCACTCACCAATACTTGTCAGGGGCTCAAGCCAAATATGGCAACCATTTCATTCAATGTCTTTATGATAGCAGACGTCAGTCTTAGCTCGGACAAGTTGTCAACTAAAGAACCGTAACAATCCAAATCTGGACAACAACCAGCACGGCCCATGCCCTTCAATACATTAACTGCTTCATCTATCTGATCAACCTTACAAAGCGATGAGATCAGGTAATTGCAAGTGCCACAATCAGGTGCATATCCAATATCCTGCATTTCCAACAATATGCTTGAAACAGAATGGGATTTACTCCGACGTTCCATCCATGCAGCGGAGAGTAGGAGGTGAGTTTGAGGTACCGGAATGCAGCCAGAGCGAAGGGTACGCTGGAGAATGGCAAGAGCAAGTGGGAGAGGATTTGAGGTTTGGAGACTGTAGGAAAGGAGGCAGGAATATGCAATTTGAGGGCGATAACGAGGCCTGATCGGAGTAAAAGACTGTAAAATTTCGTCAACAATTCTGACAGTTGTGTTTTCAGGAAAATTGGATAAAAATGAAAAGGGATTCGAAGTGCGGTGAAACCCTTCCGAAGAGCTTAGAATATCAGGAATCTGTTCATATCTTTTATCTTCCACCATAGCTTTAATGGATTCTTCAAGCATTCTTGCTGAAGAGATAAAAGAACGACAAAGAGGACGAACAGAGAAGTGTAGCTTTGCAACAGCCATCACCCTGTTCCAGTTCTTCTTATTTTCCTCTCAAATGTAAATAAAATTAGTCGCACATAAACTGATCAAACACGAAAGCTGATCCTTTTAATTGGAATGAACAGCTTAGTCTCGGCTCAGAATGCTTGAATTACCTACACCTGCAGAAGGGGTTTACAGCAATTGGACACATGATGTAGCAAAATGAATGAAGAACAGAAAATATGTCACAATTTTCATTGTGGCATAACATCGAACAGGTTGCAGGCATAAAATGGGACACAAATAACAAACTCTACTTTGGAAAGATTCAAAAACATACAAATTCAACATTCTATCGAGTGGAAAAGGAGAGAAGTTATACCTGATCTGACTAAACACTATCACGCATACGTATGCTTCTGCAATTTTTCTTCTTCGGTTTCCAACATTTTACAACTTTTATACTTACTTTAAACTATGAGGTGTTGTTATATTCTCCTAATTAATTTGTTTATATTTTGAAATCACAATTCAATTTAATCAATAACGTTATAGCCAATTAAAAGAAGGATCAAATGCTTGAGTGTTTTATTTTTATTTTTTACATTTAAGATTATAACTTTTTTTTAAAAATGTATTGAATATTATTATCGCATAAAGTTCTCCTAAAAGTGTATATTATACAAATTTTAATGAATCAGCTAAATGAAAAGAAAAATAATACTGTCCTATAATTTATATAATATTTTTTTTCATCTTTCAATATAATAATTATTGCATATATATGAGTTTGTAGACTAAATAATTGTCTCAGAGTTGTTACTTCATCTTTCAACACCTCTTTTTTTTTTTTTTTTTAAAGTCTACCCGTTGTAAAACTTCGTGTAATTGCACTTTGCACTTATATTCATTAGTACATGACACTCGTTAGTGATCATAATTCATTTAGTTGATTATGAGGCCATTTTTGTTGTTGTAATTGATGATAAATTATCAGTGCTCTGATAATGGAAAAAAAGAAAAAAAACTAAACAAGTAAAAATAAATTGAATCTTCATAATTAAATAGACACATATCCTACGTAAATATTTCAAAGACACAAAAGTGATAATTCCGTTAAAGTTCTGAATTTCTGGCATCTTTTTTGACTTTTTTCGAAGTGTAAAACCGCAAAAATATATATGAAAAAATCCACCTAGTTTAGGGAACATGAATTAGTAATAACTAGTTTAGAAAGATAAATTACAAAAGAGAAGAAAAATCAATAAAACTTAATAGAAGATTCATCTTCTCAATAGGATAATGTAAGAAATGGCCACAAGAGCCAAAATGTATAGAAACTGCAGTGGCGGAAATGGGAAGCTCTGTAACTATCGGCAAAGTTTATTTCTCTGCCCCCAGCTGCAAAATTCAACATAAACACATTGTTAATATCTAGAGAGCCGAAAGAATTCTGAATCATGTTTACTCAGTGTGAAATCACGTTATGGGTTCAGCTTCATCAAATTTAGATCGAATAAATTATTTGAGTGAACAAGAGAAAGAAATGTTATGTCTCACTTACCACAATCTCTAGTAGAATTACTAGTGATTGAACAAATGCACTGCGCCATTTCAGTCTCTACATCAAATCCACAAGTCCCGCCAGATTTAGCGCACCGGCCACATCCAGTGTCCCGCACGCTAAATGACAATTTCATCCCATAAAGCCAATCCAACGGCCCAACACCTTCTAATCTATCCGTATTATAAACACTCGTATAATGCGTGCAATCCAATATATCCATACTCATATACTTCACCGTTTCATAACTCGTGAAACAACACGCCGGGGTACTGTTGGACAGCAAATGAAACAACTTAAACGAAGTGCACGAACCGTAGAGTTCGTCACACGAATGACCGGAGAAATTAAAACAGAGCGACTTGTAATGGTTAAGTACCGGCGAATCAATGGAGCAATTGACGAGGACGAAGACCGTGTCAGGCGTAGGCGGGATTATAGCTGATTGAATTTCTGACATTTTGAAGTCGTGGTGAGGTTGTAGGATTGAACAAGTAGACATTGAAGGATCGAATATCGTCATGGTTTGCTTTTCGTAGTCGATTGATTGGACTTTGTAATTTCCTGATGGTGTTAGGAAGAATAAATCAGTAGCGGAGCAATTCAGCATGTGACGATACTGCGGCGCGCCGCAGCCATCGTCAATGCTGAACGGGTAGTTTATGGGAATGTTGTTACAGAACTTGCGACATGTTGAGTGAATTTGTGGGGATTGTGATAGTAGCAACAGAATGAGGTATACTGTTAGATGATTGAATGTGAGAAACGATGATTTTGAGCTAGCCATTGGTAAAGGTGAAAGAAAGGGAGTTTTAATTTGTTGTGAAAGGTTTTAGATTTGCAAAACACAGATTTCAATGAGTAACTTCTTCTTTTTTTTTCACACGAAAATTTCAATGATTTTGCAGAAAGCAAATGGTGAGCAGCTGTCCGCAATTTTCTCCTATTAACAGTTAATTTTTTGACCGTTGGGCCCGCCGTTTCACTGTCTTTTACAGGGCTCCACACTGGAAAAAAGAATCAGTATTCGATGATCAAGAAATGAAGAATTCTTTTTTCTTATTCAAGGGAAAGGAATAAAGGACAACCACTTTCAATTTCTTTAGCACATTGATCGATTCCCGATCAACGCTTCTTAGTTGAGCTTGTTGCAATGTCGTATTTAATGTCAGCTGGTCATTTTTCCAGCATTCCCCAATAGAGAAACAGTTAGGTAGAAGTGGAGTGCTAGTATATAGCAAATCAACAAGAGAAGTGATCTACAAGGATTTGAAATTTGGCTTGTGGGAGGTGACAGCTATCAATGGAATGTAACGACCTGTTTAATCGTTTTGAGCAGCAGATTTTATTTCTGAAAAACTGGCTGAGACGACGGACACCACGACGGACCGTCGAGGGTGTCTCGTTCCAGAACACTTAGAATTCTGAAATTGTGTACTAAAATCGACTCTCTGTAATCTGTGACGGACCTGCAGGACGGACCGTCACAGCTACGACGAACCGTCGTGAGCCCCCGTTTCAAAACACTTCAACTCTTGAGAATTTGGTACAGGGAACGATTCTCTGAACGTCGTAACGGAAGTGCAGGACGGACCGTCACAGGCGTGACGGACCGTCACAGGCGTGACGGACCGTCACAGGCGTGACGGACCGTCACAGACTCCTTAGTGAAAAATGAAGTTTCTGATCCTTGCGACGACCTGCATGACGGACCGTCGCAGGCACGACGGGCCGTCACAAGTTGCGTAATCCCAGTCGGAGTCGGATTTCTGGTTAAGTTTTAAAGGGGCGTTTTGGACTATTCCTGCCATAATTATATATTTCGTGGGTTTATATTAATAACTCAATTTCTTGGGGGATAAAAGAGGTAACTTTGGGTTAATTGGTGGGGTATTATTGTCATCTTTTACATTTAATTATATGTTAATTAGGGTAAAAGAAAGAGGGTTTTGAATAAAGAAAATAGAAAGAACAAAGAGAGAGAGAGAGAGAGAGGAATCGATCGAGAGGGAGGAAAAACACAGCTTTGGGAATCTTCTTGCTTGATCACGAATCTTCGGTGGAGGTAGGTTATGGTTTTTATGCTATCTTATAGTAAACTCTTAATAGCGAATGATATGTGTTGGTAGTATTGTAAACCCTTCTATATGCTTAATTGTATGCTTGCATGAATATGATTATGTGATTGTAATAAAATAAGCATGATGAAGTTATTGAATCCAAAATCTTGAAAGAAACCCTAATTCACGTGTTAATGATGATGTCTTAGTATAAAAGAAGGCTTGATAAATTATATAATGAGAATGATGATGCATTGGTATAAAAGAAGACTTGACAAATTATATAATGAGATTGATGATGCCTTGGATTAAAAGAAGGCTTGATGAATTAGGGGATCGGGTACCAGGATAGAAATAGAGGATCGGGTGCCACGTTCCGGTACCAGGATAGAATGAGGATCGGAGTGTCACGTTCCGACACCAGGATAGTATATGGACCGGGTGCCACGTTCCGGTACCAGGATAGAATGAGGATCGGAGTATCACGTTCCGACACCAGGATAGTATATGAATCGGGTGCCACGTTCTGGTACCAGGATAGAATGAGGATCAGAGTGTCACGTTCCGACACCAGGATAGTATATGGATCGAGTGCCATGTTCCGGTACCAGGATAGAATATGGATCGGAGTGTCACGTACCGACACAAGAGGAAGAAAGATAATGAATCTTGAAAAATGTTAATATACTCAATGTAATGAACCTAATTCCCAAATGAGTATGGTATTGAGGCTTGAGTCCTCGTGGATGAACTTGATGGTACTTATTAATGATTTAGTACTTGTTGTTGCTACATGTTGAGTATTATAGTTGATTTATGATATTAACTGATATATACTGTTTTCTATTTTGAGTTGGCCGATGATACTTACTCAGTACCCGTGTTCTGTACTGACCCCTACTTGTTTGTTTCTTTCTTTGTTATTTGTGGAGTGCAGCAAACGTTCTGTCGTCTTCAACTCAATAGTAATTCTAGCCAGTCTTCACTACATCGGAAATTCAGGGTGAGCTAATGCGTCTAGCTTGAACTGGATCTTCTTCTTCAAGTCTTGATGCCTTGAACTTACGGCATGGACTAGCTTTTATTTGTTTTAGCTTCTTAGACATTTTTAGTCTAGTAATTTGAGGATAGATGTTCTTGTGATGATGACTTCCAGATTTTGGGGATAATAATAGTTATTGATTTGATTTTTAATAATGAGTTTAAGTCTTCCGCATTACTTTCTGTTGATATTATATTGAAATATTGGGGTTTAGATTGATTGGTTCGCTCACATAGTAGGATAAGTGTGGGTGCCAGTCGCGGCTCGGTTTTGGGTCGTGACAAATGGAATTAGTTGAGGTGCATTAGTTCGGACTCCACGTTCATCAATAGAAAAAATTCCAAAAATATTTCAACAATCACGGGTGTGATCTAGTGGTCAATGAAATGAAACAAATTATATGATCTCTCAATTAAATTTTAGTGAAGGCAAGAAACAATTTTCTTTTATCGAAAGATTAACTTGATATATATGTTGATAGAAGATGACATATACCCAATGAAATAGTTAAGGTACGGCAAGCTGGCCAGTACACTACTATTATAATTTTTTTTAAAATGTAAGAATGATTTTTGATTGGTAAAAGAGCAAGAATATTCTATTTGCTATTGTAATATTCATATTCTTTTGAACGCAAGTTTCATATTCTGACAAGGTGTGTGTTATTTCAGGAATTTATGATAAAGACCCTTTAATTTTTATTACTCCAGTATGGAAAATAATTGATTTTGAGAACTTTTTAAAAAACAAGCTTTTATCACATGAAAACATGTTAGCTACGTATCAACTTTGATGCTTCTTTAAGCGTTCCTCTGAACTTTCGAATTTGCTTGACTAGAAAGTTAGCATTGAATTTTTAAATTGGTGTCTTGACAAGTACTCTTTTGACCTTTTCTTCTGTCACAAAGGTAAGTTCTATAATTTTCTTATATGTAATGTTTAATATATTTTGTACATTTGGATAAAAATGTTTTTAATTTTTGAAGTCGAGAACTTTTAACAGTAGATAAGGAAAAAGTATACACACTTTGGGTGAGTTTGGTATGATATGAAAATGTTTTTTTGCACAAATAAGTGAATTTTACTTGTTTTTGAGTGTTCTATTAGTAAGGAAATTTTTTTCCAAAAGCATTTAAATATAGTAGTGACAAATACTATGCCCCCAAACCCCCCAACCCCCCCAAAAAAAAAAACACAAACCCTTGCTTCGTGACTGACTCAAAATCCAAGCCAAATCTGGACTAAGCCTAACCCGTACCCAACAAAGACCCCACCATGACTAGGGACCCGACGTCGACTCGAGGCCTAACCCTAACATGAGACCGGCATTGAAACTTCAAAGTGGGTTGATGTGAAATTTTGTAATTCTGGTGAAAACAAGGCCTAAGGATGAAGTGCCACAATCATAATCATTTAGTACACCTACTTTTCATTAGTTTTTTTTTTTCTATTCACACTCTTCTTTTTGAATGCATTTGACTTTTAATTGAAGATTTTTATAAAAATATATGGTCTACATGTATATTATTTTTATCATAGCAGTATTTATATACACGATATTTTACTGTACATCCGGTATAAAAGTGTATAAGAGATACTTATACACATTTTTACACTTTTATATAGATCGGTTTATGTAAAAAAATTGGTATTTGATCTTCCATGAACTTCAATTATGAATTTTAAGCACATATTTAAAAATATCCTTTTCTACTACTAGTATGAACAAATACAATTCATCTTCAACTCATTATATTTTGAAGTAATACAAAAAAAATTTGATATCTACTCGTCTATAAAAGAAAAAATATAAATAATTAAGATTTAGCTCTTTATTAAGTGCAAACAACATCTCCTTGCAAATTAGCATGTAAACAATCTTTAATCTAATACTTTGTTTGGATCATTATTATCCATTGTTTTATATTGTATAGTAGTGTATTGTATGGTAGATACAATATTTTGTTACATTGTATTGTTTGTTGTTGTTTAATAACATTTTAATTGTTTGGTTTGGTAGTATCGTACTATATTGAAATTTATAAATTTACTATAATATTCTTAATTATGCTATGGTAGGAGGTTTGACTAAATTCAAATAATTAAGGTAAAGCTAAGTGTAAAATAGTATTTTAAATTATTATGTAAAATTATAATTAAAAAAATTAAATAACAATTGGAACACACCAAATCGTTGTTCTATAAAATAGGGGTTTTCATTATTTTGTAACAACTAAATTCAACAATTCAATACAATATATTTTAAATAACAATCAAAATAAACATTGTAGGTATAGAAAAACAAACTAGCTCTTTCTCTACGTACCATTAAAAATATTGTCATATCTTTAATGAATAATTAGTTTGCCAAAAAGAAGAAACAAAGAGAAAAAACAAGTGTAGAGTAGCTATCAACGAGCACAAACAAGTCACACATTATTTTCTTATTTCTAGCTCTTATATTCTCGTACAAACAATTAAATTCTTTTTCGTATGATTCCAAATGTAAACAAATAAATAATCCTATCTAAAATTGAATAGGTCCATTCTTTCTTAGTCTATGCCAAAAATGATGTACACGATTAAAAGAAAAGATTAAAAAAAAATTAGTGCACTTTATGATTAAAAGCGGATAACAGGGCATTATTTGAAATCAAATTAATTTAAAGTTACATGCAATTTTTCATTTTTTATATTTTAAATTAATTTATTTTTTTCATTTCGCAAGTTGTGAAATCTATCAAAATTTTCTTAAATCTTATATAATACTACAAAAATAAGCAAACTATAGTTCATGATCAAGATATATTGGAATATCTTAAGGTGCCACATCGATAAATCGTTTATTTCATGATCCTTTTATAAATAAACGTTTGCAATTATAAACTTTTAAATACATATAATTTCATAAAATTTCACTAGTTCGCGATAGTATTAGCTAATTATCCATGTAATTCTTTCATGTGATATAACACAATCTAACTCTTCACATCCGCGTTATTTATTTTACAAAATATAAACGAATGAGTTAAGTTTTACATTTCAAAAAGTTTTAAAATCTCTGAACTTATAGAATTTGAAATCATGTTATCTAAACATATAAATAAAATTATAATTTCAAATTAAGTGTCGAAACGTAGCTCGAAATATATAAATTTGTTAGGTTAGTCAATTCACTATAAAGTGAAAAAGGAAAAAAAAGAGTAACCATTCAACGCAACGTGTGGAGTGGGAAAGGGAAAAGGGAAGAGTTTACCGTTCAAAATGGTTCTCCCAAATTTAGTTCGAGGCCTATAAATATATCTCAAAGAGCCTCGCGAGCTCTTCACATTACCATTCCCTCCCTTTTTGTGTCTTCACAAATCCACCATTCTTCTACCTTTGGTAAGCTTCAGATCTTGATTTCTCTTTTCCCGATCTACGCTTTTTTATTCATCTCCTCAATTTCATACATTGCATTCTTCAATTTATTGCATTTTATTTGCTCCGATCTGACCCGAATTTTATCTCTTTGTTTTGGAATTCTTGAGATTTGATTTTGTATTTGGGAGCTAGTTTTGATTTGATCTGATTAGGAATTTGTTTATGGTTGAACAGATCTCATGCAATTTTATCTGGTTTGCGCGTGCTCAATTTTGCACCGACACATTTATTGTTTAAAGATTTGATTTTTTTTAAAAAATACTTGTGGGTTTTTTGTTTAACTTGACTTGATCTTTTTTAATTTCAGTTGCTGGAAAATTTCTACTGTTTTAGGATAGTATCGAGGCTTGGGAATAGTTTAGGCTGGTACTTGGGAATGTATGTGAGAAGGAATAAATTCATGATGAAGCGGGGCGGGTGCATGTAAAGACATGGGTTCTGGATTTTTTTGCTTTTGATTGTCATCTATTATGAAGATTGATGTTTTATACTTTAGATTAAAAGTGTTGCTTCAAGTTTTGTAATGTACATTTTCTGGAGACATGAAGATTCTTTTTTTAACTCTAGCAGTTGTATTTTCTGAAGCTTATTAATGTGAACATGTTCATTTTTCTTATTTGATCTGAAGCTGGAATATATTAAGTGAAGATTCCAGCATCTGATCTCTGAAAGTGCAAGTCTTTTCCTTTTAGATGTTCAGTCCCCCCTCCTTTATTTTTAGTGTCAACATAATCCTGAGTAATTGATTGAGTCTGTTTTTCTGCAGACAATTTTGTAAGACCAAGTTACCAGAAATCCATGGGGACTGTTGTCGAGTCTGCTAACCAGGTAGCTTTCTTTACAACTAAATGTGCTTCATATATCTGAAGAATATTCTTATTTACCTTGATTATTGGTGTCCACTCCCTTTGTGAATGAGTTCTAATTAATATATCGTCTAAGCATCTGGATTCTAAACAAAAGTGAAATGCTTTTTACCCTGGATGACATTATTGGAGGGATGCTTGACCTTTAAGCTATCACTAACTTCTCTATTGTCAAATGCAAATAAGAACTTCCACTATAATTAAAGAAACCTGCAGAAATTTTTTTGAGATTTTAAAGACTAAAAATAGTGGAGTTGTGGTGTGTCTTACAACATATGGGGCTACAACAATTGCACTGTGAAATTAGATACCGATTTTATAGATTTGCAGGATGCATGTACCAACAGCAACACCAAGAAAGAACGGAAATAGGGGTCTAACTCCCATTGTCCTCCCTGAAGTTCTTTGTTTATAAAAGGGGTCTAACTCCCATTCTCCTCCCTGAAGTTCTTATTTATAAAAGTTCTCATATAGTTCTATGAGTTCTTCTTGCTAGGCATTAATTCTATTATCATAAGAACATTATTGTTGAATATAAAAATTCCTCCCCATACATAAATTACCACCACCACTTTTAATAAATAGTATAATTATCCATGATTTCTGCTCCTGCACAGTGTCAAGCAGATGCCTTCCTATTCTTGGAAAAACTCAAGATCCTCCTAGGGCTATTAACGGAACGAGGATCTTCCCAACCTTTATCTTCCAGCATCACGATATCTAAGAAGGTCCAAGGTGTCACTCTGAATAAGAATTATACCTGTCCCAACAATTGCCAAAACGCCCAAAACAGAGATGTTAGTGCACGGGAACTGCCACTAGAATTAAGTGATTTCCCAAAAAAACCCACCAAGCAACTCAGAATAATAACAATGAAGATCATTAGTTCCCTTGAAGTTATGGAATGAATGGAGCTAGTGACCAGGAATTCATCCTTATTAAAGAGTATGTTTCAATTATGATTATATACGGATTTAAAGGTCTTTAATATTACCGTAACTAAAGAAATTAATCAAGAAAAGGAAAATAACTTATTAGTCAATAGTGTAACAAGATGTGTTGCTAAACTTTCAATGGAGATGAGCGAGAAAGAAAAAAGAGATATTGAAACAGAGAAGAGAAAGAAGAAAAAAGAAGTCGCTAGCAGTAGGGATATAGCAGAAGAGAAGGAGCCATCTGAAGCGCAAGACCCATACCTGGCTTCACTTCAAAGCTTAGAGCGAGGCTTTTTACAACACTGAGTTTAAAAAGAACTAGGATTGGCAATTATACATATCCAGCACGCCACATGACACATGGTGATATTTTAATTGCTTTGTTTAAATCAACAATGCTCCATATTATTATTGTCGAATGTCAGTTAATTAATATAAGTATTACTAATACAAATATTATTAATATTTTTTATTATATTATAGAATCAATCCCGATATTATTATTGTCGAATGTCAGTTATATTCGCATCACAAACTATTCTTTTTCTTAAATATATAGTATGATTGTAAGTAGATTTGTATACTATCTGACTCCTTTGACTTTGAGCTCCAATATGATGTTCTTTAGGAGACATTATGATAAACTACTGCTACTTTTGATTGCTTCATTTTCTTTCTAGTCCTGTATCTAATTGCTTGGTCCTTTTGCTAGCTTTGTCATATGCGTTACCTTTTTAAAAAAATTCATTTACCTACGTGTTTATTTGGTGTTCCACGAAAATTAGTAGTAATTGATTCTTTTCGAGCGTACACTAAGCTAATAGCTCTTATTGGATAACCTGTAAATCACATAAAGTTATTATGAAAACTGACTTACAAAGATGAAGTATGGTACTATATATACATGTGGAATGTATTGACTAACTTCTAACTAACCCAACTAACTCATTAACAAATTAACTAACTCCTAATTAACTAACTAACTAACAGATTAATTATTCCTTTAATCCTGTATTATCTCCAATACCCTCCCTCAAGCTGGATGTACTGAAAATATTCAGAACACCAAGCTTGGATAACAGAAAAACATGTTGTGAACGACCAAGTGCTTTTGTTAGTAAATCTGCCTGCTGGTCCTTAGTGTTGATGTAGATGGTCTGAATGAGTCCTTGTTGAATTCTTTCACGTATAAAGTGACAATCGATTTCAATATGTTTGGTCCTTTCATGGAAAACGGGATTTGCAGCAATTTGTATTGCAGCCTTGCTGTCACAATATATTGATGAAGGAGTGTGCAGTGGTACTTGAAGTTCTTTAAACAAATTTGCCACCCATACAACCTCTGCTGTGAGTGTAGCCAAACTCCTATACTCTGCCTCTGCAGAACTCCTGGATACAGTATTCTGTTTCTTGGATTTCCAAGATATCAATGAATCACCAAATTTGAGCAAATATCCACTAACTGACTTCCTGGTACTGAGACAAGCAGCCCAGTCGGCATCACAAAATCCAGTCAACTTAAATTCTCTGTGAGAACTCATAAACAAACCCAACCCTGGATTACCTTTAATGTATCTGATCACTCTCATAGCTGCATTCCAATGTGAGATTTTAGGTTGTTGCATATATTGACTTAAAGTCTGAACAGTGAATGCAATGTCAGGTCTTGTGTTGGTCAAGTAGAGTAATTTTCCAACTAATCTTTGATAACTACTAACGTCATGCAATAATTGATCATCACTGCTGTCACCATAGTCAGCTGGAGTTAACTTTAGATTGCATTCTAATGGTGTTGATACTGGTTGTGCACCTGCCATCCCAGCCTCCGAAATCAACTCTAATGCATATTTTCGTTGGCTCATAACAATACCAGATGCTGACCTACAAAACTCTATGCCCAGAAAATATCTCAATTCACCCAAATCTTTTATTTTAAAGTGATTGTGTAGTACCTGCTTAGTGTCCTGAATCAGTAAAGGGTCACTTCCTGTGATTAACAAATCATCGACATAAACTAAAACAATAACCTGTCCAACAGTGCTCTTCTTGGTGAACAATGAGTAATCTAAATGACTTTGAGTGTATCCTGATTTGCAAAGGGCTTCCGTAAGCTTAGCATTCCATTGCCTCGATGCTTGTTTAAGTCCATACAATGACTTTACAAGCTTGCATACAAGATGTTTATCTGTACTAACAAACCCCTTAGGTAGTTCCATGTATACTTCTTCAAATAGATCACCTTGTAAGAAGGCATTGAATACATCCATTTGGAATATCTTCCAGTTTTCAATTGCAGCTAAAGCAATAATTGATCTCACAGTGACCATTTTAACTACCGGAGCAAAAGTTTCTTGATAATCAATACCTTCAGTCTGACTATATCCCTTAGCCACAAGTCTTGCTTTAAACCTATCAATAGTACCATCTTCCTTGTATTTAACTTTGAACACCCATTTACAACCTATTGCTGACTTCATTGCTGGCAACTTTACTATCTCCCAAGTGCCATTTTCTTCCAATGCTTTTATCTCTTGTTGCATTGCCAGTACCCATCTAGGATCTTTAACAGCTTCTTCATAACATCTAGGTTCCACCTCTGCTGAAAACTTACCAAGGAATGCTTGATATTTTGAAGATAAATGCTGGTAAGATATGTAATTGGCTATGGAATAAGGATGATCAGAATCAATAGCATTAGTCACAAAGTCCTTTAGCCAAACAGGAGGCTTTGAGGATCTAGTAGAATGTCTTGACCTTTGTTCAACTGCCAATTCACTAGGAATTATATCAACAACATCATCACTTATATTCTGTGCATCAGCACCACCTTGTGCCTCCTTTAATCCTGTATTATCATTATCATCATGTGCATTATCATCTATCTCCAATTCAACTCTGTCTTCATCAAGAATCAGATCATTTGCAGGGAATATAGGTCGATGAAATTTCTCCTTCTGTGCAGCAAAAGGAAATATACCTTCTTTGAAAATAACATCTCTACTGACTAATAATCTTTTTGCATTCAAACTGTAAACAATGTAGCCTTTTTGAGTTGCTGAATATCCCAACAACACACATGCCTCAGCTCTAGGTGAGAATTTATCAGCTCTAAGTACCTTGGTGACATAACATAAACAACCAATGGTTCGTATATGAGTAAAACTAGGTTGATGACCATGAAAAATACCATATGGTGACTGACCCTTCAGTGTTGTTGTTGGCATTCTATTTATCAAATAGACAGCAGATAACACACATTCTCCCCAGAATATGATTGGTATAGATCCTGTAAATCTAATGGCCCTTGCCACCTCTAGGATGTGTCTATGTTTCCTCTCAACTATCCCATTCTGTTGAGGAGTATGTGGACAGCTGCTCTCATGAATTATCCCCATTGATTCAAACAAAGTTCTACAATCCTTGTTGAAGAATTCAGTCCCATTGTCTGATCTAATCTTCTTGACAGACTTATTAAATTGATTATGAACCAAAGTAAGAAAACATTTAAGTGTAACAAAAACATCACTCTTCAATTTCATCAAAAATACCCAAGTCATTCTTGAATGGTCATCAACAATAGTCAGAAAGAACCTAAAACCAGCATGTGTAGGAGTTCTATATGGCCCCCAAACATCTACATGAAGTAAATCAAAAACAGCATATGATCTTGACAAACTTGTAGGAAATGGCAATCTAGTTTGTCTAGCTAATGGACATACTGGACAATTATTACATGCTTCTTCATCAGTAAACTTGGGAAAAAAGGAAAATTGCTTCAATATTCTCATTGGAGGATGGCCAAGTCTATTGTGCCATATAATACCTTCTGATTTCTCTGTTTGTTCCTTTAAACCTTGCTCTCCATGTCTGACATGGGCTGAAAAATGACTTGAAAAGTAATAAAGGCCTTCCCTCTCTTCACCAGTCCCCTTCACCTTCCCATCGAAGAGGTCCTGAAACACACAGTGCTTAGGAAAAAAGGTTACAGAACAATTTAGTTGCCTGGTCAATTGAGATACCGAAAGTAGATCAAACTTAAATTCAGGTACAACCAACACATTTTTTAAAACATCACCAGTTGATAATCTGCAACTACCAGTATTCGCAACTAAGGTAGATTGACCATTTGGAAGATGCACTTTCTTATTTGTACATGCACTAGATTGTGATAGTTCTGTTAAACTTTTAACACTGTGAGTCATATGGCAAGTCGCACCAGAATCCACTATCCATTCTACATTAGCAATTGGCAAGTTACTACTATTTGTTGTTGGAAAAACATCAGTGGAAATACCTGCCATATGAGCACTAGCAGTATTGGCCATAGGAGATTTTGCTACATGCTGCTCCTCCTTATCAATATGATCATTATTTCCTCCAGAAGTACTGGTTGATGGTGGTTTGTTAACTGAACCTTGGCATGGATATGTTGAACTATGATCCATAAATCCAAATGCATCTCTAGGATTGTCAACATAAGCATGATTAACAATGTCTCTCCCATTATTTCCTGCACCTGTTGATCCTCCTGATCCAAGTTTTTTCTTGAACTTCCAATCAGCTGGATATCCAATGAGCTTAAAACATATATCCTTAGTGTGTCCATGTAACTTGCAATAATCACAAAAGAGATGCCAATTTTTTTTCTGCCTGGGATATCCACCATTATTTCCACTATTACTTCCAAATCCATTACTTCCAGATCCATAATATCCACCACTACTTCCAGATCCATTATTTGTGTATCCACCTTTCCCAGTGTACATAGCCATTGGATCATTCGAAAACTGATTATTTCGTCTATCATTATATAATGATTCATTCAGATTATGAGTTCCTCGTCCTCTGTTAGCATACAAAGCCATTGATTCATTTAGATCACCACCAATTCTAGATCCTGCTGTTACTCGTTGGCTTTCATCAGCTACTATCATGGCATAAGCTTTACTTACACTAGGCATGGGATTCATCATTAAAATTTGACTACGAGCATGACTGTATACCTCACTTAATCCCATCAAAAACGCAAACAATCGTAAGAACTGTAAGTGATCAACATACGTCCTAGATTTATCACAGTTACAAGTAGGTGGAGGAACAAACGCATCAAATTCATCCCATAAGAGGCGTAATTTTGTGAAATACCCTGAAACTGTCATATTACCTTGATTAAGTGTGCAGATTTCGCGATGGAGTTGATAACTTCTAGATCCATCAACTTTGTTGAATCTTTCATTCAGATCTGCCCAGACCATAGCTGCGTCTGATGCATATACAATTCCACTCAATAGCTCCTTGGATACTGTGTTCATGATCCATGCTAACACAAATGCATTACACTTCTCCCACTGCTCCTCTAATGCTGAATTATAATCTGTTTTTCGACATGTTCCTAGAACAAAGCCGAGCTTACTTTTTGCCCTAAGATTAATCATCAAAGATCTGCTCCATAGTGAGTAGTTCTCAGTTCCTGTGAGTTGAACAGAAGTCAATACACTACCTGGAGTATCAGATGGATGAAGATACAGGGGGTGATTTCGATTTTTTTCAATTCCATCAATAGTATCAGTTGAAACCCCAGCTACACTTCCTTCTGATGTTGTTTCCACCATCTTCTTCAACCTGTGATGATGGCTTAAACTCTGAAAATAAGACTCAAGATCGAATAATTGTGAATCTGAATCTCAGATTCAAATGCTCTGATACCATGAACAAATATGAACAGAGTAGAAGAGAGAAAATCAGTTTGGGAATTTTCTGATTTGTATATATGAAAACTGACTTACAAAGATGAAGTATGGTACTATATATACATGTGGAATGTATTGACTAACTTCTAACTAACCCAACTAACTCATTAACAAATTAACTAACTCCTAATTAACTAACTAACTAACAGATTAATTATTCCTTTAATCCTGTATTATCTCCAATAGTTATATATCGTATAACTGACATTCAAGAACAATAATATCTAGATTGTTTCATAGAGCGTAATATAATAAAAATATTAATAATATTTGTATTAGTAATGCTTATATTAATTATTTTAATTAATTTATTATATTAAAAATAACATACATGATAAAAAAATACTTATTTATTTATAAAAATATTGTCAAACAATTATAATGGAATGTTTAAAATATTTTGAGGGCAATAGAATGTTCAACCCCATTACATTATCAATACTAAAAGGCCATTTCCATGTATTATACATAGTTGAGTAAATAGTTATATCGGGAAATGGAGACATGGAAGATGTGGCTTGAGAGGGATTTGTAGTTATTAATAAATCTAATGTGTATTAAAATCTGGGGAAAAAAATGTAACTATGTCATTGAATTTTGATAAAACGATTGTTTATGTCATTCGGTAAAATTTTGACTTATTTATGTCATTTGCATTTGAGAAAAAAATCCTTTCATACTATTATTTGTTAATTAAAAACAATTCCGATTTTATAATTTTTTTTTTACGTGTGATCAATTATGCAATTATGATTCAATCACATCATTAGTTATTATTATTTTATTTTATTTTTTTAAAAAAAATACAAATATGTCATCAATTTCCAAAAACTGCTTATCTATGTTAACCTTTAAAAAAATAACTCAAAAATGAGTCTCTTTTCAAATAAAAATGATATAAATGAACTATTTTTTTAATAATAACATAGGATTTTTTTTTTCAAAACTCAATAGCTTATCTGAGCCTTCTCATGATACAATGCATTAGTATATATTGACTAATAAAATGTAGGATGGTACTAATATTACAAGTTTACAACTCAGTCCTTACCTGTTAATTGATGAAGAAAAAAAAAAGGAAAGTTACCTTAACCACTGTTAATATTTTTTAGGGTAAGGAAACCACGTGCACCTCACCTGAGTTTTTCTTCTCCGGCAAACAAAATTTGCCCTTACCCGATCGTGATATCGTTATTTCCCCCTAAAATCATCAAACTCTAGTGTAATTGAAGTAAGAAAAGGATCTGCGATAAGAAATTTTGTTGAAGAAACCGTTGAATTCCAGCAATGGAGATCTTATAAACCTTTTGAGTTCCATTGTGCATTTATGAAGAAGATCGGTGAATGACAAAGCATTCAACTTTTATATCTGGGCAAACGATAGCAGGGATTGAAACGAAACACGTTTATAGGTACTCTCGGCCGTTCATTATTGTTCCCAAATTACTAGTAATTAAAATTTTGATGAAACTTAATTAGTATATCTTGGCCCTTTCCACTGAATTTTATACACCTAATTTAATTATTTTAATGTGTTGACAAATTAACTAGGGAAACAAATAAAAATGATACTTATTTGGATTTCGTAAAAGTTTCTATAATTTGCTTATCCTTTTCAATTTCAGTAGCTGAGATGTCTTCAAATTGCGTAGCAGCTCAAGTAATTCGGTAAGCAGTTTTTCTCTGTGGATTTAATGCATACATGTCTATCTAATTGCCTTTGGAAATTATAATATGCATTGAGTTTATCTAATCTGATTGCAACTCTATTTTATGTTGTATATGTTTCGTCCATTTTATTTCTGGGATTACTTGAGATTATGGTGAATCATGGGTCCATCTCGGTTGGACTCACCTACTTAGCTTAGGTTTTGTTTCAGTGCCAAATTGAATGACTTGCTGCAGTTTGGAGATTGAAAAAGGAAACACCAGATGGTTTATTATTATTACATTTTTTATTATACGATAGTTCAATTGTATTAATAGTTACTAAGTATGCGAATAGAGGGAAATGTGATTAAGTAGTAATATTGTAGCGCATTTTGATCTTTCGTAGATAGAAACTCTGATTTTATGGCAAGCAATATAGCAATTGCAATGTGCCTAAAAGAAAGAATAAGTGTTTGATTAAATTGAGTCATAGGAAGTCTCAATAAACTTTTCGGAGGATAGAAAAAAGAAGATCCCATTTGCTTTTGCTGCATCACATCTTTAATATTTTGTCCATTTATTCATCTCTGTGAGACAGAAAATTGATTTAGACTCTTAATTTCAAATGAGAACCGATATGTAGTGGTTTTGTGTTGGAGCATTGTTGATTTAAACAAAGCAATTAAAATATCACCATGTCTCATGTGGCGTGCTGGATATGTATGATTGCCAATCCTAGTTCTTTTTAAACTCAGTGTTGTAAAAAGCCTCGCTCTAAGCTTTGAAGTGAAGCCAGGTATGGGTCTTGCGCTTCAGATGGCTCCTTCTCTTCTGCAATATCCCTACTGCTAGCGACTTCTTTTTTCTTCTTTCTCTTCTCTGTTTCAATATCTCTTTTTTCTTTCTCGCTCATCTCCATTGAAAGTTTGCACCACATCTTGTTACACATTTGACTAATAAGTTCTTTTCCTTTTCTTGATTAATTTCTTTAGTTACGGTAATATTAAAGACCTTTAAATCCGTAAATAATCATAATTGAAACATACTCCTAAATAAGGATGAATTCCTGGTCACTAGCTCCATTCATTCCATAATTTCAAGGGAACTAATGATCCTCATTGTAATTATTCTGAGTTGCTTGGTGGGTTTTTTGGGGAAATCACTTAATTATAGTGGCAGTTCCCATGCACTAACATCTCTGTTTTGGCAATTGTTGGGACAGGTATAATTCTTACTCAGAGTGACACCTTGGACCTTCTTAGATATCGTGATGCTGGAAGATAAAGGTTGGGAAGATCCTCGTTCCGTTAATAGCCCTAGGAGGATCTTGAGTTTTTCCAAGAATAGGAAGGCCACTGTGTTCTTTCCAGACCCAGACGACAGAGATTCAGGTTTTGGTGTTTCTGGAGATCAGGGACCCAAGACTTCTGAAGTTTACGGATTTGTTGGCTCCATTACTACTGTTGTTGCTACAGGTCTACCCATCCTCATCTTTAAGAAGCTTAGTCTGTTACTTAGAACATATCCCTATGTTTGAATATTCAATGTTTTCTTCTGATGTCATAGTTTTGGAATACAGTTGAATTGTTAGTATTATAATGTGATGTGATTTTCTTCCTTGGTAATGCTCATCATGGCATGAAAGTTACTTATTCTTATCTTTTGGTTAGACTCCTTGGCCTTCCTGGAAATGCTTGTGCCCAGGCATCACCAGTATCCGTATATAGGGCAGAGTATGCTAATTGATTTTTCTTGGGAGTTGAAATGACAAGGCTGTTGAAATCTCTGTATATATTACTCTGCAAATATTGAAAACAGATGCAAATACTAATTTTTGTTGTCTGTAAGATGCTGTCTGTTGTCAAGTATTGAGCTCTCATATTTTGTATGTATAGCTGCTTTGTTTAACCTAGATTCACTGGTATTCCAGTGGTCACAACATTCATTTGTTTTCATGCATACGGAAGTCTGATTGGTTTCTATTATTTTCGATGAGCAGTTCTTTTTCTGGTGTGGGCATATCTTCCCGAACATTGGTTGCACTCTTTGGGAATTGTTTACTATCCAAGCAGGTAAAGAAGATGTACTTGCAGGCTTGTGTCATATTTACGTAAAAGATCCTTTTTAAATTAGGAGATATTATGAATTTCGTAGTATCATAGTTTCAAATTCACTTAGCTGGTTTGTCTGACACCAGAGCCAGAAGCTGGTTAGTGTATTCCAGCCTAAGTTGGGCTTAGTTTATTCCAGTTTCTGGATCTATAATGGCATTTGGTTGTTTTGAACAAACGTCTTGAGAATAGAATCCACAGATTTTAAATTGATAAACCCTTTAGTTGCATTTCAGAAATTGATATATTGGTCCTACACTTCAGAAATTACAAGTGCATGAAAGCAACTTAAAGCATTTGCAGAATGCACAAGATGAAAAGAATTTTCTTGGCAGAACTTAGCTGGTCACATACTAATTGTCACAAGATATATTCAACATCCTGTTAAATTGTTCTTCTTTTTATCAGGTACTGGGCATTAGCTGCGCCAGCTTATGTGATGATGACTATAGCACTAGCTGTAGGATTTTACATTGGTCTCAACTTCTTGGCTACCCCTCCTCCAACTTCTTTCAGCATGATATATGGTAATTGTTACTTAGACTTTCTGGGAATGACAGTAGAAAGGATTTTCCTAGCATCTCTGTCTCGACTCTTGATGCATGCAAAACCCAAATTTAGCATTGTTTGTTGAGAACACAATATGAGTAGTTGTTTTTACATAATCATGGGATTGAGCACGTAATGTTTTCTTTCTATCTGTTCTGCAGATGAATTCACGAGAGAACCTTTGCGCAATGGGCCTTCAATAGACAATGATGAGCAACCTATAGAGCCTATATCTGATATTCGGATTGATCAAATAAATGATCTTATGTTCAATCCAAGATGAGAAACAATTTTACTGTGCAGTTATTTTGCTTGGGTAGATTGTATCAGTTTCATTTCCTTCATTTCTCAGTGTTATCTATACAATTCAAGTACAAAAATGGAGCTACTTCACATTAAATGTAATTTAGATGTGGCTTCTTTCACAATCATGCATAATTGTTCTGGTATTCACAACAAGTATATTGTTTAAAGACGCCATATTTCTACATCATGAAGTAATGTTTTCTTAATCAAGTCCATAAGCAGTAAAAAGGATACAATTCAAGTACAAAAATGGAGCAGCAGCCTGAAGCAAAAGGGCAACAGAATGTGGTATATTAATTCAGTTCACAAATACATAATAAAGCAACAATTCATCCAAAACCAAATAATATGACAATAAATTCTACAACAATCAAAGAATTTAGGCTGTTAAAATGTTTGAACAAGCAGCGATATCGATTCACCCAAGTCGTGAATTCGTTTGTGTAATCGTAGAAGAAAGGTCTCAAGTGCAATTTATCTCATCGTACCCACGCTACAGAATCAATCTCATCTCTTGCTTTCTTGTACAGTTCAAGCCTCTTGGCACATTGCATTCTTCTCTCCATCAATGCAGGATCTTCATCTAACAATTCTGAAAGTGCCTTGCCCTGAGAAATATAAACAACTGTCAGCACTTGTACTATAAAAAAAAAATGCTAATTTGGGATGAACACTGAGACAGTACCTCTTTCTTCCCAATCTGGGTGTAGAAGTAGTTCAACAAAGATTGTTTAGCCTCCTTCACTTGACAATAAACCACTGCTTTGGGGAGTGTGTTCCTCAATGTATCAGACACCATATTCACATATGATGATACATTTGAACCTATCCGACGAAAGTGAGCCTCTCCGTACCGGTCTACAGCAGCAGCAGCTTCTGGCTTTCCCCCCTTGGGGGTTTCCATCTCCTGAGGTAGTTTTCTGAAGAAATCCACTGTCAAGTAAGAAGATTCCATGTCCACTAATCTGACTACCGTCTTTCTACCTTCATCACGGAATTTTTCCAAGGCTTCATTAGAAGCTGCAGCTATTGTAGATTGCAAACTGGGAAACCGCTTCAATTCCTGCTCCACCAATATATTTAGAAATAACCAGAAAAGGGAGAAGGGGTTATGTAGCTAAAAGTAAAATTTAACACAGCTGCCCGGCACCATTACCTGACATTCTCCAATAGATTTCCTCACTAGTTCCTTCAGCACAAAGTGTACCTGATATATTTCACATAAATTAGAGTTGATAGGAGGATTAACTATTTGACCCCTGATAAATTTTGGATAATTACTTACAGCATCAACAGAGGCTTCAGCTGGGCCTCTAAAATAATTCAAGGCCCCTTCAATTAGACGTCTATAACCTTGCTCAGGTGCTATCAAGTGAGGCTGGTAACCATCTGCCTCTGAAACAACTTTCCTCACATTTTGCACAGAGAGATATCGGTCAAAAGGGAGTTTTCTCAAAGCAGCAGGTAGTTGGTTGTCAAACACTCCATATATTCGATCACCACCAGGTCGACTGATTAACAAAAAGAGATAAATGCATATTATATATAGTCTAGGTGCAGAGCAATAAACTGGAAGTTCATTAAATCAGTACAAGCATTTACAGACAAGATAGACAAGTGTGACGTGTCTACTGGAATGTGTTGCCAATTCGTTGAGTTTAATGGGTACATCTTTTTCATTTTACAAGTTCTCATGAGTGAAGTTTCTTCAAATTCTGTGTTTTATGGGTACTAGTCACATTTGGTGGTCTCTCTTCAGCCTTTGCCGAATCCCTCCTTGTATTTCAAGTTCCTTTGGATTTTTTGAAGTGCTAACGATCATTAAAGTTAGATTTGGAAAACTAAGGAAAAAAAGAAAACAATCCACTTACCCTCCATCTAGATGCTCCTTAAATATCTTATCAAAAGCACGGCAAAGTTCCAAAATAGTATACAGTTGAGCCTGAAATAAACCAGTTCACATACTAAGATAAAGGAAAATATCAACAGTAGCAACGAGAGATATAGAAGTCGAAGCTTACGCCTGCATCAACAGCAATAGGCCTTCCAAGGTGGTCCAGTTCCGATTCAAGTTCATCTATGCTTTTATTAATAAGTGATGTGATACTTGGTATTCTTGCCTTAATAAATTGTTCCAAGTGCTGAAATGGAAACAATCTGAATATGAACTCTGCTCAACTTATTTAGGAACTCCTTACATTAAAAGAACTATTAAGTATACCTTTGACAGAAGTTTTGCAAGGTACTCCGAACCCATTTTACTAGCCAGATGCCCATAATCCGGACTGGTAGCAAAATATTCACGCTCCTTTCTTCTTGCATAGATCATGTCTACATTTTTATTGATGTCAGCTTGTGAACGATTCACAATACCAACCCAGGGATGTTGCAAACGGTAAGCTCTTCCTTCAAGAACCTTAAATTCAAGAAAAAAGAATCAACTGCTAGTACAACAAGCTGTGCTGCCAAATAATAGCATACAGCAGGAACCAAGGACTCAGAGAGTTAGATCTGGATAGGCTTATCCAATTTATGAATCAAGTAATGTAGAAATTAACCAAAATAAGTTCACAGGTACTATAACAAATAATAAAACTCACATCTAGAGCATTAGTGCCTTTGTCCATCAAATCTAGCTTGGTCAACACTCCAAAAGTCCGTTCACCTGCAGGGGTTGCAATGTGACACTTCATCAATGATAATGACAAACATTAGACATTCTCCCAAAATATGGACACTCTTTGACAAGTACTCAAGCTACTGGACTTGGAGTCCCAAAACTATAAGTATCAAAAGATTATACCTGTTGGATCCACTTCTCTTGCAAGTTTTATTGCGTCAGAGGTGGCGATATCCTGATTGGCAGGAGAAACTGCTAGAATGATGCAGTTGGGCTGCATGAGAAGACAAAGATCAGATGAATAGAAGACACAACCCAAGAACAACTCATGTATGGGAAATGAACGCGATAACTAGCAAACAATGTGAAAGGAAAGGCAACCTATTTTACGCACTGATGAATGTAGGTAGCAAGCCAACCATGCATGGAGACAAATGGAAAAACTAGCAAATAATGTGAAAGCAAAGATTTGTCCTAGTTAAATTCAGGTAGATTTTCTTGAACTGACAGCAACAGAAAACCGAGCAAGGGAATATTGTGCTCATCAGCTCATAGTCATCATTCACTCAACCAAATATAAGAATAGTTGTTATTTGGCATTATGTTCCACACTAACTGAATATTGTTCGGTGATCCAGTCAAGGGAGCGGGAGACTTTAGGTGATTGACATTCAGANGCATTTATATATGTGCCTTATATTTTAATATATAAAAAATAGTATAATAAATCACTTATTTATCCAATTATGGACCGTATATTATAAATATACTTATTTTGTTGTCATGTACGAGAAAAGGTCTCCAATTATGGACTTGTCTAATCAAAGGGCGGAAGAGTTCACCCAAATCTTCCAAGTAAAAAGTTACACTAAAGGGAGTAACGAGGTTTAAAGTGAAATTTTAATTTGAGGCTTAAATATAAATATAAGCAGATACATATTAATAAATTTATTTTCCTTACACTACACTACTTAGATGAAAATTATTAGTATCCTTTTAGTGAGATAATTATTATATGTATTGTTAACATAATCTTATAAGTAGAGTTGACAAATATTAAATAAAAGATAAGAGTAAGAACCACGATATGAGATTCAAGAAGATGTTGACTTGATTTGCTCCATTTCTATATGTTTCTTTTAATGCTTGAAACAAAATAAAAAAAAAAATTGTAGTAAAATCTTGGTTCAACACTCTTCACTATTAATTCTTATTTCTAATTAAGCACAACACATGTCAAACTGGGTAAAATTATATACATATTTTTTAGTGTAAATAATCAATCTTTTTTATTAAAATTGTAACACATAATTTATTTTCGATAAAAATTTGGGGGCCCTAATATTCGAGGGCCTAAGGCATAAGCCTTATTTTGCAGAGGCAGGAGCCGGCCCTGGTCTTATACAGAGACATATTTTGAATCTTTCAAAAACAAAATCAAAGATTAATTCAATAATTTAACAGATTCAAAATTACCTTGAGATTTCAAATTCAAATCATAGATATTTTTTAACTCTCGAATAAAAAATTCTGACTGCAATAGTGATTTGAATATTTTAACTAATAATGAGATGCGTATAAAGACATTAAAAACAACCATAAAGTAAAATAGAACATGTAATCATGACATTACATCAAATGTGGGTAACAATTTTGGGCAAGTGATCTATTCAGAAGGACATAACATTAACATTAAATTTACATAGATGCATAAAAGTGTTAGTAAGTACATAGCTTCAATTTTTTGAAAATATGGAAAGGGGGCTATAGTGTTTTTTTTTAATTATGTTTATTGGCATGTCCATAAAAATAGTGTGACAAAGTTTGTAAGGGTTAAGTACTTGTTGATGTTTATTAAGAAAGTTGGCTTTGTTTGATTAAATTATAGGCTATAATCATGATTTTAATTTGTGTAAACATCAATCGGCTATGATTAATTGGCATGTCTGGTCAATTTTTTGAAAAATTAAAAATATTTATTTTAGAAAGATAAGATTTTTTATTAATTTTTTATTTCTATTTCAAAATATCTATCGTGATTTCTAAAATTAATTATTACAAATTATTTGTTATTTTAAAAGTTCAAAAATAAAATTATTCGTCATCATTTAATAGTAATTGAGAGAGGGAAAATAGTATAAATATGTGTAAAATTAGTTTTGGTAGTTAAATGGTTAATTATTTATTAATTTCATGTATCAGCAATGTCTTACTTTCCAATTATAATAAAATACTCTCCAACGTACTTTCCTTTAAAAGCGTGCTTAATAAATAAAGCCGTTGTTCAACAAGAAACAACTTCCAACTAATTGTGATCCCATGATATATATATATATATATATATATATATATATATATATATATATATATGTATATATATATTCCAAAAAAGTTGATAATAATGAATTTGATTAAATACATATATATGTATTAATAATAAGAATCAAGAGATAATTAAATGATTAAGCTAATATTATATAATATTATGAGTGTACAAACACCTCTTAAAATATTATCAGTCTATAAACATTTCTTAAATTTCAGAAGAGGCACAAGAAATTAACAAAATAAAGTAAGTGGTTGGTATAATATTATGAGTGTGTAAATAACCTCTTATAATTTTATATAATTTTTGTATATTGGGGGTATAATATTGTATCTCAAATTTTTAAACCTTGATACAAAACAAAATAATCAAAGTTTTTGCTTAATGTTACAAAAATCAAGTATAATATTATATATCAATTTATTTTCAACGCTTCTGTGAAAATATAATGGTTATGCGGCTAAAAATTTAGAACTCAACTATGTAGATGCAATTTAATTTGTGGACTATAAAACTTTAGTGAAATTATTCCATTATTAAATATTACCAAAATTCACCTATGAGTATTAATCAAGTCTGATTAAATAGAGATACTTATATTTATCATTCAAATAACTTGAACATACAAATAGTTTTTCTGTGTTGTTAATATTTATAAGATAAATTCTATTTTTATTCACGATGAATTCATATATAGATTGTGACACAATTAGTTTTTTCGTATCCATAGAGAACTCAATTTTTTTTAATAATTGAATGAGAGATTGTATTTATCCATCGGTATAGTAATATCGATTGAAAAGACAGTTGATATAATGTAATTGTTGACTTAATGTGAAACCATAGTTTAGGCAAAAAGACAAAGTAATCACAATTTGTAATGTCAACTCCCAAACACCAATTACCTACTTTCAAAAGTTACATCAAAATAGTAAGAGGTCCCCTACCATTTTCAACATGTAGTGCTCCATTAAAATAATCATCAAATTAAACTGGTACTTAAAAGCTGAACAATTGGATTATTGCAAATGTCAATTTTGTTTGTAAGCACTAAAAAGTTAATTACAATAATAACCTAAGGTCAAAATGAGTGGTCTGTGTTTGTTCACCAAAAAAATGCAAGATACATCATACATTAGATCTAAAAAGGAACTTAGCGTTGTAACAATGTATATTTAACCACAAAAATGAGTAGATTAAAATTAATTATATTTGAAATTATTTCTTATTGATTGTTTGATTTGATTTTGACGTATTAAAAATAAATTTGACTTTTAATCATACTTATTAACGCGTTAATAACTTTTGTATTGCTAATATGAAAAATTGCAATGTATTAGTTATGTCCTATATATAATAGCTTAATAGGGTATATAGATAATGTATGCATTGGTTATTTATGAGCTAAAACAATCTATAAAGAAAGATTTAATAATACTATAACTAATACATACCCTCCGTCCCAATTTACTTGTCACTATCTCCTCTTTTAGCTGTTCCTAATTAGTCATTCATTTTGACAAATTAAGAAAGATCTTTAAGTTTTAATTCATCCTTTTTGAAATCATAATTAATAAGAGTAAAAGTGTAATTTTACCATGCTAATTATTGCTATCTTAATATGTGTCTCATTTCTAAAGTGAAAAACTAAATAGAAATAGACGGAGCATATATTATTTTCTAGGGAAAAGGGTCTGATATACCCCTCAACTTTGTCATTTAGAGCTGATATACCCCTCGTTATAAAAGTGGCTCATATATACCCCTACTTGTAAACAAATGGCTCACATATACCCTTTTCCTCTAACGGAAATGAAAAAAAAAATTAATTTTAATCTAAATTTCTATTTTTTTTTCTAAAAAATATAATCTCATATGAGTAAATTTAATCCTCGTCAAACATATTTTTTTTGACTTTTTTTTGTTTCAATGACTAATTTATAATTATTATTTTGATAATCAAATTTATTTATGTTTCACTAATATTCTTGTAAAACTTATTGTAGATGACCAAATTTTTTCTTCGAATACGAAATTAAATTACAATACACACAAAAAATAGTTTTAATTTTTTTTTCTTTAAACTAAGGAATGAAAGAAAAAAACAAAATAAGAATAAGAAACTCAAATAATTATAATAAAAGAAGTCAAAAAATAATTTTTGTATGAAAAAATTAAAATATACCTTAAACTTTGATAGAAGAATCATATATACCCCTAAATAATTTTAAAAAAAAAATTAGAAGTAACAAATATAAATTTAAAACTAATTTTTTAAATTCCGTTAAATGAAGGGTATATGTGAGTCATTTTGTAACGGCAGGGGTATATGTGAGCCGTTTGTATAACGGTAACGGCATATATGAGCCACTTTTATAACGAGGGGTATATCAGCTCTAAATGACAAAGTTGAGGGATATATCAGACCCTTTTCCCTATTTTCTATAATATATCCGATCAAACGATCCTTAAATTGAAATATCAAAAAATTCACTCAAAAGAAATTTAGACAATAAAATAAATTAGACTTGGAGATGAGCTAAATAATAAATAGGATCGTAGTCAAACATATCACACCATTTTTTCTATGTGTTGAGTTACCAAATGGACGAATCTTTGGGTAAATCATATTCTAGGAGTTAATGTTGTCACTCTAGAAAAGAGCATTACATCAAGGATGTGTTTGATATGATATTCAAACCTATTCAAAAAGATAATTATAATTTAGCCTCTTTGAATATTTTAATTACATTCAAAAAGATAAAATTATTGTGCGTTATAAATTTCAACCAGATAATTTTGGTCGATTGATACATATTGATAAGTTAGATACTCATATAAATAACAAATATAATTAATGTGTATCATAAATTTCAACCAAATGTTTTGGTGAAATGATACATATTGATAAGTTTCTCAGAAAAAACTCCACATGAGTCAAGACATGTTGTTTTATACTATTGTGATTGGCAAATTTAAACAGTAATTTCCTCGTAAATAATGTATGATGTTATTTAATAGTAAAGCTCTATGTATTTTTTGGCTAATATAAATATTTTTTGCAGCAAAAAGAAAAATTTAGAATAAAATGAACAGCAAAATTTACTATCAAATAGCCATGTTTTTGTATAATATATTCCACTACACATGCATTATATAGAGACATTTATGTTCCGAGTTCATTGCATTTTTATAGTGTTCTTTTTTAAACAGAATTATTTAAAATAAAATAATATATATCATTATATTGAGTTTTAAAAAGTGTGGATGAAATATAAAGAGTTATGACTTCGACTAAGAATTATAACTTTGATTAACAATTGCAATTGTTATAAAAAAATGTGACTTGAATGAAAAGTTGTAAATTGTATAGAAGGTCGTGAAGGATTGTCAATTTTCTAAAGTATTGTGACATTTTCCATAAGAGACAATAAACAACTCTTCACATTACCCTTTATTGTTTATAGATAGAGAGATTTTTTTTTTCTCATTTTGGAACTATTAATTTTATGAACTTTTTCTTCTACGATTAAATCTAGTATTCAGAGTGTGTTTTACTGTCGTTGAGTCATTCGTTGACATCGTGAGTATTGATGTATATATATCGGTGATCGTTCTATATTGTAAAGATATATTTCATTAACCTTGGGCAGTTGAGGGAAATATGTTTCTTAAGGACACAGTGCATTCAGTAGGTCCGATTTGTTCTAAAGAAAAAATATTTTATATATTATTTCTAATATGTTTATGATTCTATTTTTACTATTGGTTTTATTTATTTTTTAATTTTGAAAATACTTTCTAAACTTTGTTGTTTTTTACCACGACCGTGCTTCTTCCTTTTAACTATTGGTATCAGATCATTAGCATTTCCATGAAGGTGCAACCATTTGATTTGTCACTTCATTAGTAAGCTTAGTATAGGTTTTCTACGATTAATCAATCAATGGATCCCTAATATATTATATACATGCATATGATAATTTAGGAGGATCCTTCCTTTTTCTTTTCTTTTTTTTGTTTGTTTGTTTGAATGGTTCCATCAAATATCCTTGTCAAGTATATTTCCAACAAATAGTCCATATTGATTAACATAGCACATAAAGTTAAAAGTTAGTCAGTCCTTGTTGCATTCATTTTATTGGGATACTTGGTTTGTTTTTGGATGCTACTTATTGTACATAAGGGCATTTGATGTGATATACCATATACACTAGTATGAAGAGTATTTCTTTACTAGTCATTCTTCATTGTCCAAAAGATAATGAATCTATGATATGAAAGTTTTTTTTCAGACTCAAGGAGATCTATAATAGATATTTTGAGATGTAAATCGTATTAGTAGGTTTAATACGATAAACTTAACTATAAGACATTGATAGAGGAAATTAATCTCTAATCCTTTTATGAGATCTCACATGTTGTACCAACTCAATGAACCTTAGTGTGTATTGATGGAAGTTCTAATTGGCAAATAATAGAGTTCTATTGTGCACTTACGATTATGGTATAGTTGATTAAGATTGGTTAGCTCATGAAATGCCCTCTGGTACATTCATTTAAGAAACCAAATATTCATTTCCCAAATGTAACCTAGGAATGCTTCTAAATAAAAAAATATACTTTAGTTACAACTCCATATCATATACTGCAATTGAATTAGAATTGAATTTGATGAAACAATACAATAATTTTAAGGACCAAAACTTAAAGCTTTGAATTCTCGAAAATATGAATTGCTTTGAATGCTCTCAATTGCGTGCAAGTTAACTTAGCAATGAAACATTAAATACATTTGGAATATATATGATCATGACTCAACCCCATATTTCGTTGATTAATCATCGAAGTTTCATAGGACTTTATCAAATGAGTCTAATTTTAATCAACTTTTTTTTTAAGACTATTCCATCTTAGATCTTAATTAACGTCTATATAAATCATGTTAGATCTCTAAAAACTTGAAGGCGGTCCAAATCAGTATATGTTTAAAAAATATGTAACTAATGTGTAAAGATATGAGACATGCCCAAACTAGCTCATAACTGGAGAATTACTCAAATCTATACAAGCAAGGCACCAATTAATTCCCCAAGCAATGTGTACTTTGACTCAGAGCATGTTTGACATTGTTGCTAAAAATAACTTATTTTTAGAAGAGCTTTGCAATAATGATTTTTCAATAAAGTGCTTTAAAAAACAATTTGCGTTTGTTTAATTCATTTGAAAAATGTTTTTATAAGCAAATTGTGTTTGACTGATCTTTTTAAGAATTTCATTTGAGAGCCAAATTACAAAAAAGGATAATTATTAATATACTTCTAATATTAAAATTATTTTATAGAGAAAACCATTTAAAATATATATGATGAAAAGTTAATTAATTTTTATTTTTATTAAATTATAATTTACATGTTAAAATTTTCAATCAATGTTATACCTTTCTTTGTGGCTGAAATCTTTAATTGTAAATCTTTTTCTTATCTAGTAAATATATTGTTGTTATCTTTTTCTAATTCTATAAAATAACACGTAAAATAGTATACAATATATGTATACATAAAACATATTATAATTTTTTTGTTTAATTATATAAAAAGAAACATAAAAATCTTTAATGAAATTTAAGCAACTTATGAAATATGCTGATTAATTAATAAGAAATATATTGGTAAATGTATACATATGAAAATTTTATTTTAGTTATGAAAAAATAAATTTTTGTTTCTGCTTTTTTTTTTTTTTTTCTAAAGCAGAAATTTTTAGTTTCTCCCCGACAGCCGAAAAACTACTTCTACTTCCATTTAAGATAACATTTTCTCATTTACCAAACACTTCATTATTCTAAAAAAAAAAAAATTCCTTAAAATAAGTATTTCTAGCCTTATAACAGTAATATCAAAAAGATTTTCACTTTAAAATTACAATCTTCTAACGAAGATTATTAAAAGAGCAGGATCAAGATAGAAATAAATTTGTATCTACATGTTTATTAATACAAATATTTTTGTTCGTGATTGGAGTTTATTTTTATATGTATTAAAATTTGTTGCACATAATGCGATTTCTTTTTATGATTAACTATAACATAATTTTTGTAGATATTTTATTATTATTATATAAAAGAAATGTCACCCGATATTGAATTTGAATTTTCAGATTTAGAATATCTTGCAAATTGTACCGTTGATCTTTGCCAAAAAGGATAAGAAAAGAATCAAACTTGCAATTAAGACGAGGTTATAAAGTTCTTAAGATTTTCTAGAGGTGATGATAAAAATGAATACTTATTATTTCCCATTTATATTTAGGCAAATAAATGGGAATTTGACCGAAAAATTATTTTTTTTTGACTTAATTGGATAATACTTATCTTAAAAATAACCACCGTTATTTTCAAGTAGAGTTGAAAATTTCTTTAATCATAAGTATTGGAGTATAAATATGATGAAATGGATAGAGTGTTATCAAAGGTAAAGTTGACCATTCATAAAAATATCATTACATTGTTGATTATAAAGTAATAAAATAATATAAAAAAAAGATATAAATAAAACCATGACAAGAGCACTCCGTCATCAACTTTAAAAAAATTAGTCATCAAAATACTATATTTGGCACAATGATAAAAATAATTAATAGCATTATTGTGAAAATATATATTTTATATCCTTATAAATGTTTTACTTAGTTAACATAATTAAAATACCAAGAGTCAATTTTCAATAAGTTATAAATATTTATCATTTTTCTCCCAAAAAAGTATATCTTAAATAAAAAATGGTAAAATTTAGACTAGAGAAAGTAACTCATAATTAAGAGTTTATTTGGATTGATAAGTCTCATCAGTTAGAAATTTCAAACATATGACTTTTGACTTGTTTTATCATTTTAACTATAAATAAAGTACATATAAATACTTTTTAATTTATTTAAAGATGTTTTAAAATTATTTTAACTTAAAATCACTTAAAATAAATAAATTAAAATACCAAAACACTTTATATTCCCTTTATTTCAATTTAAACGACTTTAGCATTTTCCATTACTAGTAATTTTTAATTTAAACTTTTTACCTGACATATTTATATAAGTTTATGAAATATTTTAATATATTTTCAGTTTAACTTTTTTAATATCAAGTTAAAATAAGTCAAATGAATTAAAATCGAGAAGGTATAAATACAAAATAGTAGTAAAAGGATTTTAAAGGGTTTCATATTAAATAAAACTTATTACTACTTACCTCTAACTTCTAAGTCCTAAAATGATGTTTTCATTAAATGTTGGCAATGAGAGATTATTTTATTGTTTTTCTTATTCTTAATTATTTTATTATAATTAATAAGAAGATAGTGTTAATTTGTGTTTAAATATTAGAGTGGCATCATTGTTGTGGTCTCATCACACACACACTCTCTCTCCCTCCTTTAATTTGAACCTATAAGAATAAAGAAAAAGATAAAAAGCTCTCATTTTCTTTACCCATA
>CM064963.1:71602758-71671051 GCA_032847665.1 Solanum chilense
TATATATATATATATATATATATATATATATATATATATATATATATATATATATATATATATATATATATATATATATATATATATATATATATATATATATATATATATACACACACACAATTGATATGGAATACATTTGATACATAATACAAAAATACAATTACCATATTTATAAGGAATGCTTTTTGGGCCGCAGTTGTTTGGGATGGAGAGAGAGTGTGTGTGTGTGTATATATATATATATATATATATATATATATAGACACACACACACACAATTGATATGGAATACATTTGATACATAATACAAAATACAATTTTCATATTTATAAGGAATGCTTTTTGGGCCGCAGTTGATTGGGATGGAGAGAGAGTGGTGGGGGGCGAGAGAGAGGGCATTGGGAGGAGAGAGGCAAGGGAGAGCGGAGAGAGAAATTTGTTTTAAAATCCTATATATAGCTACAAATTGCAATGGAAAAATCACGCGGATAAGCAAACATTCTAGTTAATTAGCTAACATAGTTATAGTTTGAATTAGTTACCACACACAACCTCTTTTGCTATAATTACATGCGCCTCTCTCCTCTTTTCATCTCGCTCTCTCTCGCCTCTTATACATATGCAAATACAAATATACATATTCATATATAATTATATCACATATATGCAAATATAATTCATCTTTCTTCACTCTGTCCTCTCTCCTTCATTTCTCTCCTTCCTTTCCCAATCTCACCAGTCAGATATACAAATACATGCATATGTAGACATGTTACATATATATAATTATCTAATGGATACACAAATACAATTCACCTCTCTACTCTCTGCCTTTTCTCATTTGCCTCTCTCCTCCCTCTACCGATCTTGCTCGCCTCTCTCCTTCCTCTAACATATAGCTACAAATCGTAATTTGCAAACTATAGATATAGAGCCTAATTAAATTATATTTAGTGGTTATTCGCAAAATTTCCTCTATTTAAACTATAATGATTTACCATAAATACATATCACATGTTTACCTTTTACTTTGTTGTGTAATAGAATTGGCAAATGGGACCTATTTTTAATTGACTATACGTAGCTAGATAACTCCTTTAGTTTTGCCCTTCTTTTCTTCACATATTTCTCAACCCACCCCAAATCTTTTCTCCAACAATTCCTCAATAACCCTTATTTTATCTGAGGTATTCCTCTGTACTCGAAAAAGATTACAATGTCACATTTTTCGACCATGTATATTATTATGTATCACACAGTTATTTTGATGGATGCACAAAAATATACATATGATACACATATATGACTTTGATATATACACAAATATATTGCCAAATTTACAATTTTGTATATCTTCTAGCAAGATTTGTATACACCATTATATGACTTCTGATCATGGCAACAGCTGAAAAGAAGTATATCTTATTGACAAAAACAATAAAATGAATAGGGAATATTTGGCAGCTATATCTCAAGTAAGACAGAGATTCAGGTGGAATGCTTATGAAATGCTGTACTGAGAATGTTGCCAATAAAGTAGACCTACTTCTATAAAAAGTATATAGTATATATTATACAGTTTTTGAAAATGAAAAAGGAAGAAGAGAGTTCTATAGTAACGTGAAAGTTCAATTGAAAAATTCTTACAAGAGTCGATGTAAAACCGCAAATCATATGTTATTTTTGAGTTGTCTGTTTTGATGTTTTAACAAACTTCGAATCACATGCCATGGGAGACTAAGAGTAATGAAAATGACAGCTGGCTAAAGCTGCGACTCTGCAGCACCTGTTATGGTTGGTGCGCCCCTCCTACAATACAACGGACTCTCAGCCAATGCCATTCCTTTGTGCATTTGTGCCTATCCTATAGTATGTCTTTTCTCCATTGACAACTTATTTTTATTTATTTTTTTGCAAATAAAGTTCATTCATAAAGCAAAAGTCATCTTTAAGAAAGAACATTGTTCATACTCAACGAGGGATCTGATGCAGTGTTGCAACGTCTTTTGTTGTTTTTGAGTTATGTCTTATGTTCTTATATTGTAAATTTAGTCTTAAGTTATAAATGATAGTAGATAGATTGCTTGTCTAAGTCTTTAGGTGAGTCGGATTAACTAGAGTTAGTCGAATCTTCTATGCTTTAGTGAAGTTTCTTTTCATCATGTTCCTTTGGGCAGAGTTGCATAGAAGTGTCAACTAGAGTTAATTGATGCGTGGATGCAGTAGAATTGTTGTTTCTTTCTTCTCTATACTTAGAATCTTAGTTGGTGGTTAAAATTAATCTTGTTGGATTCTTGAAGTCTAGATCAACTAAAGTTAGTTGGTTTAATGGGCAATAAAAATATTGTTTAGAGTAACAGAGTTGTTACATTGAGGGAAAATGGATTAAGAGTTTAATTCGTAGGTTATAAGAGTTTGTAATCTGAAACTTTTCTCCTTTAATGATAACGGAGTTGGGTTGAAATCCTGTGAGACATGTCTTTGTTCTTTGTTTTCTCCTCCCCAATATCTCGTGTTTGATTTACTTTAAGTTATTTATTTCCGCATTATTATTCTATCAAGAGACTTGGTTTATTGACTTTTAATAGACTCATACATGTAATAAGATTGCGTTAGAATATTTATCTGAGCTATTCCTCTGTATTCTAAAAAGATTGACAGATCAGCGAAATCTTTCATATTCGCCACATTTTTCGACAATTTATATCATCATGTATCACACACTTATTCTGAGGGATGCACACAAATATACATATGATACACAGATAAGCCCTCAATATATGCATAAATATATTGTCAAATATACAATGTTACATATCTTCTGGCATGTCATTTGCATACACCATTATATGATTTCTGATCCAGGCAACAGTTGAAAAGAAGTATATTGCAGAAGTCTTTATCTTATTGACGCAAACAATAAAATAAATATGGAATGTTTGGCAGCTAATTATACAAAGATTCAGGTCGAATGCTTATGAAATGTAGTTTTTTTGTGTAATTCGAATGTTGTAAATAAAGTAGACATACTGCTATGATTCAACTATACTTGTCGTTGCAAATAATTGACAAAATTACGAATAACTCAGTCATCGATATCTATCTCTTATTTCATATTTTCTTAATATTTCTCTCTACAGTGTGAATTGCTCTTGATTTTTAGGTGCATAACGGTGTGAATACATTATCTATACATAGTTATATATGTTTATGCAAAATAATAAGCATATAATTTATAATGTATAATACAATATAGAAGTGTATAATAGTGTACAGGTTTTGAAAATGAAAAAGGAAGAAGAGGGTTCACAGTAAATTTGGGTGTGCCCAAAAAGGTATAATAATAGATAAAAGTGTCTTTTACTTTGTTTGAGATTGCATCTATGCTTTCTAAATTGGGATGTGCACAAAAAGATATTTAAATTTATATAAAGTTGAACAAGTAGAGATATGCATTTTATTATGTCAGTAGGATATATGTGTCTATTATTCAATTTTATACAAGTTTAAATATCTACTTCTGTATATATGAAATGGAAGGACATAAATACTGATTGAGATCAATTTAGAGGCCATATTTACATATTAATGCAAAAAAAAAAAAAAAAAACCGCAAGGCCGCAAAGGAATTCCAAATTTTTCTTAAAATAATAAGTTCAAACCATATTCGTTGGAAATATTGGGTTTTGTACATAACTACCGCAGGGCAAAAGTACAAGGATTATTTTTGTATCGTTCATCACGGATAGGAAGGTATTAGTACCAATAATGCATGACTTATACTCCCTCCGTTCCATTTTAGTTGTCATAGTTTATTTTTAGAGTCAAACAATGTTAATTTTGACTAACATTTTAAGATATACTTTTCATGATACTAATATGAAAAAAATTACAATCTATAGTATTTTCATACATTTTTTTTAAATATCTAAATGTTTATTTTAAATATCAAATTGAATGTTTAATTTAATTATGAAATATAATCAAATTAACTCTAAAAAACGTAACATAACAGCAAGAAAAACGTAACATTACAACATCTCTACAAGGAGTATAGTCTGCGTACACCCATCCTCCGCAGGTTCCATTTGTGGAATCACACGGAGTACATTGTTGTAATTAAGCGAATTCAAGAAGACAAATAAGAAAATTAAAACTTGATAAGAATTAAATTATTGGAAGTTATGATCCATTGTTTAGCTCGTCTTGAATATATGCAATTTACATTTTACACACTTGGGGATATAAGCAGAGGAGAATACAATCATGGCCCAAAGGATGAACTGAGGCACACTCACAGTTTAAGCAATGTACACAAACATGGAAGCACCACTTCTCCATGGCTCTTGATACAAAAGCCAAATAATGCATTGACTATTGAAGTACAAGACGACGAGTAGTTAATGCACTCTGCATTAATGGCTATTGAAGAAACTACTACTACAACAACATATTCAGTGTAATGCCACAAGTGGAATTTGGAGAGAAGGTTGTATATGTAACCTTACTCCAAACTTGAGAAGATAGAGAGGGTGTTTCCGACAGATTCTCAGAGCTATTAAAGAAACTAGGATCATGAATACGATAGATTCTACATTGAGATATTTCAAAGCTCAAACTCCAACGGAGTTGGAGCCATCAGTTGGTATAGAGGTTTCTGAGACCTAATCCGAATCGGAAAATAACACAGAGGATCAAACACGACTATGAACCAGGAAAGAAGATCAAGCATTTATCCTCACCTGCACGCTTAGTTTGAAAAATTGATCACAGGAAACTTACCAGAGGACTGTCCCAAAATCCGTCGCATTGTGTAGGTAAAAGCCACTTCTCCTCATCACAGCAAGTCTCATCAACATCAACTATCAACTCAACACAAATATGAATGCCTACAATTCTATCACCTCTGCTAAAAGGTAAGCACCACACCTCTCAATTGAATAAGTACTTTTATATGATTTCAAGTATAATCTGCATATTTAAGGAACATACTACATCTATCGACCACAATCAGAAATACATAATAGTATAATCATACATATCAACACCAAAAACATTACATAGAAAATTGATGACCGACGATGAAATACAACCTAAAACTCCACTAAATATGTGGTAAACCCCAGTTATTACTCAACTTGGAGATTATTAAATGGGGATTTAATACAAAACGTAGATACAGAAAAGAATGGAGAAAAGGTACCAAAACAACAAGGGAAAGGAGAAACTCACACCAGCCGATCCCTCAAACTAGCAGAAACACTTTTTGTCTACAACTTACTCAAAGCAAGTCCCAACTTATTCGTGATTGTGCAACTGCAGCATGGGTGCTTGATGTGGTTGTAGGTGATGAGAAATGATCCAGCAATGGCGCTGGAGTGGAATCAAATGTTTCCCATTGTGTTGTTATGACAACAGACCCTGAGGTCGAGTGCCTCGATTGGTGCTGCTGTTTGCTTTGTACTGGTGAATTTCTAAACGAATGTCTATCTTGATGTTGTTGAACTGGTGATGATGCCTGCTCATTCAAATTCATATAATCTTGATGAGGACGAGCTGGGGGAGATTGGTCTTTCGGAGTGTGGTTTCCATTGTTTGTTGGCATTGAATTTTTTATCTTCAATACATCTAGTGTTTCAACACACTTTTGCACTTTTCTCACCTGCAAACGTTAACCACATCTTTTAGAACTTCCATTTCCAAATTAAAATGTTGAGCTTATGTCTGAGGATATTGCAGAAATAAAAGCACATAGCTACATCATCTCTAGAAAAGATTTTTCTTTTGCAGAAATTCAGCTTAGCAATAGCTAACTTTTAGAGTCTCCAGCTTGAATTTAGGAATTACTGTTTTCTTTTGATTTTTCGGTTAGGAATTGAAGCTATAAATGTATGTATTGACTATTAATAAAGAATCCCTTTGACTGGATCACCTATTATTGGAACAATTATGCAGAATGTCAGCCTGTAAACTTTAGTTACCATCTATTTATCCCAGCTTATACAAATTAGAGAAAATGGTCGTTCGGCCCTATTAGTTTTACCAGAAAAATGGCTAGATAGCCTTCCTCTTCTTCTTCGTTGTCGTCCTTTTACTTCTTCCTCTTTAAAATTCGACGTACCGTGAATGTGAATCTTTTCGAGTGAATTATATATCAAAAAGACTTTGAAACACCGAGAGGGTTTCATCCTTAGACTTGGAACTGTTTCGAAGAGATTTTGAGTTGAAACACCGAGAGGGTTTCATACCTAAGACTTGAAACTGTTTTGAAGAGATTTTGAGCTGGTCAAGATTGAATAGTCGGTGTATACTTCATGCATAGATAACTATATTCAGCTTTCTTCATGTTTAGTTAAGATATATTCAACTTTTTGGGTGTATCATAATGTATAGTCAATGTATTTTTTTCCTACGTGTAAAATAATGTAAATAAAAAGATGATTTTTTTTATTGCATATATTTGAAACTAGTTGTTTGCCTTGTTAAAAGCCCAAAAATACTATGCAGGATTTAAGTTAAATACCTGATTTTTTCTCTGCAGTTTTATATCACCTTCAGCAATAATACCATCCAATTGAAGCAGTTGATTCATCAACAACTCTGTTAGATTTATCACATCCTTTTCTACAACTTTCCCACCTTTAGAAACTACAGATTCGAGTGCAGAAACCTAAGCAATCAAGACGTAACAGTTAACAACAATACTCATTTATCCATACACAATTGAGTTGCAGCTATGGCAAAATTAGTTATAAAATCATAACTCGTCCAACCCTTCCAAGTTTCTATTGATTATTGATCCGCTCATTTATTAGCTCACCTCATTTCAATTTTGACTAAGCTATTTTGATGTCAATCCGTCCATTTGTCACCTCTATTCAATTATATTACAATTTTTAAACCCAGGGCAGAGGAATATTACGTATTACCTGTCTAGCCAGCCTGTCGACTTCCAAACTGATGTCTGAAATAGTTTTAGCTGCCTTCTCCACTTTAGCAGTCTTTCTCATCTCGAGATACCGTTTTTCTTGGCTAATTGGATCTTCAATTAGAACAATTTTGGACTTATCCTTCACGCCAGCGATATCAAGAAATGTTTTATTTTCCCTTTCTTTGTCTTTATACAGTAACTTCTGATCTTCGTGATGCAACCCAGTTGGACCGCTCAACATCTTCTTCAATTCTCCTACAATTTAACAAGCCTAAGTCACTAACGTTAATCGAAAATAAATAAAAATTTGCTACAAATAAATAAATTCAAATATACCAAAGGTTGCTTGAGAACTGATATTGATCTCATGGTTAACAGAGCGATACTTGACCCGGACCCGAATAGTAGGAGGAGGACGACGATTTTCAGAATCCAGGTTGCGTTTCTGAACCAGCATTCCACTGGGCCTCAGCTCCCACTCATTTTCGCTGCCAACAGAACCACCGTTCATTATTGGCGGCATTCCGGTAGTTCTGGTCTTCATTCCCATCATCTTTTGAGTTCGTAAGCTAAAACACATACATATAATTGCGAATTTTCAATTCCAGAGAAACAGATCAATACATCTAAAGTTGTATAACATGTAAATAAATATCCATCTCAAGCAAATTAGTTGACTACAAAGTTACAAATATATACACAAATCGTAACTTTCAGTTCAGATAAAAGAAATTCTAACCGAGAATGTGGATGGCAAAGTGTCGGCGGCAGAGAAATGCCCACAGAGAGAGGCTCTGGCGATTAGCAAAGTTAAAACTGAGGAGAAATTGCAGATCTTATGAAAGAGCTAGAAATGTAAAGAAGAAAATAGTAGGAGACAGATTTTGCCCAAATTGACGAGACACTTAGCCAATCACAAAGTCCACGGATTTATCTGATTACTGATTTCAATGTTACATGAAAATTTGGCATTAAAAAAAAAATACCACTGACTAACTAATTTGCTGGCTGTTGTGTTTTTGTTTTTTTTTTGAGATGAAATAATAAGATACTTCAAAAATATATATGTATAAATAAATAAATGAGTGGAAAGAGAAACAGAAAGAAAAAAGTAGAGAACTCTGCTGGAGATTTGTTTTTTTTTTTTTTTAAAAAAAAGGCAGGACAAGGGAGCCTTGTGAATAAAGCCTGTAAGATATATGAAAAATAGGAAAACTAAAAACTTACGTTAAATAGGAGGACAAGTGACATGTAGTATATGCAGTAAGTACAATACTAATCACTTTATGTGCACTAATGATTGTTAGGTTGATTATAGAATCCAATCTAAACACTTGGAAGAATGATTATTACATATTTTCAACTAAACTTTGGAATGAATGAAGAGTGAATCAGTTTAATATAAGATTTAACGATTGTTTGGTCGAGTGTATTAGAAGAATAATTTGTGTATTTCTAATATTTTTTTTAATAATACTTTTTAACTTATGTATATTTAGCTAGCGTTTGGCTATAGATTTTCAAATATTCTTGGCAAATATTATTTGAATGAAATTTCACAATGTGTTTGGTTATGGTATATTGGGAAATATATTTCACTTTTTTTAGAACCCATAAGTTTTAAAAGTATCAAAACTAACTATAAGTTTGTATTATAAGTCAATTAAGTCTTTGTTACAACAATAACAAATAATGTTTATGACACTAAAGTAATGTGATAATTTGGAGCGAGTGCAACAAGTATCATTTTATACATCCTGAAGTAAACAAAACACATGACTTTGTTATCTTGAGCCGATTATTCATCCCTTTCATCAATAATCATATTATCATTTCACATTCACCGAATATTTCATTAATACTTTGAAATTATATTGTAAAAAATTATGTAATGCAACATAAGCAACAACTATCGATGGTATTTTTGTAAAAGATAGAAATTTGGGATAAACTTCCAATTTTTAAACGTCCCAAATAATGAAATTTGGCCAAAATACTAGTAAAAACTAGTATTTGAGAATTTGAGATATTTGCCAAAAACATTTGTCAAATAATAGCAAAGTGTATGAACAAACACTTTTTGCTAAGTTTTTTCCCAAATATTATTTGGAAAATCTATAGTCAAACGGGCCATTAATATTTACATTAGTTATGCATTTTGTTTGGTATCAAGGTACTGAAGTAGTTATCACTAGTAAATGAAAATTTATTGTATCTATAATGCAAAAGATTTTAGTGCATACCCTAACATAACTAAGGACACAATTACCTCTTAAAAACCTTCTCTTCTTTTTTTCTTCACTGTAATTGTGAAGAATATTTTTGTATATAAAAGAAATTGTTAGAAAATATGTGATACATATTATTTCTAATTTTTCAAACCAAACCAAACAATGTGAGTGAACTCTTTTCTCTCCTAGAAATGATTCAATTTGATCACTTTGAAATTAAATTTTCAATATCGAAATTATTGTATTTTTAAAGATTTAAAGTATACAATTTGTTTATACATGTGTGTACATTTGTGCAATTGAATTTTTATTCAAAGGAACTCATACGATCATTTCTATTGGAAATGTTTACCTGTCTTTTGTTTAACTAAATTGGAACATATGTTTGAATTAATTATTCTAAAAAATATTAGTGTAATTATGCTTGAGATTTAAAAATCTTAAGTACATATATGCAAACTATAAAGGTTATAGTTTATACCCTCTTACATATTATTAAAGTTATAATATATGTATATTCATGTTAAACTCATTCGACTATTAAGGATTTGTTGGACATGATTTTAAATTAAGTTGATTATAAAATTAAAATTTTATTTTGAGATGTAATTTGAATTTTTTAGTTATATTTTTTTTCTCATAAATAAAAAAATACTCCAATTTGTGATAACTATCCAAATCTTTTTGCAATTTATACACCTAAATGTACAAATCATAATTTATAAAAATAAAGTGTCCTAAGGTACGATATTAATAAATGACATATTTCCTTATTTTTTTTATAAGGAAATCTTTATGATAGATATAATTTTACTAGTTTTCAAATGCACATATTTTTTTTTTACAAGATTCACTTGCCTAAAAATTCAATATTAGTAATAAGTAGTTGTGAGGATAAATAATTTATTCACATTAAGCAGAGGATTTTACAAAATTTAAAATGGGGTTTTAATTTACAAAATATAAATTTATAAGTCAATTTTTATAGTTAAAAATATATTAGAATCACAATTTAGAATGTGCAAACTTTTTGGAGAATTTGTGCAGATTTTATATACAAATAGTGATTTCAAATCAAAATTTTAAATTGATGACCAAACTATTTATCCATAAAATAGTATAGTACTTCATTCATTTCAATTTATTCTACTTTCATTTTAAAAGTATTTTATAAGGGTTTGAAAATATTTCAATTTTAGTTGAATTTGTTGTTGCAATATTAAACTTTCATGAGGACATATTACTTTCTTGAACAATTTAATAGTGTATTTTTACTCCTAAACTATTTAATAGTGTATTTTAAAGGTATATATGTGCTCACGTGGACACATTACTATTTACAATTTGTATTAATTTTTATGTTTACGTATATAAATCTATATGTTTAAAATACAGTAATAAATAATCTAGAAAGGTAATAAATCCTTATGAAAATTTAGTATCGCAACAACAAATTTAATTAAAATTAGATATTTTTTAAACTCTTATCTCTTTTTATATCATGTATTTAATTAAAATAAGAAAAACAAATTAAAACAGTAAAAATAGCGTAGTTCGTAGTATTATGATTTATGACAATTATGAATAATTTTGAATAGGAATGATGATAAAAGAGTTTGAGTAATGTGTTTCAATGGGGCCAATGACATGCGTGTATGGTTTAGGCAGGCCGTCGCATTTAAAGGGCTTTAGTCACCACTCGTTTACGTTACACCTTACCAACTTTATTTTGTTGTTTCTCTATCTTTTTGTGACCAATTATCTATCTATTTCCTGACCTTCAAAAATCCAAAGCAAATCCTCCTCTTTTTTTTTTTTTTTCTTTTTCTGGCTAAAGCAAGACGTCTACGACTCTACTGCCACTTTAATTTTATTTACCCCCAAGAAAAGAGTAACTTCTTGCTAAATTAAGTTATACCTTCCGCGTAGTGTTAATGTTAAAGAATGACAAAAGTCCTACATCGGTGATTAATGAGATAGGTGGATTCTTTATAAGGCTTGACAATCCTCCTTCCTTTGAGCTAGCTTTTGGGGTGTGAGTTAGGCCTAAGACCTAATTTCACAGTTAATGAGTTTTTTATTTGAATGAAAGAGTTTCAGGTTTTAATTATAAATTATATGATATTTTTTATTTAATAAATATTTTGACTCTGTCAATAAAATTATCTATTATTTTTATCTTACAAGAAACAAAATTTATCTCTAGATAATTAATTTCAAATAACTTTTCAACCAAACCACCGCTAATAGATATGTTGGTCCATGGGCGGAGTCACCTCAGGTGAAAGGTGGTCCGGTGCATTACCTACTCCAACAAATTATGTAGTGGTTTTGTACATCCTTAACATAACTGAAAAGAGAGTGTGCACACCTTTCTTCAAATTCCTAAATCCGCCACGATATTAGTTGAGTATAATATAAAATTTTTAACTTCAATTTTCTGAATTATCAAGAGGAATGCGTTATTTTAGAGCTTTAAATTCTATTAAAATCAAATATATAGATTGCATACTTGCATCTAGCTATACTGGAAATTGAAATAGATATCTCGTCATTGACCCATGTGTTAAGAATTTTTTTCACTAAGCATCTGATATAAATGTGTAATTAGTAATATGTTATATACTTTTATTCAATGAAATTTATAAAGCTCTCATAAAGTACTCATTATTTTTAAGGTTTTCATTCTTCAATTGATAACATTTACAATATGCTTATTTCCTCTACTCTTTTAAGTTGAAATTTATGATACAAGAATTTTCTTCATCGATACAATAAGTTCAATAACCAAAAAAAGAAAATAAGAGTGAGTAGAATAGTAATACTTTAGTCTTTTACTTTTAATTAATACTAATATTCTATTTAAGGTAAAATATTTTATCGTATGAAGTATGATGTGAATTTTCTTCAAAAGTAAAAGATTGTGTATTACACACACAATGAGATGTGTGTATAAATGATACTTTATGTGATACAATGACATTTTAATAGGTTGAGTATGAACTCAAAAAAAATAATATTTTTTATCCTTATTTCTAAAGAAAACACATATTTTTTAGTTTCGATCAAATTTAGATGGTGCACGATATGATTCATCGAGGATAACATTCTTAATAAAATTTTCTCTATCCTAATAATTCTAAAAAGAAACAAATTACAAAATTGGAAAAATTGATGTTTACGTCATTCAAACCTTTCTAACGATACAAAAATAATACTTCCGTCCCTCTCTTGAAAAGCATGCCAATTTTTCACCGACAATAATGTGTTTTATTGGATGAAATATTTTAATATAAAAGATTAAAATAATAATACTAACTGTTCTATTGCTTGGAGTTAGTGATATCAAAAAATATACAGTAGGTGGAGAGAAATGATTTTTATCAAAAATCATTTCCGTCTTTTTTAATAGAAAATATTTTGATTGGGTTCTTTCGTTAATTTAATACCACAAATAAAAGTAGCATATTTAATATTACATTTGGTGGAGTAGCTTTTTAATTGTGTTGTATCAAATATCAAATTCAATATATTTCAATAATCTATAGTGTTTGATAATCATTGTATAGTTTCGAATATATTTTTGTCTCAAATTAATTTTTCCCTGTTCTTTTATTTTTGTCCATTACCAAAAAAAAATAATTCTTTCCCTTTTTAATAATTTATTTAATTTCAATTATTTTTCACATAACTTGTAAGATCAACAGATTTTTAGTTTAATAGTTAACACGATAATTTTTTTTTTAAAGAAATTATTTTCTTAAATTCTATGTGAAGTAAAAATAAGATAAACAAATTGAACAACGAAATAAGTTATGAGTCAATTTATATACTACATGTTATTTTATACTAGACCGAAGATACAATAACTAGTACTTTAAGCATGCATAATAATTACATTTCATTTTATTGGTGGTTAGAATGTGCTTTTTCCATATATTACATTTGCATAATTCTTACGTATTTTTACTGACATATTGTTTTATGATGTATAAAATTAAAAAATACACACAATAACGTAGCCAGAAATTTTACAAAGGGTGTTGAGGAATTATATATGAATACATTTTTCCTTTTGGATGAATCAGTGCACCAGAAATTTTAAAAAATAAAACTACGTAATATACACAAAAAAAAGTATGTAATATACCTGAAAAAATTTGAAAAAAAAAATAAAACGAAAGAGTGCACTAGAAATTATAAAAATTAAACTACATAATATACATGAAAATTCTTGAAAAGAGTACATAATATACATAAAAAATTTTGAAAAAAATAAAATAAAATTTTGAAAATATACATGAAAATTTTTTAAAAGAAGAGGCTTAAAGCTAGCGCTAATGAGATTTGAACTCACAAATGCTTAAAAACTTGGCTCTTTTAAGGCACTTTAAACCACTAAGCTACAACACCTAGTTATGTTAAGATTGTCCAAAATACGTTATTTAATCACTTTATATATTATTTTACTTGTATAAACGATATAATTTTCCAACGAAGGATGTCGTACTACGCCGCGTGCACACATATAAGACAAGTGTTGAAGAATATTTATGTTTAAAAAACTACATGTTAATAGAAACAAAGAGAATATTAATGAAAATCTATTTTTAAAATAATAACATATAAATTGAAACAAAGAAATATCTACATATTTCCATACTTAACCCTAATAAGTCACCTAACTACTCTTAAAGAGGTTTGTTTGTACATGAAAAGTTTGTTAACCAAGTTTATTTTTTATCGTAAAGTTTTCATATATTAAATATTTTAAATTATTAATTATTGTAATTTATTATATTTTTTATATAATTTATAAATATATAAATTTAATTTTAAAGAAATAAAAAATTTCATACATAAATTATCAATCAAACTTAAATTATTTAACTCTTACAAATATCACATTAATTAAGATAAAAATGATATAAAAGACGTATGTTTTTTCACACTTGATTGTTGAAAAAGAAGTCTCCACCGACACTTTTGGAGCGCACGATGAAAACACTAATTTTAATGTGAAGGGTACGTGACACTTCGTCGAGCGTGTGATGGGTTGGGCCTTTGTTTATCCGGAAGCATAGCTGAGTGAGACCGTACAATGCACAAGTTAGCGTAATACGATAATAGTTAAGAATTACTAAGATATTGCTATCGATTATCGATTTATTGGTTAATGATAGTTATGAAATTAGTTATTGATTTGATTGTTAAAATTTGAAATAAAAAATAAATAATGGAAAATTACTTAGAAATATAGTAACAAATCAAATAAATCATGCACATTAGCTGATAGATTGTATGTTGTCAAAAAACATATTAATATATTGTAGAATAACTGAAAGTTTGAGGCTGCCAGAAATAAAAATATGAATCTAAATCCTAAATTAAGGACTTTATATATCAAATGATATAAACATGATTTACTATGCGGTTATTGATTAACTAGTTAAAAAAAAACATAAATTGTTAAGAACATATAACACGATAATTACTATTAAATCAAAATCGTTATCAAAATTGTTAAATGGTAACCATTATCAATGAATCAATAACTTTTTTTTATTCGAATTATTATTTTCGATTTGATTTTAAAAGACCCTAGTAGCTTCTACCTCTTTATATTGAAAAAATATTTTTTCTAAAAAAAAAGGATTCTTAAAAGTTTTATAAAAAAAATGAGGAAAATAATTTTTCTAACAAAAGTAGATACAACAATTGTATCATTGACGTTCAAATTTATAGTTTTTTTTCCCCATTATCCTTCCCTCCCCACCTCCCAAACCCACGCAAGCCCACTTGACCATCTCACCTCCGAAAGTACACTTTCTATACATTATTGTTAGATAACATATAAATAATCTTAGGATAATATTTTCCTATTTACTTGCCTAATTCTAAAAAATAAACAATGAACCTTTTATCTTCCAAGATAATATTTTTAGAAATTATCATGTTCCATGAAAAACGTTTATTTCGTACCAAACATATCCATTTAGTATTTTTTTTTCCTTAAATACCTCACTTTTTAAAAAATAAATTTTAATATATAAATTCTCTTAGGATAATATTTTTTATTTATTTGTCGAATTTTAGAAAATAAATAACGAGTCACTTATTTTTTAAGAAAATACTTTTTAGAAATCACCATGTTCCATGAAAAACATTTATTTCATACAAAACATTATTTTCTCTCAAATACCTTTTTTTTTTGTTTAAAAATATTTTAAATTTTTCAAAAATTCGATCAAACAAATTATTAATCAGAAATTACAAGTACGATCTTTGAGTAATGAATTGCCCTTTATAGTAAATGTTATATCTAAAAGGTGGAGCATTTGACAAAAATTTAAATTAATCAATTCAAATTAACCGAGGTAAACTAAAAATTACTCCAATATTTACTACAATTTTTTGTATTTCCATAAACTTCTAGTTTTATATCATATCCGTAAAATATGTGTTAACTAATCGATATAAACTGTTGTACAAAAAGTTAGATATGTTTGTGTATTTATAAATTTAATTAAATGCATGTTAATGTTATCCTGTGAGAGATAAAGCTAGGATACCTTACCCTTCTTGCTCAATTTTAATTTTTGGAAGTTTGTTAGAATATAATTTTTAAATTAAGACAGCCTACCGACACCCTAATTAGTATATTTAATATTAATTAATTAAACTAGTTCTTGTCAATGTATCTGATCAAGTAGTGGCTTAATTAAATGGAAATATGTGCGGTACGATCTTCTTTTTTTACATAAAATTAATTAAAACAGTCCACCAAACATTTGATTGTAAAGCTTAGAGGTCTTGATACATTAATTAATTAGTGTCCACTAATTGTCACTTGTCAATTGATAAAATAGCAATTTTTGATTGAACATCGTTCATTTGGCTTACATTAATTTAATCTTATTAATTAATAATTGTGATTTAGAATCTGTCCAACCGGCTGCTAACAGGTTCATTGTCAAGCTTACCGACTTGATTAATCACTTGTCTTTGATTTCCTTCCGCAAAGTTTGCTTAAGAAATAATTTTTATGCAAAATGCATATAAAGAAAATATTTATCATGTTTTCATTTAATGTGAAACTCATTAACATCTTGTCTATTCTATACCATGAACATACAATTTATATAAGACTTAATCTCGTAAAATAAAAATTGAAATGGATTCTACTATAATATCATTTTAATTTAGACCTAACTTAACTTTAAAAATTAATTTGTTGAAATTGGTTTAACTATATAAATATATCACTCATCTCTTTTTAATTCGATACGAGATTAATTAAACTCGTAAAATGTAAATAACTCTTATCTAATCACTTCCTCGGCAACACTACGTAGGATCCACCTTAATGGCAAAATGTTAAGAAATGGATCTAAACTTAAGTGTTTTCTCAATTTCTTGGAGTTCAAAAAGAACTCATGTCATAGCTTTTCTTATGACTTTCAAATGACTTATTTTCATCTGTAAGTATATACACTGTAAAAAAATAATTTTTAGGGGCAATAAATAGACATATGAATAAAGAGTGTTAAAGTCTTTATCGACATTAGTTCAGCGTCATTTGATCCAATGTCGCTAAAGCCTTTAGGGGACATAAACAAAGAGTGTTAATTGCCACTAAAAGTATATTTAACGGCAATTGCTAATTAATTGCTGCTAAAAATCAATTTTGATATAGTGATAGAAAGTAAAAGTAAATTTTATTTTCGTTGTTTTAACCATTTTCTCTCTTTTATTTGGTCACTTAAGATTTTTTTTTTTGGGTAAATTTTATGCTTAGTCAACTAATCAACCTTGCACTACTCAAGTTTATGAACAAAATATAGCTTTTTATTTGAAGTTATTCTTTTCAACTCTTTATTGGTTGAAAAATTAAGGCATATCTAATTAATAGTTAAAATAAGAGAAAATTGTATAAAATAATAAAATATTAATTTAAATTAAATGTGATAATCACAGTTTCATTAATTCTAATTTATAGCAAATATTTTTCATACGCCTCCTCCCAAAATTTCGCTTGGCACTCTCTCTAAATCTTGCTCACCACTCTCCCTCGTCTCTCACTTCATACAAACACAAATGCATATATAAATTGTGTTTGTGAGAACTGTATATACAAATACAATTTAAAGGCATATCTTTTCGTCCGATACACTCATAGTTATACAAATATAAATTTTCCTCGCCCAGTTCTCTTTTGTCTTTCTCTGTTTCTTGCTTTATAGAAACACAAATTATATAAAATACAATGTATGGTTTGTGTTTGTATAAAACGAGAGAAGGATTTGATATACAAATACAATTGTTTCAACTCGATTCAATTGTATACGAATTTAAATTTATTGCAAATATACAAACATGTATAACATATACTTATACAAACAATATTTTTATAGACACAGACACTTGAATTATACAAATCGCCACGATTTATACAAATCAGACGCCTGCAATTTTATACAATTCTGATGTCCCATAACAAACTATGTTTGTTATGGAGCATAAATAGCAAAATTATAACTATAGAGCGCTAATATAATTTTTATATTTGCTAAACCTAATATTTATTGGTAAAACAATAGTAAATGTTATGCTAAGAATTGCTATACAAAATAGTTTGTAATATACACTATTCTCATTTTTATCTTATTAGCATTATTTGTGTAATGTGTATCAAATTTTAAATTCACATAAACTCACACTGCACAACCTAGTGTCATGATGCACCAATTCATCATGCCACTAGGCATAAAATTGAAGTCTAAATCCGTGACACTAGCCTCAAACCCACCCACACCAATCTACTTGTCATCTCTCGATTCATCAAAATTTGCAGGTTCTTAAACACCTTGAAGAAAAACAAACCAATGAAATAATTCAAGTGACCCATCATTTTAACATGGGCTTCTTACGTAAACGTTACGTTCCATCAGATAGAAAAGAGTTCAACTAAATGGCCACATGCATATGCTATACATATTTAATATAGTGTATAATCATGTATATATAATGTATAATTATGTATTAAGATGTATATATATTTATGTATATTGTTATACAATATTGATATATTGCAGAAGTTCATCTTCCTCAATGAGGTGAATTTTTTCTTTTCAAATTTCGACCAATTCAAATTCCTCTAAATAGCTCAAAATTTTAAAAATATGAATTTATTATTATGTTTCGATTCCTTTGATATATTATTCACTGAAAAAATCACGTTGTTTATGCTCTGTCAAAATTGAAAATTCGTGTTGGCGAATTTCTGACTTGAGTCTGGAAAATATTGTGCTAGGAAAAAGGAGAGGGCCACATTCATACATACATAAATATAAAATCAAGTTCGAGGTCACCATTTTAACATATGTGAACTTAATTAAGTTTGAGGTCACCCTTCAATTATTGACGATGTAATTCTTTTTATATCATTATTATTATTTGTTACGTAATTACAAATATACATTTTGAAACAATAACAGACAAACTAATAAAATAACTTATCTTCTGTTAGATTTTAAAAGGTGCAAATGAAAAAGGAAGAGTTGTGACTTTTATAAAGAGTTATGATTTTAATGAAAATTTGTGGCGTTTACGAAGAGTTGTGATTTTTATGAAAAACTATGACTTTTATGAAAGATTGTGACATTTATGAAATGTTCCGACATTTTCAGAACAAGTATGTCTTTGAAAAAGATCTGCGAACAATATGTTTTTTTAATGAATATTCCTTGACAAATAGGGTTGCCTTTAAAAAATTTTAATTTGCAAAATGAGATATACATATTTTAGTTTGATAAAGATATTATGTCAAACTATTGAAACATTTAAGTAACAAATATGTTTTAGTTGGAATTTGGAAAGCTATTTGACAAGAATAACATATCATTCTGATTTTCTTATTGTAATTTTTGGAAACTAAAATCTCTTGATTTTTTACTTTTTCGATTTGAAGAATATGAAAACTTTACCGGATAAATCAAACTATGCACACATTTGGTTCAAATATAAAAACTTTGTCGATCGGAAGAATATAAAAAATTTATCGTTAAGTAGGAAAAGTGTCATATTTTTTATTTCTAGAGATTAAAACCTCTTGATTTTCTACTTCATTTGAATTTGAAACTAATCTGAAGTCATAAAAACTTCACCAGCATTAAAAGGTCATTCGGTTGAGGATTTGAAGAATATAAAAACTCCATCGTTAACTAGAAACAAGTTGGTATATCTAATTGTGACTTAAAAAAGAAACACTTTAGCACAAAATTAATGATTTTGCGCCTGCAATGAATGCCTCCATGGATTGAACTTTGATATTTTTAAAGATTGTCAAAGGGAATTGAAGTATTAACAAAATTTTTGTAGAATATTATCTCCAAAATATATTTCATGCTGCCAATGTGTATTTTGATGATATACAATTTAATACAAAATAATTTGATAAATACATAATATGAATAATTATTTTCTTAATGGGTATACCAAGTCAAATAGTAACAAATGAAAATGAAAAAAGGGAGATTTGAAACAAAAATGTCAAATATCAAAATTTATTTGGACTAACTTAACTAGTGATAAATTCTTCACTAGCTTTAGAACCTCTTTTTAGATTGACTTTTCGGTTTTGATTTATAACTCAAAATTTATAATTTCAAAATTTTAAGTCATGATTTTTTACTTTATTTCATCCTTTTAGTCTAAAACTAAGTAGAAAGTTTTAAGAGTTAATATCTTTTATTGTCACTTAACTTTCATTTTCAACTCAAAAGTCACTCAACTATTCAACTATGATATTTTTGCACAGAAAATCACTCAATATATTTGATTATTTTTTAATCAAAATTTGGTGACATGGAATTTGTATTTCTAACAAAAAAAAAACAAAAAAAATTAAGAACTAAATATATATCCATTTAAACCATATAAGCCGTCAATATGGGTTAGGCCCGTAGGACCGGCCTGACCTAACCCGTGACTTGATAGGGTTGGACTACGATTTTCTGATCCACAAAAAAAAAAGAACTAAACCGACCTGACCCGTCAAATTTCAAAGCATATATGAATAGCTCAGATTGAATGGATCAAACCCATATTGACAACTCTTAATATAATGACCCACTCCACTTAACCTGATCCGCTAAAACTATAATATTGATCCTTTTATTTTATCCTTATTCTCCTAAATTATTCTGTTTGTCCCCCCCCCCCCTCTCCCTCCCCCTTCCATTCTTTCCCTCTACGTTCTTCTTCACTTTTTTTTTTTTTTAAAATATTTTTTTATTTCTCAATTTCAACCTCTTCTTCACATATCAATAATATCAACCTCTTTGTACTTATTTTTTTGAGTTTCGATAACCTCTCTATCTCCGTAAGGATCAAATTATTGTCTTTCCAACTTCAAAAACAATAAAAATTATAACAATCTCTTGGGTTACAATTTCAACTGAAATTTCTAAAAGGACTGCAATTTTTTAAAATTGATATGCATTAAGAAGATTGCAAGTTGCTATAATTAAGGTGCTTCGGTTAGGAGCAGCTCAAGTATATCATTGGCCTAAAGCAAAAATTAAACGGGGCCTTAAACTTGAACTGTTAATAATTTTTATATATTGATTTCTTCTAGTTTTCAATTGATATATAACTATTCTTATTTCAAATTATTTTTCATGTGTTATAGTACTCTAAATATGTCAATTTTTTTCTAATAATTTCTTTATTTTTCATGGAAAATTACTTTTTCTACAAATAGTATTCAATATTTGTTAAAAATAATAACTTATAACCTATTATTATTAAAAATGAGGCCCTTTAAATTTGGGGACCTAAGACACGTTTTTTTTTTTTTAACATTGTCGAGCCACCCTTGACTTCAGTTATCTATATCTATAAGAATTCCACATGCACAATTAAATGTAAGAAATATTAAACTATTTGTATACAATATACACCCTGAACAAGTTTTATTGTTGGTTGCAAGATCCAAATGAAGGGGTTTTCCTACCGCTGACGCCAATGAAAACAAGACCTCTTTGACAAAGAATGTGAGAAGCTGATCGGGAGAGGATATCCAAGTGCCAAGTGGTCACTTGAGTTGATTCTTCATTGACATTAAAGGAGTCGATTCCCTAATTGATCACTAAGTTAATAGAATTGTCTTGAAATATTATTTACATTTTATTTAGGATCAAAATATTACTTAACTATGACTATTTTTCTCCAAATATACTTTATATTTTAAAATCATCACTCTCTCCTTGTTGACATGACATGTCATTAAATTATTTTTTTTTAACAATAGACTAATTTAATTCATTAAACCTATTTAACTAAAATAATGATCATATTATTTTTAATTTGTTTTTAATCTATTAAGAATAAATTTTACTTACATAAATAGCTATAGTTTGAGGGTTATTAGATTGAGATGACTATATTTATCATATTTTTAAAAAAATAGCTACAGTTTGTTTTAAAAAATGGTTAAATTTTTTTTTTTTAAAAAATACAGAAATACATTGGAATTTAAATGTAACTGAAAATCCTATTTTCTAGCCCACTAATTTGGCACTTTCAAATTGTAACTTACCTTTCCTTAATAGGATTCTTATAAACATATATATAAAAAATGAAGATATGCAATCTGTTCTTATACACTGTACTACTGGAAAAAAATGGCAACAATCTGCGTTTTAATTCGCCATTCTGGAAAATGGAGCGATGAGAATTGCTATGTGGAATACAACATTGACGGGATTGTTTTGAAGGAACATGCTTCATATTCTGATTAGTTAATGTGATTTCCGTACAATTGAACATTGATCTTACAAAAAAGTGTATGAAGATTAAATACACTATCGAAGGTGACAACACGCCTATGGAAATACGTACGACATGGGTGTGCGCCTATATGTTCAGTTGAAAAAAAATGAATACTCAAATTGGAGTATATCCCCTGTGTGTTAGTATTTACAATATTGATATTGTATATTCTGGTTCTGGAGAAACTTCTATTGAAAGTGATGTGTTGCAACTAGAATACAATAAAGAATTATATAGTGAGGATGATCCATTAGCAATTGTACCAGCATTTGGCGATCAAACCGTAGATGCATTTGATGTTGAAAATGATTTAATAATCATTAACAGATCGCAAAAGGAGATAATGGTGGATCAGATATACATGGATAAGTCGACATTGAAAGATGTGATGGAAAAATATTCAATCGAAAAAAGGTTTAAATTCTTGGTGGAGAGGTCAAACTCTATTAGGTAAATTGTGTTTAAGTTTATTCATATTACGTTTATTTATATATGTTTGAAGATGCAACTCAAAACTAAAACCAAACTATAAATGGTATTCGCAGCTATACTCTTGTATGCCAATCTAAAGAATGCACGTGGTTAATGAAAGCGTCAAGTATTAACAAGTCAAAAATATTCAGAATTAGAGTTTTTAACTCTGAAACATACATGTCCTTTGAAGGAAGGGGTGCATTCAGATTGTCGTGCAACAAGTTCGTTGATTGGAGGAATAATAGCACATAAATTGAGGAATCATAAGAGGAAGTACAATCCAAATGATATTAAGGATGACATTAAGTTGGACTTGGGTATTGATATTAATTACATGTTGGCATGGCGATCAAAGGAGAAGGCATTAGAATCTATCATGGGGCAACCAACTGCGTCTTACGGGAAGCTACCAGGATACTTGTATACGTTGGATAAGACGTATCCTAGTTCACATATACGAATGAAGAAAATACCTAATGACGAATTATTATATGTTTTTATAGCGCTGGATGCTTTTATAAAGGAATTTGATCATTGCAGGCCAATTGTTGTTGTAGACGCCAGCCACCTCAAATCAGCATACACTAGTGCATTCGTATCAGCCAGCACTATGGATGGAGCAGGTATTTGGATACATACATACAATTTTTTATTTTTATTTTTTTGTTATTCATCTATTTTTGTATATTATAATAGGGAATATATTACCTTTTGGCATACAGAGTTATAGATTCGGAAATGATGCTTCTTGGATGGTTCTTTGAACAATTCAAAGAAGCATATGGAGAAAGAGAGAATATGTGTGTAGTATCTGACCGACATAATAGCATAATTAAGGATGTATCTATTGTATACAACAATGTCCAACATTACGCCTGCATATGGCACTTGTGGGCTAATGTGTGTAAGAATTTTCAAAAAGCAAATGATCAATTGAGTGAAGTATTCTACACTATGGCAAAGGCATATACTCAAAGTGATTTTGATAAGCTAATGAAAAGGGTTGAGCAGTTTGAAGTAAGGGTTAAGAATTACTTGGAGATGGTTGGATATGAGAAGTGGGCAAGGTTGTATTGTAACGACCTGTTTAGTCGTTTTGAGCAGCAGATTTTATTTCTGGAAAAAACTGGCTGAGACAACGGACACCACGACGGACCGTCATGGACACGACAGACCGTCGAGGGTGTCTCGTTCCAAAACACTTAGGAATTCTGAAATTTGAGTGCTGAAATCGACTCTCTTAACGCTGTGACGGACCTGCAGGACGGACCGTCACAGTTACGACGAACCGTCGTGAGCCCCCGTTTCAAAACACTTCAACTCTTGAAAAATTGGTACTGGAACAATTCTCTGAACGTCGTGACGAAGGTGCAGGACGGAACGTCGTGGGTACGACGGACCGTCACAGACTCTTCGAGAAAAATGAGTCTCTAATCATTACGACGGACCTGCAGGACGGACCGTCGCAGGCACGACGAGCCGTCATAGGTTGCGTAATCCCAGGCGGGATCGGATTTCTGTTAAGTTTTAAAGGGGCGTTCTGGACTATTCCTGCTATAATTATATATTTCGTGGGTTTATATTAATAACTCAATTTCTTGGGGGATAAAAGAGGTAACCTTGAGTTAAATTGTGGGTTATTATTGTCATCTTTTACACTTAATTATATGTTAATTAGGGTAAAAGAAAGAGGGTTTTGAATAAGAAAAAAATAAAAAGAACAAAGAGAGAGAGAGAGAGAGAGAGGATCGAACGAGAGAAGAGGGAAACGAAGAGGATAGCAAAGATTTTGAGGAATTGCTTGCTTGATCACGAAATCTTCGGTGGAGGTAGGTTATGGTTTTGTTTCTATGATATTCGTAGTAAACTCTTAATAGCGAATGATATGTATTGGTAGTATTGTAAAATCCTTCTATATGCTTAATTGTATGCTTGCATGAATATGATTATATGATTGTGATAAAATAAGCATGATGAAGCTATTGAATCCCAAATCTTGAAAGAAACCCTAATCTACTTTGTTAAAGGGATTGATGATGCCTTGATGTAAAAGAAGGCTTGATGAACTAAAGTAATGAGATTGATGATGCCTTGGTATAAGAAAAGGCTTGATGAATTGATAGAATGATGTTAGTGGATCGAGAGTGTCACGTTCCGAGACATAGAATTAAGGGATCGGGTGTCACGAACCGACACGTAGAATTAGGGGATCGGAGTGTCACGTTCCGACACATAGAATTAGGGGATCGGGTGTCACGAACCGACACATAGAATTAGGGGATCAGAGTGTCACGTACCGACACATAGTATTAGGGGATCAGGTGTCACAAACCGACACGTAGAATTAGGGGATCGGAGTGTCACGTACCGACACATAGTATTAGGGGATCGGGTGTCACGAACCGACATGTAGAATTAGGGGATCGGAGTGTCACGTACCGACACATAGTAGTAGGGGATCAGAGTGTCACGTACCGACACAAGAGGAAGAAAGATAATGAATCTTGAAAGATGTTAATATACTCAATATAATGAACCTAATTCCCAAATGAGTATGGTTTTGAGGCTTGAGTCCTCATGGATGAACTTAGTGGTACTTATTAATGATTATAGAACTTGTTGTTGCTACATGTGGAGTATTGTAGTGGGTTTTTATGATATTAACTGATATATACTGTTTTCTATTTTGAGTTGGCCGATGATACTTACTCAGTACCCGTGTTTTGTACTGACCCCTACTTGTTTGTTTCTTTCTTTGTTATTTGTGGAGTGCAGCAAACGTACCGTCGTCTTCAACACAACCGTAATTCTAGCCAGTCTTCAATACACCGGATTTCAGGGTGAGCTAATGCCTCTAGCTTGGACTGGATCTTCTTCTTCATGTCTTGATGCCTTGAAGTTCCGGCATGGACTAGCTTTTGTTTTATTTTAGCATTCTTAGAATACTCTTAGTTTAGTAATTTGATCATAGATGTTCTTGTGATGATGACTTCCAGATTTTGGGGAATAATAATAATAGTTGTTGAGTTTTAAATCTTCCGCATTGTATTTTGTTCATTATGTTTAATTGTTGGGTTTTGTATTGGTTGGTTCGCTCACATAGGAGGGTAAGTGTGGGTGCCAGTCGCGGCTCGGTTTTGGGTCGTGACAAACTTGGTATCAGAGCATTAGGTTCGTTGGTCTCATCACACAAGAACGAGTCTAGTAGAGTCTTAAGGAACGGTAGGGGGACGCCTTTACTTTTCTTTGAGAGGCTATAAGACTTTAGGAAAATTCCATTCTTTCATTCTTTCTTTCGTGCTACTACTTGAGTCCAATTGGTATCTAGGTGATACAAATTGGTATCTGACCATCTTCACTCTATTTCGCAGATGGTTAGAACTAGAGCAACGACCGCGCCAGCAGCGACAACGGCAAGACAAGAAACGTCTCAGCCAGCCACTGGGGCTGTAGCTCGAGGAGGATCAGTGGTAAGAGGCCGTGGTAGAGGTCGTGGGAGGACGTCCTCTAGAGGAAGAGGACGAGCACCTAGCCCATCTGGTACTAGGGCGATGACTCCTCCACCGACTGAGGAAGTGATAAGAGAGGGTGAGGAAGGGGAGAATGAACAAGTGCAGAATGAAGAATTACCACCCCAACGTACCCCAGAAATGATTAATCAGGTTCTTGCCTATCTTAGTGGGTTGTCTGATCAGGGCCAAACACCTCCAGTGTTTTCTGCACCAACACCTCAGGTTCCGGTGGTACAACATACGGCTACTGTGGCTCCCCGCATGGATGCCTCATTGGAAATAGGCATGTTTCCTCGTCTGACTACAGGGCCTATAATGACAAATGATCAGCATGAACTTTTCAGTAAGTTCTTAAAATTGAAACCTCCAGTCTTCAAGGGTGCAGAATCTGAGGATGCTTACGATTTTCTGGTTGATTGTCATGAGCTACTACACAAGATGGGTATAGTAGAACGGTTTGGTGTCGAGTTCGTGAGTTATCAGTTTCAAGGGAACGCCAAAATGTGGTGGCGGTCACATGTTGAGTGTCAACCAACAGAGGCACCACCTATGACTTGGGAATCATTCTCTAGCTTGTTTATGGAGAAGTATATCCCCCAGACTTTGAGGGATAGGAAAAGAGATGAGTTCTTGAGCCTAGAGCAAGGTAGGATGTCGGTTACTGCATACGAGGCTAAGTTTCGTGCGTTATCCAGGTATGCCACCCAACTTTGTTTCAGTCCACAAGAGCGGATTCACCGTTTTGTGAAAGGGTTGAGGTCAGAATTGCGGATTTCAGCCTTACAGGTAGCGGCTACGGCAAAATCCTTCCAAGAAGTGGTAGACTTTGTGATAGAGGTGGAAGGAGTGAAGCCAGATGACTTCACCCCGACATCGACATCAAAAAGGTTTCAAAAGGGAGGTGAGTTTAATGGTTCTTACTCTAGAGGACAGGGTTCAGGAGGTTACTCAATCCGACCAATTCAGTCTTCACTACAGACTGTAGTTGGGGGTCCACCTCTGACCGGTCAACACTTCTCCGAGAGACCAATGCTTGAATCCAGAGAGTGTTATGGATGTGGGGAGACTGGACATATTAGGAGGAATTGTCCAAAACAGAGTTACAGACCTCCCATAGTCAGAGGTAGAGGTGGTCATGGTAGAGGCCGTTATTCCAGAGGGCGCGGTGGCCGAGGTAATGGTGGTCACCAAAACGGCCGAGGTGAGGGACAAACTGGAGCCACTACAGCACAACATGGTAGGGGCAATGGGCAGACTGGTGATAGGGCCCATTGTTACGCTTTCCCTAGGAGACCTGAAGCGGAGGCATCTGATGCTGTTATCACAGGTAATCTTTTGGTTTATGATTACATGGCTTCTGTATTATTTGATCCTGGCTCCACATTTTCATATGTATCTTCCTCATTTGCTACTGGTCTTAATTTACCTTGTGAATTGCTTGACATACCTATTCGTGTGTCTACTCCGGTGGGTGAGTCTGTGATAGTTGAAAAAGTATATAGGTCTTGCTTGGTGACTTTTGTGGGGAGCAATACTTATGTAGACTTGGTTATCCTAGAAATGGTTGATTTTGATGTAATTCTGGGTATGACTTGGCTTTCTCCGAATTTCGCGATCTTGGATTGTAATGCTAAAACTGTGACGTTAGCCAAGCCTGGGACAGATCCGTTAGTGTGGGAGGGGGACTACCCTTCCACTCCGATTCGTATCATCTCCTTTCTTCATGCTAAGAGAATGGTTAGTAAAGGGTGTTTAGCTTTCTTGGCACATCTCAAGGATGACACTACTCAAGTACCTTCAATTGAGTCGGTTTCGGTAGTCCGTGAGTTTCTGGATGTGTTCCCTGCAGATCTTCCTGGTATGCCACCGGATAGAGATATTGATTTCTGCATTGATCTGGAACCGGGTATTCGCCCCATTTCTATACCCCCTTATAGAATGGATCCCACAGAGTTAAGAGAGTTAAAGGCCCAACTTCAAGAGTTGTTGAGCAAAGGCTTCATTAGACCAAGTGCATCTCCTTGGGGTGCTCCGGTGTTATTTGTGAAGAAGAAGGATGGGAGTTTCCGGATGTGCATAGACTACAGACAATTGAACAAGGTAACTATTAAGAACAAGTATCCCATTCCTCGCATTGATGACTTGTTCGATCAATTACAAGATGCTTGTGTCTTTTCTAAGATTGACTTGAGATCCGGTTATCATCAATTGAAAATACGGGCAGCGGATGTGCCAAAGACTGCTTTTCGAACTAGGTATGGGCATACGAATTTGTAGTGATGTCTTTTGGTCTTACGAATGCCCCTGCTGCGTTAATGAGCTTGATGAACAGGATTTTTAAGCCATATCTGGATCTCTTTGTGATCGTATTTATTGATGATATACTGATATACTCAAAGAGTAAGAAGGAACATGAGGAGCATTTGAGAATGGTATTAGAGTTGTTGAGAAAGAAAAAGCTTTATGCCAAATTCTCCAAGTGTGAGTTTTGGCTAGATTCAGTGTCCTTTTTGGGACACGTGGTTTCTAAGGATGGAGTAATGGTGGATCCTTCTAAGATTGAGACAGTGAAGAATTGGGTAAGACCTACTAATGTGTCAGAAATAAGGAGCTTTATTGGGTTAGCTAGCTATTACCGTCGATTTGTCAAGGGATTCTCTTCCATTGCTTCCCAATCGACGAACTTGACTAAGCAGAATGTTCCATTTGTATGGTTGGATGAATGTGAGGAAAGCTTTCAGAAGCTCAAGACCTTGTTGACTACTGCACCAATTCTTACCTTGCCGGTAGAGGGTAAGAATTTCATCGTTTATTGTGATGTATCCTATTCTGGTTTGGGTGCAGTGATAATGCAAGAGAAGAATGTGATTGCTTATGCTTCGAGGCAATTAAAGTTGCATGAACGTAACTATCCGACCCACGATTTGGAGTTGGCTGCGGTAGTGTTTGCATTAAAGAAATGGAGACACTATCTATATGGGGTTAAGTGTGAAGTCTATACGGATCATCGTAGCCTAGAGTATGTCTTTACTCAGAAAGATTTGAATTTGAGACAGAGGAGATGGATGGAACTACTAAAGGACTATGATTTTACCATCTTGTACCACCCAGGAAAGGCTAATGTTATGGCAGACGCCTTAAGAAGAAAGGCAGGAAGCATGGGAAGTCTAGCTCATTTGCAAGTTTCTAGACGCCCGTTGGCTAGAGAAATCCAAAACTTGGCTAATGACTTCATGAGGCTAGAAGTAACTGAGAAGGGAGGATTTTTGGCTTGTGTGGAGGCGAGATCTTCTTTTCTTGACAAGATTAAGGGAAAACAGTTTGATGATGAGAAACTAAGTCGAATACGGGATATGATGTTGCGAGGAGAGGCTAAAGAGGCCATAATGGATGAGGAAGGTGTTTTGAGGATTAAGGGAGGGGTATGTGTGCCCCGTGTTGATGATTTGATCCACACTATTCTTACAGAGGCTCATAGTTCCGGATATTCTATACATCCTGGCGCAACCAAGATGTACCGTGACCTAAAGCAACACTTTTGGTGGAGTAGAATGAAGCGAGACATTGTCGATTTTGTTGCCAAATGTCCAAATTGTCAACAAGTAATGTATGAACACCAGAGGCCCGGAGGAACACTTCAAAGAATGCCCATTCCTGAATGGAAGTGGGAGAGAATTGCAATGGACTTCGTGGTTGGTCTTCCAAAGACATTGGGGAAGTTTGATTCTATTTGGGTAATTGTGGATAGATTAACTAAGTCTGCTCACTTCATTCCAGTCAAGGTGACCTACAATGCAGAGAAGTTAGCCAAAATCTACATCTCAGAAATCATTCGATTACATGGAGTTCCACTCTACATCATATCAGATAGAGGTACGCAGTTTACTTCTATGTTTTGGAGAACATTGCATACTGAATTAGGTACTAGATTGGACCTTAGTACTGCATTTCATCCTCAGACCGATGGTCAGTCTGAGCGAACAATTCAAGTGTTGGAGGATATGCTTCGTGCATGTGTGATAGAATTTGGTGGCCATTGGGATAACTTCTTACCCTTGGCGGAGTTTTCATACAATAATAGCTATCACTCCAGTATTGACATGGCTCCATTTGAAGCATTGTATGGGAGGAGATGTAGGTCTCCCATTGGTTGGTTTGATGCATTTGAGGTTAGACCTATTTATTGAAAAAGGTGAAAGCTATTCAAGAAAAGCTTTTAGCGGCTCAAAGTAGGAAAAAGGAATATGCGGATCGAAAGGTTAGAGACCTGGAGTTCATGGAAGGTGAATAAGTCTTGCTGAAGGTTTCACCCATGAAAGGGGTGATGCGGTTTGGTAAAAAGGGGTAAGCTAAGTCCAAGGTATATTGGACCATTTGAAGTACTTAAGCGAGTAGGGGAGGTGGCTTATGAATTAGCCTTGCCTCCAGGGCTGTCAGGAGTGCATCCGGTATTTCACGTGTCTATGTTGAAAAGATACCATGGGGATGGAAATTACATTATTCGTTGGGATTCGGTTCTACTTGATGAAAATTTGTCTTATGAGGAGGAACCTGTTGCTATTTTAGATAGAGAAGTTCGCAAGTTGAGGTCGAGAGAGATTGCATCCATCAAAGTTCAATGGAAGAATCGACCAGTTGAAGAAGCCACTTGGGAGAAGGAGGCTGATATGCAAGAAAGATACCCACACCTGTTTACAGATTCAGGTACTTATTCTCGTCCTTGTTTTTCTTCTTTTGACCGTTCGAGGACGAACGATGGGTAAATTGGTATCTATTGTAACGACCTGTTTAGTCGTTTTGAGCAGCAGATTTTATTTCTGGAAAAACTGGCTGAGACGACGGACACCACGACGGACCGTCATGGGCACGACGGACCGTCGAGGGTGTCTCGTTCCAAAACACTTAGAATTCTGAAATCTGAGTACTGAAATCGACTCTCTGAACTCTGTGATGGACCTGCAGGACGGACCGTCACAGGTATGACGAACCGTCGTGAGCCCCCATTTCAAAACACTTCAACTCTTGAGAATTTGGTACTGGGAACAATTCTCTGAACGTCGTGACGGAAGTGCAAGACGGACCGTCACAGGCGTGACGGACCGTCACAGGCGTGACGGACCGTCAAAGACTCTTTAGTGAAAATTGAGTCTCTGATCTTTGTGACGACCTGCAGTACGGACCGTCGCAGGCACGACGGGCCGTCACAGGTTGCGTAATCCCAGTCGGAGTCGGATTTCTAGTTAAGTTTTAAAGGGGCGTTTTGGACTATTCCTGCTATAATTACAAATTTCGTGGGTTAACATTAATAACTCAGTTTCTTGGGGGATAAAAGAGGTAACTTTGAGTTAATTAGTGGGTTACTATTGCAGTCTTTTATACTTAATTATATACTAATTAGGGTAAAAGAAAGAGGGTTTGAATAAGAAAAATAGAAAGAACAAGAGAAAGAGAGAGGATCGATCGAGAGAGGAGAAACGAGAAGAAGAACAAAGCCTTGGGAAATTGCTTGCTTGATCAAAAATTCTTCGGTGGAGGTAGGTTATGGTTTTGTTTTACGTTATTCGTAGTAAACTCTTAATAGGGAATGATATGTATTGGTAGTATTGTAAACCTGTCTATATGCTTAATTGTATGCTTGCATGAATATGATTATGTGATTGTGATAAAATAAGCATGATGAAGCTATTGAATCCCAAATCTTGAAAGAAACCCTAATTCACTTTGTTAATGGGATTGATGATGCCTTAATATAAAAGAAGGCGTGATGAACTAAAGTAATGAGATTGATGATGCCTTGGTTTAAGAGAAGGCTTGATGAATTGATAGAATAATGTTAGTGGATCGGAGTGTCACGTTCCGACACATAGTATTAGTGGATCGGAGTGTCACGTTCTGACACATAGTATTAAGGGATCGGGTGTCACGAACCGACACGTAGAATTAGGGGATCGGAGTGTCACGTACCGACACATAGTATTAAGGGATCGGGTGTCACGAACCGACACGTAGAATTAGGGGATCGGAATGTCACGTATCGACACATAGTATTAGGGGATCGGGCGTCACAAACTGACACGTAGAATTAGGGGATCGGAGTGTCACGTACTGACACATAGTAGTAGGGATCGGAGTGTCACGTACCGACACAAGAGGAAGAAAGATAATGAATCTTGAAAGATGTTAATATACTCAATATAATGAACCTAATTCCCAAATGAGTATGGCATGGAGGCTTGAGTCCTCATGGATGAACTTGGTGGTACTTATTGATGATTATAGTACTTGTTGTTGCTACATGTTGAGTATTGTAGTTGATTTATGATATTATCTGATATATACTGTTTTCTATTTTGAGTTGGCCGATGATACTTACTCAGTACCCGTGTTTTGTACTGACCCCTACTTGGTTGTTCTTTCTTTGTTATTTGTGGAGTGCAGCAAACGCGCCGTCGTCTTCAACTCAACAGTAATTCTAGCCAGTCTTTAGTACACCGAATTTCAGGGTGAGCTAATGCTTCTAGCTTGGACTGGATCTTCTTCTTCAAGTCTTGATGCCTTGAATTTCCGGCATGGACTAGCTTTTTATGTATTTTAGTTTCTTAGATACTCCTAGTTTAGTAATTTGGTCATAGATGTTCTTGTGATGATGACTTCCATATTTTGGAAAATAAAAATAATAGTTGTTGAGTTTTAAGTCTTCCGCATTGTATTTGTTTATTATGTTTAAATGTTGGGTTTTGTATTGGTTGGTTCGCTCACATAGGAGGGTAAGTGTGGGTGCCAGTCGCGGCTCGGTTTTGGGTCGTGACAGAGAGAGAGCACCAGGTCACACATAGTTCATTATAAAATGCACCTTATGTATCCCGCTATTAACATTAATTAGGTCACACATAGTTCATTACAAAAGTTTAGAAAGAATGCAAAAGAGTAAATACTCCGAAGAGGGGGAATTGAGAATGATGTTCTCAAGTTGCAAAGACAATGTCCTTGTTATTCTTCTTTACATATTGTACACTTTCTTTTGTATTTCTTTGGTGCCAATTTTTATGGATCACCCTTAAAAACAATTGTGCTTGTGTCAGCTATATTTTTGTTTTTGTCTTGAAGGCCTAGTTGTAACTTTATATTTTGACTATCAACCATGCTTTGAATCTTGAGTTTTAGAGAAGGAAAATTTGAAATGTTGTGTCCATAAATGTTTGAATGGTAATTAAATTTCTGTATGGATCAAAGTGTTGAGTTTCATACTTAGATATAAGTCATTTCACATTCTCTAATTTTCCCGAGGTAGATTTTGCTTGGAGAAAACGTTGTTTGAAATAAGACTAGAGATGGACATTGCAATGATTAGACGTAGAATGAGATTGTGAAAATTGATGACTTTGATGGTGTTGTGGCTAGTGCAGAGCCATGAAATCATAGTTATTTTCTCTCGGTATTTTTGATATATTTACTGGTATCTTCGGTTAGACAGTTAGGTGGACAACTTGTGTTGCCGATTTTTCTACAATCGATCCTCCTTGAACCCCATTATCTATCTCTTTTCCAAACTTAATAAAATTATAAAAGTTGTGTGCACAAGTTAAAAAAAGCTTATTTCCACAACCTAAGGTAGTCCATAGGTATAACATCTTGTATAAGATCCTTAGAGGCCCCATACAAGCTACTTAGCATTCATCATACCAGATAATAGAATATAAGAGATCTAATCAACATTTTCAACATATAAAACTTTTATAGAGAAAAAAGGAAGTCTAAATATCGTTAGCAAGCCATCTAGTACATAAAAATTATTGGGACATTGTTCATACGCTAATATTCCCAAACTGAAATTAAAGACAAAAGGAAACCAAGCTCGGTCCTCCGAATATGATGATTGACCAATATTAAAGTGTCTATATGAGATCCCTAGGTACACAGAGTGCAAATTTCTATGGTCGGACCATACATTCAAAAAAATGTAGGCAACAATATGTGTTAGTACAAATATGTCATACATAAAACATTTGAAAATATTCTTAAAAACGGGCTATCTTCATGTTATACAATGATAAAGCTAAATCATGGTATAAATAGGGCTACAAGACATAAGTCATAAAATATGGTCAACGCAAACAGACATCAACTTAGATAGCATGTGAGGTAATTCGTAAAGCAACATTACTTCATTATTGTGGGAGATTTACCTTTAAAGGATATATAAGAGCATGGGATTTATCAACACGGAATCAGATGTCTGCCCCACACCAAAAATTGGTTGTACTACTTGCCTAGATAAGATCATGAAGTTCTAACTTATGTAGATTCACTAACTAATGTCAATCTACAACAATAATCTTATGGGGACAAGTATGTAATAAGAGATTGATACTATAAACCGGCTTCGACTAACTAGAGAGCTTCCATATCAATATCCTCTCGCTGCTAAGCGTATATCCCACAGAATATTTATTTTTTAACTTGTCCTTATTATACATGGAAGGACATTCCATATTTCAAATCCAATATAAGTCATATGGCATCCATGACAAGGTACAACTATGTGACAAATACAAGCTATGTTTGATTAAAATATATCCTAAACTATAATGCATTTTAGGTGAAAGGACCTTTTAACCTTAGAACTTTTTATATGATAAAACCCTTCACATTCATGTATGATGTACTTATGTGAGTAATCCTTTCACAATAATTAACCACAACAACATATATTCTTCTAATCTCAATGCAATTGACATCATATCTCATTCATTCCATAGGAACATGCTTATTTCCATAATTCAACTTTGATAGTTAAAAACCCACTCTAAATTATGAATTTCTTGAAAACATAGGTTAAGCTAGATTCATCATAAAAATCATAATAATTAGGGACAGACCCAAAAGCCTTTATGATAATAATTGTCCGCACATGTCGATTGTATAACCTATGGTCCATTGGTAAAACCACACACCGTACTGCTTGGCCGTTGTTTGGGGTAAATGACTATGCCTCTAGGGACCCCAACCACAAGCCCACCTACGGTTTGTGGGTCTGTTGAAGGACTATAGACCACAACAATAGGTCACAACTTTTTATCTTAAAATCCGTATGAGTTTGGGACTCTCCTACCAAACCTACCTATGAGTCGTACGTTGAGTAACAGACCGTCCTAGTGATCCTTAGAAAAAGTTCCAAAACTTAAATTTTTTTAAAATTGTAACTTTTCAACCACGCCACCACCAAAGGACCGTCATTCTACCTACGAAGCATAGGTGGTGTCGTTTGTGTTGACACCATGTCTGTGAAAATGTGAAATTTTATATCTTTTTGAATATGAGGTTTTAAAATATTTTCTTTTGGGAATATTAGTCCTTGAATGGGTTCTTGACATCATAAATAAGGTAGGAACTTAATTTAACAACTCAATATTAATTCAATCACTTTAATGCACATCTTTGAGGAGGAAACAAGAACTCCAAGTTAAAACATGTTCACGACATCATATCATAAAATATATATGCAAATCATAGTCAAATGCTCAAAAATATATAGAAATGAGAGATCTTAACTCTTTTTCTCAACAGATTAGTTTTCATGAACATGCATAATTTGGAAATCATGGGAATATCTTAGATATATGACACCTAATGAGTAAACCATAAAGATCTAAATACCTCAAGCTTGAGTAGGGACCGAGGGAGACACATGAGGATAATGAGACATCAAATCACCTCGGCCTCCTAAGTATCATCCTCAGCTAATTGATTCCTCCAAAAAAAATTCATGGAAGGAACTTCTTTATTCCTCAACTTATTGAATTTCTAGTCTAAAATCTCAAACGGAGCTTCCTCATAAGAAAGATTCGCTTTAACTGCCAAACCTTTTATGAGAACTATAAATGTCTGATCTCCAACACACTTCTTAGACAACGAGACGTGGAAACTAGATGCACAAATTCCAACTCATTAGGAATTTTAAGATCATAAGTAATCTTGATCTTATATGGGCTTATATAACGAGGATTAAGCTTCCCTTTCTTCCCAAATCTCATTACACCATTCATGGGTGAAATTTGCATGCATAACCTATCATCTACCCCCAAGCTCAAGATTTATTTTGCTCATAGTAACTGAGAACATCTATCGACTTTGGGTTGTTAACAATCTTTATCTAATAAGTCAAACTCTCTCGAAATCCACACATGTCAATTCAAGACCTATTAGGGCAACTTCACCCACCTCAAACCAGCCTACAAGAGATATACACCTCCTATAATATAGGGCCTCAAATAGTGTCATACCAATATTTTAGTGATAGCTATTGTTGTACGTAAACTTAATTAGGGTCAAGTGATCATACCAAACACCCTTGACGTAAATTACACATGCTGTCTACATAGCTTCCAATGTTTGGATCGTATGTTCCACTTTCCCATCAATTTGTGGGTGAAAGGTCGTACTAAGATTAACACGAGTACCAAGACCATTTTGGAAGGATTTCCTAAACTAAAAAGTTAGTTGAGTACCACGACCGGAGATATTATAGCACTCCATGAAACCTCACTATTTCCTTCAAATACAACTTTTCAAAGTCCTCCACCAAATAAGAAACCTTATGGTCCTGAAATGAGATGATTTTGTCATCCGATGTACAATAATTCAAATTAAGTCATGTTGTCGCCGGGTCCGAGGCAAATAAACAACGAAGTCCATGTAAAAATCTTCGCACTTCCAAGGAGGAGTGCTAATATATTTAGATAATCCTCAAGCATATGATTCTCAACTTTGACTTTTTGATAATTAGGGCACTTAGTCAGAATTTTTGCAATATTCTTGTTCATCCCATTCCAGCATAGATCTCTTTAAAGTCACACTACATCTTTGTTGCTCCCGAGTGAATGGATTGTCGGGAACTATGAGCTTTTTCTAAGATCTAATCTCTCAAGTAATTAAATTTAGGAACACAAAAATGTCCTTTACACCATAGTACAATATCTCCCTTTGGGAAAAAGACTCTACGAATTTCTTAAAGACCGCTTCCTTCAATTCTACCAAAATTGGGTCAAGCAAAACGTTGCTTGGCTGTCACAAATGACGACTCCGAACCATTGTCAAGCATAACACAACCTTGGTAGATTTAACTAAACGAACTCCCAATCGGGCCAATCTATGAACATTTCGAACTAACTTCTTTTTTATCATAGTCAATATGAGAAACACTACCAATGGATAATAAACTAAGATCATCTTCCACCACATTCTCTTTACATGTGATAATCCATTAAAACTCAAGCCACCTTCTTTAGAGAATATTAAAATCGTTCTATTTAATTTCAGATTGAAAACTTTTGTTGTCCGTAAAGACATCCATATGAACACTATACAAATAATTCCTCAAAATATTTGAGGCAAAAACAACCTCCGCTAATTCAAGGTCATGGGAACGATAATTCTTCTCATGAATCTAAAGTTTTCTTGAGACATAGGCAAGCACACATCCTATCAAAATTCTAGAGGCTTCACAATACACAACAAATTCATTGGTGCCTTCCAGTAAAGTCAACACAAGATTGAAGTAAGTCTATTTTTCAATTCTTGAAAACTCTTTTCACATGGTTTGGACCATATAAACTTAACCTTCTTTGGAGTCAATGTAGTCAATCGAGAAGCAATACAAGAGTCTTCAACAAACCTTCTAGATTAACCGGCTAAATCGTAGAACTTTCTAATACCTGAAGGGGTTAGAGGTCTAGGCCAACTCTTAACCACATACGTGTTCTTAGGGTCTACTCAATACCCTTACCCGAAACAATATGCCCAATAAAATCCACGTATCATATCAAAAACTCACATTTACCAAAATTTGCAATGAGTTGTCGGTCTTTGAGGACTTGCAATACATTCCTCAAATGATTTGTATGCTCATCTTGAATCCTTAAATATATCACTATATAATAAAGGAAAAATGACCTAGGAGGCCCTTAAACATGGCTTTAATTGTTAATTGTACCCATCTACTCATTGCTTTACCAACTAGCCACTTATATACCTTTTGAACCCTTTCAGCTTATCGTGACTCTCAATCGGTTTAATGTCACACTCCATGTAAAATAAAATTAGCCATATCATTTGTTATTTTTACAATAATTTCTTTTTTGACAATAAAAATCCCCAAATTTTCACCCTACAACACCACCACATCACCATAATGCCTCAATCACTTTTCCACCTACAGTCACATCTTCCCATTAAAACTTCATTACATTAGAGTTGAATAACTTGCAAAAATATAAAAAGAAAATCTTTCTTTCTTTTTTACCTCTAGAAACAAAGATTAAAAGAAGATTTATGAATTAATAATAAATTAACAATTTTTGGAGGAGTTGAAAATGGAAGATTAAGAAACTGAAATTGTAGTCACTTCAAAATCTAAAAAGTTTCACCAATGAAGCAATTGATTTTACACAGGGAGAATAAATATCATATATAAGTTGAACATATTTTAACAATAACCTAATTTAGAATTTTTCTTACCATGGAATTGAATCAGCAATAAATGGTGGAGAATTTTTCGTGTGCTTAGAAAATTGAAGTGGGATAAAATAAAGTCTAGTGTAAATTACATGTTTTTTCCTCTTTATGTTTTCCGATGCCAGTGTGTTTGTGCATGACCTTTTGCTTTGGAAAACGGTTAATAATAGGAAATTTAAGGAGAACCTAAATAACGATTTCTTCATATGATAATTGACAGTGATATTTTGAGAAAGAAAAGATGGGGGTAATGATGAAGTAGAGGAGTTGTAGCAACCATGGTGGGAGACGGTACGTATGCGCATGGAGAATGGTATGTGTCCACTTGGAAAAGAAATTACTTTTTCTTTTCCCTTTTTTAGAAAAATCTTTTTCCTTTTATTTATATTTATTTTTTCTTATTTTAGTCCTTATAAATCACAATTCATGATTTCACTCTCCTTCTATCTGTGAAATTCACGCACTTTGTCCAACTGAGCCGTCAAGTTTCACACAAGCTCAGTCAATGGTCAGGGGTTAAAAGATTGAGTTTCATAAAGTTTAAGTGTTCAGTTGATAAAGTTATGAGTATAATCTTCTAGTTTACAATTTGAACTAAGTATAAGGATCTCCCAAGTTATTCCGCCTATCATGAATGAAAAAAATCACCAAAATATCAAGGTATTGTCTAAACACCTTATTAATCAAATTCAGAAATGTCGACGAAGCATAAGTAAAAACAAACAACATTACCAAAAACTCATAATGAGCTCAAAAAGTTGTCTTCGAAATATAATCTTCCTTCACCCTTAATTGGTGATAACCCAACCAAATGTCAATCTTACAGAAGTTACTTGCTCCTTGAAGGCCATGGAAGAGGATACTTAATCTTAATTGTAACCTTGTTCAATGTTTATATTTTATAATTATTATGTCTATTTCTGCATTATTAAATATGTAAGTTGTATATATAGTATTGATTTATAAGTTTATTTGTTTAAATGTTTTAGAATAGATGTTCATATGTCAAACTTAAGTTATTCGTATAATATAACATCCTGTAACCTAAGAAATTATGTTTGAAGCAATTTCATATTCCTCTTAATTAGAATGTTACATATGTTTAATTTCAGATAATAATATTTTTTTTAAAATTCGCTGATGCATTTTTATGGCTATAGAGTGAGTAACTAAGGTATTTTTTTACTCCTCCTTTTGAACATCAATAGGAATGATGAATTTTCTATGAAGAAAATTCTATTTTATAATTTATTAGCATATCTATAACTTTTGTGTATAACTCATAATAAGGCGATAATACATCAAGGGTGGGAGTATCTTGCCCATAACATTAAGATTTTCTTATTGAAATCACATATTGGTTCAACAAATATGATATATAGCTATGAAATTATTAGCGACGATATTAAATTCGTCATTAATTATTCATTTTTAGTGACAAAATTTACTTTTCATGGTTAAATATATAAGACACATACTTTTAGTGACGAATCGTAAAAATTCTTAGCAAAGTTTTGTCGATTAAAGTTTTCCACCAAAAAATTATTTGGCGTCATTTTGTTTAGTAGTTTTAGTCACGAATTTAAAGTTTTCGGTGACAATTATTTCGTCATGAAAAGTGTATGTAATTCATGACAAAGACATCAAATTTGTCGCTAATTATTCGCTTTTAGTGACAAAATTTACTTTTCATTCTTAAATATATGAAACACATACTTTTAGTGACAAAACATAAAAGTCCGTAGCAAAGTTTTGTTCACTAAAGTTTCCCACCACAAAATTAATTGGTGTCATTTGTTAAATATTGTTCGCCACGAATTTAAAGTTATCAGTGACACATTATTTTATCACTAATAATGTATCTATTCATGACAAAATATTTTTTGTCTTATATTTTATTAAATTGACACAAAAAAAGTCATCTAAAATAGTGTTGTTACGATATCGACAAATTAGAGGTCGTAGTTAAATATAATAAATTTTAGCTATTAAAATTTGTATTTAATTATGACATTTATTTTGTCACATAATATAAATAATTGGTGACAAATATTTAATTGTATCTAATCAATCTATGATTTAGTGGCAACAAAAAAATTGTCACAATATGTAAGGTGTTAAATAATGACGATTAAAAATTTGTAATGAATAATTTAAATATTTGCTACGAAAAAAATGCATAGCTAAATATAATTTTTTTTCTACAACTGTTCATAATTACAAGTGAGGACTTGCAAAAAGAATAATACAGGTGTTTCACAAGGAGTAGACAGAGTCCATTCGTTAATTGACAATTGAAAATATTAAAACCAATGAATTCTGTCGATTTTCTAAAAATGAAAAAAGTTCAATACATCAATTTTCTTAAATTAAGCAATTATAAAATGCATCATTTGAAAATTACAATTCGACTATAGGTATTGTTAGTGGACACTGTTCTACCACTAGATCACTAATATTTGTTTGTTTAGCATTTTTATTTTTTATTTGATACACTTTCGTAGATAAGCACGATAAAAAAATATTTGGTCATGTCTTTAAGCTAAGTTTTGTGCATGTCAATTGATTTGTGATTGGTAAACTACATAGATTAGGTCGATCTATTTGATATGTACACATTTATTAGTAATTTCACTTACGTGCTATACAAAGATAACATCGACTTACAAAACATAGACTTTGCAAAGTTGCAATATATTTCATGAATTTTTATTAACTTTTTCCATCTGTGTGAAAATTGAAATAAACTAAAAAATAAAAGCACAAAATAAAAGAGATGAACAAACGAAAATTTCAAATATATTATGATAATGTACTATAGTTATTGGTATCGATGTTCAACTTGAACCGATTATTCATTTTTATGTTACTAGCAATCCCATTTTTTGAAAAATTATATCTACATATAATAACAAAAAACACACTGGCGGTTCACAACACCATGTAAACAAAAGATAAGAGGAAGAAGAGTAGGTAACAAAAGAAGAAAAACAACAGAATGGATTAAAGGCAGTGAAAAAATTACACAAAAATTAGAAAATATAAAAGAAGAAGGCCCTAGAATAGAATTAATTATATTTTCCTTAGGTAAAGTAAAAAATAATCCAAGAAAAATTAGAATTATTGCATGACAAAGATCCTTTACAAGGGTGGGAAAAAACATAAAACAGAAGTTAAAATTGAACTGATTCATGAAAATAGTATAATAACACAAAAACCATTAAAATATAATTTTAATGATTTAAATTAATTTAAAAATGAATTTAAAATACATATAAGTGAATTACTAAAAAATGGATATATACAAGAAAGTAATAGTAAACATACAAGTCCGGCATTTATTGTTAATAAATATAGTGAACAAAAAAGAGGAAAAAGTAGAATGGTAATTGATTATATAATGGATAATTATAGGTTTTAGTTTTTGCATTTAAATTTCTATAATCAATTACCATTCTACTTTTTCCTCTTTTTTGTTCACTATATTTATTAATAATAAATGCCGGACTTGTATGTTTACTATTACTTTCTTGTATATATTCATTTTTTAGTAATTCACTTATATGTATTTTAAATTAATTTTTTAATTAATTTAAATCATTGAAATTATATTTTAATGGTTTTTTTGTTATTATACTATTTTCATCAATCAGTTCAATTTTAACTTCTGTTTTATGTTTTTCCCATCCTTGTAAAGGATCTTTGTCATACAATAATTCTAATTTTTCTTGGACTATTTTTTACTTTATCTAAGGAAAATATAATTAATTCTATTCTAGGGTCTTCTTCTTTTATATTTTCTATTTTTTGTGTAATTTTTTCACTTCCTTTAATCCATTCTGTTGTTTTTCTTCTTTTGTTACCTACTCTTCTTGCTCCTATCTTTTGTTTACATGGTGTTGTGAATCATCAGTGTGTTTTTGATATTATATGTGGATATATTTTTTCTAAAAATGGCATTCCTAATAAAATATCCTTTGTTGTTAGTCCAAAGTTATATATTTCGTTTACAGTTAATATTTTATCTCATATTTGTATTTTTATATTTTTTGCCTTGTATGTGATCATACTTCCTTCATTATTAAATCCCGTTCTACTATTGGTGTTTTTAACTTTTCTCATTTTTCTTCTGGTAAACAATTCTATTTACATATATTAGTCTCTGCTCCTGTATCTATCATTGGTGTATAATATCTGTTATAATATCCTTCTATTATTATCTTCGCGAGTATATATATTTTTATATTAAAGTCCTTTTTATTATGACTTTTTTATTTTGATTATTTATCGTTAGTTGTTTATCCTCTATATTATATGGTTTTACTTGTTCTAGCCATTTTATTCCTAATGTTATATTTTCATTTCCTTGATATATTTTAAATTTTATTATCATTGGTATACCTCCAATTATTATTTCTTGTTCCATTGTCTCTTCAATATTTATTAATACTTTTGGTAATTCTGGACATGAGTGTTCCGTAGTTATTATTTTATCTTCCATTACTTACTCTCTTGTAATAAAGCTTTCTTCTTGTCCTGTATTTATTAGTATAAAATATTTTCTTTGTTCCATTATTCCTATTATATAATAATGGTGTGGTTTTATTTCTTCTTCTATTAATTTTTGTGGAATTATATATATTCTTTTTGAACTATTTGAAGTACTCATTTTTTATGATGTTTGTGGTATATCATTATTATTTATTCTTTTTGATGTGCTTAGTCTTTCTTGTACTATCTCTAAATCTTCTTCTACATCAATTTCGTTATAACTATAGTCATTATTATTTATAACCGTAACTATTTTTTCAAAGGTGTTTTCTATTTTTATTTTGTTTATTTTATTTTTTGCTGTTATTTTATGTTTGTTGTTAAAATGTATAAATTCTTACATTTGGCTGTAAATATTTTACTTCCAGGTGCTAGCTCTATTCCTGACATTTTCCAATATAATACTAATGATTTATCTATGTTTTTGTCATTAATTGCTACCGAGTAATTAGCACTTATTATAAATTTAAATTTTTGGTATATTAAATTACCTTTTACTGCACTTATTATACTTTTTTCTATAGGTTGTATAATTCTATCATCTGCTAAATATATTTCTATAGGTGTATCAATTCCTTCTCTAAAACATGCTTTTATTAATATTTCAGTTCCTCCTAAATGTACATATTTAATTGGGTTTTTTGCATTTATTTCTTGTATTTCTTTATTAATTATTCTCTTATTTATTATTGGTATTTTAGCTTTTCCTTTGGTATACTTACAATCTATGATATGTTCTCTTTGGCTTACTACATAATATTCTTCTTTTTGTCTTTTAAATCAATTTTTTATTTTTGGTACTTCTAATATTTTTTCTACACTTAGATCTAATTCTTTTCCTTTTATTTGTTCAAATATACTATTATCAAATATTATTTTTTGTTCTAAAGATCCTTCATCTTGACATTCTTATTTATGTATTATTTGTATATCTGCTTCAGTCATCTATATTATAAAATTCATTATCTGATTCTAATTCTATGTCATTATCTATTTCATTTTCTGATATTTCATATATACTATCTTCACTTTCTAAATCATAATCGACATATTCTATTTGTGTATATTTTTCATTTTCCATAATTATTTCTGATATCTGATTCATCTTTGGATTTTTAGGTAATTTACAATCTTTAGCTATATGTCCTAATTTTTCACAGTTATAGCAAGTACATTCCGTCAGTTTTCTTTTTGGTCTAAATGGTCTTTTAGTTTTGTAATTTTTTACATAATATCTCTTTCTTGGTTTTTTATATTTATATGTTGATCTATATTTTTTATATTTTTATTTCAATTATACTTCTTTTTATAATACCTATCTGTGCAACCAAATTGAGGTGCTATTTTATTTTTGCAACATGCTAATTTTTTTACTAATACTTTTTTCATTTTTATGTCTTCTATATGTTTTTCACATAATTCTGTAAACCATCTTTGCAAGAATTTCATTCTAGCTCCTAAAGTATCTGTTAATTCAGCTTCATTCCAACTTTTTATTATTTTTGAACTAAAAGGTTCTTGTAATTTTGTAAAATATAATTTTCTTCCTTACTTTCTTCCATGTTATATGTTCCTTTATAATAATATTCTCTAAATGCGCATGTATATTCATCTATATAACATATATTACATATTGCCAATTTTGCCATTAAATTTCTATTTATAACTTTTTCTTTGTTTTGTTCTTCTACTTCTGTTGTCATACTACTAAATTCATTTCTTATAGCTATTTCATATTTATTCTATATTTCCATAGATGTTGTAGCTGTTTCTCCATTAAATTTTTTATTATTTCTTAGCGTCTTTATACTTTCTTCTGTTAAATTTTGTAACCATAATTTTATTTCCTATAAGTGTTCTTTCTATATATCCTGGTGTTTCTGTCATTCCTATTTTGTTATCTATTAATTGTTTTGATATATACCCCATCTTTAATTGAATTGTTTTATTTATATCTGCTACACAGTCTAAATCTAAAAAAATTATGTTTTTCAGTTGTTGGTTTAGGCGTCCATTTATTTAATCTTTTATCCCATAAATTTTTTTCTCTATCATATTTTTCATAACTTACATTATAATATGTTGGATTTAAGTATTTTGGATTTTTTACTCCTGATGTACTAGGTTTTTCATTCATGTCTATATCTCCCGTATTTATTTCTACGTTTTTTGTATTATCTAAATTATCTAAAAGTTCTGTATATGTTTCACTTATCTCTGAGTATTGTTCTTCTAAATTATTGTTGATATCATTAATTCTTACTTCTGGTAGATTAGTTATATTATCTTGATTACTTTCTTCTAATTTATCTTCAAATTGCAATCTTTCTTTAAATTTTATTATTTCATTTGCTAAGTTTCTTTTTTGTTCTTTTTCTTTTTGTTTTACTTCATACATTCCTTTCAACATTGCTAATTCTTTTTCTAATTCTAAAATTTCTTTTTTTTTTACTTCTTCTATTTGTTGTTCTTCTTTTTTCGCTTGATGTTTTATTTTTTCAATTTCCATTTTTCTATCTATTTCTTCATTTTCTTTTGCTATCCTCACCATGACAGTTAAACTATTTTCTAATTTTACCGTTTCTTTTTCTAACATTAAACTTAAATTTTCACCTATTTTCTTATATCTTCTTCCTAGATTAGAAAATATTATCCTTATTTTTAATCATTCATAGTTTTCAAATATTTTTTCATCTATTGAATATTCTTCCTTATTCATTTATAAATTGTGTTGTAGTTTATATTCTAGATTATTTATTTGTATTTCTAGATATAAAATAGTATTTCTTTGTGCTATTATAGATTTTTCATAAAATCCTACAAATATATAACTATTTAGTCTATTTTGTCTATGTCTTAATTCTTTTCTTTTTGCCATAATTATTTCATTAAGTTCTTGTTAATATTAGTTATTCATCGTATTTTTAAATATTAATATATTTATATTCTAATTTAGAAATAATATATATCACTTTTTCTAATCTTTTATTGTTATTTTTTGTAAAATTAAGTTCTTTATATTCTGGATATAATTTGTTTAATTTTCTTTTTATTTTTCTTATCTTTCTTTACTAGTAAATTTCTGTAGACTAAGAATTGTAAGCTAGAAAAATACCCGTTGCTTCCATACTTTGAAAGTTACATAAGATAATTTACCTTGTTTCAACATACGACCGCCACCACATTTTAGCATTCCCCTGAAACTGATAGGTCATAAACTCAACACCGAATCGTTCTACTATGTCCATCTTATGTAGCAGCTCATGACAATCAACCAGAAAATCATAGGCATCCTTAGATTCAGCACCCTTGAAGACAGGAGGATTCAACTTCAAGAATTTAGTGAAAAGTTCATGCTGATCACTCATCATTATAGGCCCTGTAGTCAATCGAGGATACGTACCTACTTCCAATGAGGCATCCATGCGGGGAGCCACAACAGCTGCATGTTGTACTCCCAGAACCTGAGGTGCTGGTGCAGAAAACACTGGAGGTGTCTGGCCCTGATCAGATAACCCGCTAAGATAAGTAAGGACCTGATTACACGACCCAAAACGAGTGGCACCCACACTTATCCTCCTATGTGAGCGAGCAACAAGTCTAAACCCAAAGTTTATCAATATTTCAATCATAATGAACAAAATATAATGCGGAAGACCCAAAAGTCATTAACAAAATCAATTAAATAACTTCTAAAGTTTCATACTTATTATTCCCAAAATCTGGAAGTCATCACACCAAGAACATCTATCCTCGAATTTCTAAATCTAAGAGTATTTAAGAAGCTAAAATAAGTAAAAGAGATGGTCCATGTCCAAACTTCAAGACATCAAGACGTGAGGGAGAGAATCCAGTCCGAGCTAGGAATAATAGCTCACCCTGAAATCTGATGTGCTGGAGACTGGCTAGAGTTGAGGGCGAGTCGAAGTCGATGGCACGCTTGCTGCACTCCACAAATAACAAAGAAGAAAATTACAAGTAGGGGTCAGTACAAGGAACACGTACTGAGTAGGAATCATCGGCCAACTCAAAATTGAAAGCAATATATACTAAATAATAATATAAAATCAACCACAATACTTAACAGGTGGCAACAACAAGTACAAGAACCATTGGCAACAACACAAAACACACCTATGAGGACTCAAGCCTCCACACCATACTCATGTGGGAAATAGTTTCTTCGAATTTGAGTATATTAAGATAATTTAAGATTACTTCTCTTTATTATTATTGTGTCGGAACGTGACATTCCGATCCATTATTACTACCGTGTCGGAACGTGACACTCCGATCCCCTAATACTACGTGTCGGAACGTGACACTCCGATCCCCTAATACTACGTGTCAGAACGTGACACTCCGATCCATTATTACTACCGTGTCGAAATGTGACACTCCGATCCCCTTAATACTACGTGTCGGAATGTGACACTCCGATCCCCTAATACTACGTTTCGGAACGTGACACTCCGATCCATTTATCTCATTGTTTTATTTCATCAAGCCTTCTTCATGTCAAGGCGTCATCTTAATAGAGAGGATTTGAGATTGAAGATTCAGCAGTCTCATGATTTTAGCCCACCACAATTACACAATCACAACATACGAACACACAATCAACCATATAGAAGATTTTACAGAATCACCCAATACATATCGATCGCTATTTAGAGTTTATCTATCATATAGAAATAAACCATAACCTACCTCCACCGAAGAACCGTGATCAAGCAAGCTATCTCCCCAATGCTTTTGCTATCCTCTTCGTTCTCTCTCTCTAGCTCGTTCCCCCTTTCTGTTTTTTTTCTTTTTCTCCTGCAGATTCTTTTTCTTTTACCCTAATTATCATATAATTCATTATGATAAAAGTAACCCACTATTTATTTCCCTATTATCTTCTTTAACCCCCAAGCAAATAAATTATTAAACTTACCCCACTAATTTCATAATTATAATCATGAATAGTCCAAAACACCCCTTTAAAACTTTTAGTGGAAGTCTGACCAAGTCGGGTTTACGCAGCTTGTGACGGTCCATCGTATCTATGACGGTCTGTCCTGCAGATCCATCACGAAGTTCAGAGAGTTAAAATCAGTAGTGAGGCTACGCAGCTTCTGACGGTCCGTCGTATCTACGACGGTCCGTGCTGCAGTTCCGTCGTGAAGTTCACAGAGTTGATCCCAGTACCCAGATTTCATAGTTGAAGTGTTTTGGAACGAAAACCCTCGACGGACTGTCGTGACCATGACGGTCCGTCGCGTGATCCGTCGACTCAGTCAGTTTTTATCAAAAATAATTCTACTGCTCGAACCGACTAAACAGGCTGTTACAATAGATACCAATTTACCCATCGTTCGTCCTCGAATGATCACAGGAAGAAAAACAAGGGCGAGAAACAGTACCTGAATCTGTAAAGAGATGTGGATATCTTTCTTGCATATCAGCCTCATTCTCCCAAGTGGACTCTTAAACTGGCCGATTCTTCCACTAAACCTTGATAGATGCAATCTCCTTTGATCTCAACTTGCGGACCTGTCTATCCAAAATAGCAATAGTCTCCTCCTCATAAGACAAATTTTCATCAAGAAGAACTGAATCCCAACGAATAATGTAGTTTCCATCCCCATGGTATCTTTTCAGCATAGACACATGAAATACCGGGTGCACTCCTGAGAGTCCTGGAGGCAGTGCCAATTCATAAGCCACCTCCCCCACGCGCTTCAGAACTTCAAATGGACTAATATACCTCGGACTAAGCTTACCTCGCTTACCAAACCGCATCACCCCTTTCATGGGTGAAACCTTCAGTAAGACTTGTTCACCCTCAATAAAATCCAAGTCCCTAACCTTTCGATCTGCATATTCTTTCTACCTGTTCTGAGCTTCTAGAAGCTTCTCCTGAATGAATTTTACTTTATCTAACGATTCCCTCAAAAGGTCGGTACCCCATGGTCTCACCTCAAATGCATCAAACCAACCAATGGGAGACCTACATCTCCTCCCATACAGTGCCTCAAATGGGGCCATATCAATACTTGAGTGATAGCTATTATTGTATGAAAACTCTGCTAAGGGTAAGAAGTTATCCCAATGACCACCAAATTCTATCACACATGCACGAAGCATATCCTCCAACACCTGAATCGTTCGCTCAGACTGACCATCGGTCTGAGGGTGAAATGCAGTACTAAGATCCAGCCTAGTACCTAATTCAGTATGCAACGTTCTCCAAAACTTAGAAGTAAATTGCGTACCTTTATCTGATATGATGGAAAGTGGAACTCCATGCAATCGAACAATTTCTGAGATATAGAGTTTGGCTAACTTCTCTGCATTGTAAGTCACCTTGACCGGAATGAAGTGAGCAGACTTAGTTAATCTGTCAACGATTATCCAAATAGAATCGAACTTACCCAATGTCTTTGAAAGACCAACCACAAAATCCATTGCAATTCTTTCCCATTTCCATTCAGGAATGGGCATTTTCTAAAGTGTTCCTCCGGGCCTCTGGTGTTCATACTTTACCTGCTGACAATTCGGGCATTGGGCAACAAAATCAACAATGTCACGCTTCATTCTACTCCACCAAAAATGTTGCTTTAGGTCACGATACATCTTGGTTGCACCAGGATGTATAGAATACCTTGAACTATGAGCCTCTGTAAGAATAGTGTGAATGAAATTATCAACCCGGGGGACACATACCCTTCCCTTAATTCTCAAAACGCCTTCCTCATCAATTATTGCCTCTTTAGCCTCCTCGTAATACCATATCTCGAATTCGGCTCAGCTTCTCATCAGTAAACTGTTTTCCCTTAATCTTGTCAAGAAAAGAAGATCTTGCCTCCACAGAGGCCAAAAATCCTCCCTTCTCTAGTACTTCCAGCCTCATAAAGTCATTATACAGAGTCTGAACCTCTCTAGCAAATGGGCGTCTAGAAACTTGTAAGTGGGCTAGACTTCCCATGCTCCCTGCTTTTCTACTTAAAGCATCTGCCACCACATTAGCTTTTCCTGGGTGATACAAAATAGTAATATCATAGTCCTTCAGTAGTTCCATCCACCTCCTCTGCCTCAAATTCAAATCTTTCTGAGTAAAGACATACTGTAAACTACGATGATCTGTATAGACTTCACACTTGACCCCATATAGATAATGTCTCCATTGCTTTAATGCAAACACAACTGCAGCCAACTCCAAATCATGGGTCGGATAGTTACGTTCATGCACTTTTAATTGCCTCGAAGTATAAGCAATTACATTCCTCTCCTGCATTAGCACTGCACCCAAACCAGAATAAGATGCATCACAATAAAAAATGAAATTCTTACCTTCCACTGGCAAGGTAAGAATTGGTGCAGTAGTCAACAAGGTCTTGAGATTCTGGAAGCTTTCTTCACACTCGTCCGACCATACAAATGGAACATGCTGCTTAGTCAAATTTGTCAGTTGGGAAGCAACAGAAGAAAATCCCTTGACAAATCGACGGTAGTAGCTAGCTAAACCAACAAAGCTCCTTACTTCTGTAACATTAGTAGGTCTTACCCAACTCTTCACTGCTTCAATCTTAGAAGGATCCACCATCACTCCATCCTTAGAAACCACGTGCCCCAAGAAGGACACTAAATCTAGCCAAAACTCACACTTGGAGAATTTGGCATAAAGCCTTTTCTCCCTCAACAACTCCAATACAATTCTCAAATGCTCCTCATGTTCTTTCCTTCTCTTTGAGTTTATCAGTATATCATCAATAAATACAATAACAAAGAGATCCAGATATGGCTTAAAAATCCCGTTCATCAGGCTCATAAAAGCAGCAGGGGCATTTGTCAGACCAAAGGACATTACTAAGAATTCATAATGCACATACCTGGTTCGAAAAGTAGTCTTTGGCACATCTGCTGCCCGTATTTTCAATTGATGATAACCAGATCTCAAATCAATTTTTGAGATGGTACAAGCACCTTGTAACTGACCGAACAAATCATCAATGCGAGGAAGAGGATACTTGTTCTTAATAGTTACCTTATTCAGTTTCCTATAGTCTATACACGTCTGAAAACATCCACGCTTCTTCTTCACAAATAAAACAGGAGCACCCCAAGGGGATGCACTTGGCCTAATAAAACCTTTACCTAACAACTCCTGAAGTTGGGCCTTTAACTCCCTTAACTCAGCTAGGGTCATTCTATAAGGGGGTATGGAAATGGGGCGAGTACCCGGCTCCAGATCAATACAAAAATCAATATCCCTATCCGGTGGCATACCAGGAAGGTCTGCAGGAAACAGATCTAGAAACTCACGGACTATCGAGACAGACTCAATCGAAGGTACTTGGGAAGTATCATCACTGAGATGTGCCAAGAAAGTTAAACAACTCTTACTAACCATTCTCTTAGCACGAAGGAAAGAGATAATATGGACTGAAGTGGAAATATAGTCACCCTCCCACACTAGCGGATCTGTCCCAGGCTTGGCCAATGTCACAGTTTTAGCATTACAATCTAAGATTGCAAAATTTGGAGAAAGCCAAGTCATACCCAGAATTACATCGAAATCAACCATCTCTAATTTTAATCAAATCTACATGAGTATTGCTCTCCACAAAAGTCACAAGACAAGACCTATACACCTTTTCAACTATCATAGACTCACCCACAGGAGTAGAGACACGAATAGGCATGTCAAGCAAATCACAATATAAATCAAGACCAGTAGCAAATGAGGAAGATACATATGAAAATGTGGATCCAGGATCAAATAATACAGAAGCCATGCAATCACAAACCAAAAGATTACCTGTGATAACGACATCAGATGTCTCTGCTTCAGACCTCCCCGGGAAAGCATAACAATGGGCCCTATCACATGTATGCCCGTTGCCCCTACCATGTTGCGCTGCAGTAGTTCCAACTTGCCCGCCACCCCGACTGATTTGGTGACCACCATTTCCTTGGCCACCACGTCCTCCAGAATGGTGGCCTCTACCATGACCACCTCTACCTCGAACTATTGGGGGTCTGTAACTCTGTTTTGGACAATACCTCCTAATATGTCCAGTCTCTCCACATCCATAACAATCTCTGGAGTAAAGCATAGGTCTCTGTGAGAATGACGAAGTTTGGGGATAACCTCCAAACTCAAAGAAATGTTGACTAGTCTGCGATGGACCCCCAGCTACAGCCTGTAGTGAAGACTGAATAGGTCGGGCTGCGTAACCTCCTGAACTGTGCCCTCTGGAGTAAGAACCACTAAACTCACCTCCCTTACGAAACTTCTTAGATGTCGATGCCATGGTGAAGTCGTCTGGCTTCACTCCCTCCACCTCTATCACAAAATCAACCACTTCCTGAAAGGATTTTGCTGCAGTAGCTACCTGTAAGGCTGGGATCTGCAAATCTGACCTCAATCCTTTCACAAAACGGCGAATCCGCTCTTGTGGACTGAAGCAAAGCTGGGTGGCATACCTGGATAGTGCACGAAATTTAGCCTCATAAGCAGTAACAGACATCCTTCCTTGCTCTAGGCTTAGGAACTCATCTCTCCTCTTGTCCCTCAAAGTCCGGGGTATATACTTCTCCATAAATAAGCTAGAGAATGATGCCCACGTCATAGGTGGTGCCTGTGGTGGTTGACATTCAACATACGACCGCCACCACATTTTGGCATTCCCCTGAAACTGATAGGTCACAAACTCAACACCGAATCGTTCTACTATGTCCATCTTATGTAGCAGCTCATGACAATCAACCAGAAAATCATAGGCATCCTCAGATTTAGCACCCTTGAAGACTGGAGGTTTCAACTTCAAGAATTTAGTGAAAAGTTCATGCTGATCACTCATCATTATAGGCCCTGTAGTCAATCGAGGAAACGTGCCTACTTCCAATGAGGCATCCATGCGGGGAGCCACAGCAGCTGCATGTTGTACTCCCGAAACCTGAGGTGCTGGTGCAGAAAACACTGGAGGTGTCTGGCCCTGATCAGATAACCCGCTAAGATAAGTAAGGACCTGATTAATCATATCTGGGGTAGGCTGGGGTGGTAATTCCTCATTTTGAACCTGCTCGTTTTCCCCTTCTTCACCCTCTCTCACTACCTCATCAGTCGGTGGAGGAGTCACCGCTCTATTACTAGCTGGACCAGGTGTTTGTCCTCTACGTCTAGAGGGCGTCCTCCTGCAACCTCTACCATGGCCTCTTGCCACTGCTTCTCCTCGAGCTACAGCCCCAATGGTTGGCTCAGACGCACCCTGTCTTGCTGGTGTTGGTGTTGGCACAGTTGTTGCCCTAGTCCTAACCATCTGCGAAATAGAGTGACAATGTCAGATACCAATTTGTATCACCTAGATACCAATTGGATCCAAGTAATAGCACGAAAGAAAGAAGAACGGAATTTTCCTAAAGTCCTATAGCCTCTCAAAGAAAAGTAAGGGCGTCCCCCTACCGTTCCTCAAGACTCTACTAGACTCGTTCTTGTGTGATGAGACCAACGAACCTAACGCTCTGATACCAAGTTTGTCACGACCCAAAATGATCCGCGAGTGGCACCCACACTTATCCTCCTATGTGAGCGAACCAACAAGTCTAAACCCCAATGTTTATCAATATTTCAAGGGATAATGCCCAAGTACCCCCTCAACCTCTGCCCGAAATCTCAGAGACACACTTATACTATACTAAGGTCCTATTACCCCCCTGAACTTATTTTATTAATAATTTTTTAACCCTTTTTAGCCTACGTGGCACTATTTTGTGGTCCCAACGATGGTTGACTTTTTTTTTCAAACTAGTGCCACATAGGCTAAAAAGGGGTAGAAAATTACTTATAAAATAAGTTCAGGGGGGTAATAGGACCTTAGTATAGTATAAGTGTGTCTCTGGGATTTCGGGCATAGGTTGAGGGGGTACTTGTGCATTTTCCCATATTTCAACCTTAATGAACAAAATATAATGCGGAAGACCCAAAACTCATTAACAAAATCAATTAAATAACTTTAAAAGTTTAATACTTATTATTCCCAAAATCTGGAAGTCATCACACCAAGAACATCTATCCTCGAATTTCTAAATCTAAGAGTATTTAAGAAGCTAAAATAAGTAAAAGAGATGGTCCATGTCCAAACTTCAAGACATCAAGACGTGAGGGAGAGAATCCAGTCCGAGCTAGGAATAATAGCTCACCCTGAAATCTGATGTGCTGGAGACTGGCTAGAGTTAAGGGCGAGTCGAAGTCGATGGCACGCTTGCTGCACTCCACAAATAACAAAGAAGAAAATTACAAGTAGGGGTCAGTACAAGGAACACGTACTGAGTAGGTATCATCGGCCAACTCAAAATTGAAAGCAATATATACTGAATAATAATATAAAATCAACCACAATACTTAACAGGTGGAAACAACAAGTACAAGAACCATTGGCAACAACACAAAACACACCTATGAGGACTCAAGCCTCCACACCATACTCATGTGGAAAATAGTTTCTTCGAATTTGAGTGTATTAACATAATTTAAGATTACTTCTCTTTATTATTATTGTGTCGGAACGTGACATTCCGATCCATTATTACTACCGTGTCGGAACGTGACACTCCGATCCCCTAATACTACGTGTCGGAACGTGACACTCCGATCCCCTAATACTACGTGTCAGAACGTGACACTTCGATCCATTATTACTACCGTGTCAAAATGTGACACTCCGATCCCCTTAATACTACGTGTCGGAATGTGACACTCCGATCCCCTAATACTACGTTTCGGAACGTGACACTCCAATCCATTTATCTCATTGTTTTATTTCATCAAGCCTTCTTCATGTCAAGGCGTCATCTTAATAGAGAGGATTTAAGATTGAAGATTCAGCAGTCTCATGATTTTAGCCCACCACAATTACACAATCACAACATACGAACACACAATCAAGCATATAGAAGATTTTACAGAATCACCCAATACATATCGATCGCTATTTAGAGTTTATCTATCATATAGAAATAAACCATAACCTACCTCCACCGAAGAATCGTGATCAAGCAAGCTATCTCCCCAATGCTTTTGCTATCCTCTTCGTTCTCTCTCTCTAGCTCATTCCCCCTTTCTGTTTTTTTTCTTTTTCTCCTGCAGATTCTTTTTCTTTTACCCTAATTATCATATAATTCATTATGATAAAAGTAACCTCTATTTATTTCTCTATTATCTTCTTTAACCCTCAAGCAAATAAATTATTAAACTTACCCCACTAATTTCATAATATAATCATGAATAGTCCAAAACACCCCTTTAAAACTTTTAGTGGAAGTCTGACCAAGTCGGGTTTACGCAGCTTGTGACGGTCCATCGTATCTATGACGGTCCGTCCTGCAGATCCGTCACGAAGTTCAGAGAGTTAAAATCATTAGTGAGGCTACGCAGCTAGTGACGGTCCGTCGTATCTACGACGGTCCGTGCTGCAGTTCCGTCGTGAAGTTCAGAGAGTTGATCCCAGTACCCAGATTTCAGAGTTGAAGTGTTTTGGAATGAAAACCCTCGACGGTCCGTCGTGACCATGACGGTCCGTCGCGTGATCCGTCGACCCAGTCAGTTTTTATCAAAAATAATTCTACTGCTCGAACCGACTAAACAGGTTTTTACAAACAGCCACTGTAACATTGTTGCTTTCCATTTCTGATAAAGAAAAATCGATACAGTTTTAGAAAGAAATAACTTAAAATTGCATACTTAAAGGAGTATAAAACTATAAAAGTTTTTGTGTCTACCAGAAACACAGATTAAAATAAAATTTCAAAAATAATTTTCTTAAGATTGTTGTCAATCTATGTTTGATAAAACAGAATTACTGATTCTGATAAAACTTTGCAGAAATATGAAGTAACAAAAGTTTATTGAATTAGTACGAAAGATGAACATAAATTAATTAATAAAAAATAAAATTTGTAACGTACCAGAATCTGGAAAATTTGAACAAAACATATCAATTCCACTGAATTTATAGTGTCTTTTTAAGGTTATAATTCCCCTCTAGTATCCGAGGTTTGATTTGAAATATGTCCTCCCAGGATAAAATGATCTCAATCACCAGCGTATAGATACCAAAACCCTGGGGTCAGCAAACCACTCAACAACAAAAAAGTACACGAAGAAACTTTGCGCAGAAGAAATAAAAAAAAATCGTAAGGAAAATTCTGAAGAATAAATGGTATTTATAGGCAGGAGGAACAGGTTCCGAAAGGTCCCTTTCATAATCCACACGACCATTAATGAAAATTTGCAACCTTTCAAACGGTCCTGGTTGTTCATGAAAGTTGCAACCTTTCAAAACAGATATTTTCAAATGGTGAGAAATTCAAATAAATCCGAAAAAGATTTAAATAAAAGGGATCGCACGGATCCGAGTGGGATCGAGTTATTCAACTAAAAAATTGAAACGTTTTGGTTAATATCAAATAAATTATTGAAAACATTTCTATTATCAACTAATTAATTGAAAATGTTTTGTCCATTTAATTGATTAAATAAATAATTAAAACAAACTTTGTCAAAAAATAATCTCTCAATCGATCATTTTCAAAAGTCGAAGTCGAGCCAAGCGCGCAAAGACAATGGTGCGAGGGTGTCCCTATTTCCAAATCATTTAACAATTAATAGGAGTGTTAATATATTTAAATTCTCCTATTTTACTTTCCACCACCGATGAGGGACAAATAACTTTTCATTAAAGATGACTTTTCAAGTTCTAAACTCTTCAAGTTCTTTTCTTTTTATCTTCCCTCGATTTCATATCAATTCTTGATACGTACCCAACATTATTCTCCAACTTGTGGCCATTTGTACTTCATACGTATAGATATAGAGGCAATAGGCCCATACCTACCGATTATAGCTTGGGAGTAGACTGCATAGCATGCCATGTCTTGAATTCGTAATGCATATACATTACCAACTCTTGTTGTCAGCCTTGGCCCATTGGTACTCATGTTCTCATAATATCGTATTAACTTTCGTATAACATGTAAATGCCTTAATTAACCTCATATGCTTTTGAGATAGACCTGAATACCGAACTCAATTTCAAAAAGATAACTTAAACATGTGAATGTTAGAAAAGGAACTCAAGTTGCTTTAAGAATCTTCTCATGAACTCATTTAACCTCCATACAACCAGTTAGGTCTATAGACTCAGTATTCGAAGCTCTTGACTCAACTTTCAATTTAAACATTAGTCATCTAGCAACATATAAGAAGACAAACATGCTTAACTTGATTTATATGAGCGACTCTAAATTTGTAATAGTAGGTTCTGTTTTAGAAATAGGTTTGACTGACAAGTATATTAAAAAAAAAATAGAACGATAAATAAGCAAACTAGAAAAAAAAAACTATCATAATTATTAACATTCATAATTTATAAATACTAGTAAAAATGTTAAAATATCAATATTTTAGAAAATAATGTGTATTCTAATTTAGTTTCTATTTTATCACACTTTAATTACACGTTTTCTAACTCATTCTCTTTCATATGTTTAAAAAAGTATTTTTTTTCTCTCTCTCACTAATTTCTCTCTTCGAATTATTTTTCATCTTTCAACTCCCGCTTTTCTTGCTAACATTATTTTCATTTTTTATTCATAAATTGAAAAACACAGCTCCAACACCTTCGGCAATTCCCTTAACGGCGTCTTGCACGGCTGTAGCTTGCGAACGGCGGCGGCACACTCCTTCCTCACAGTTCTTCACACAAGAACCCTAGGTGACAATTTCTCACAATTTGTGTTACAGTGTTGTTGAAACCTCGCTCTGATACCAATTGTTGGGAATTAAACACACAACACACACAAATAATCTAGAGAAAAGAGAAACGGAACGCAAACGGGACACACAAGAATTTAACGTGGTTCGGTTTCCCTACTCCACGACTGTAACAGGAGGATTTTATTTCACTTGTGCTGCTTAAGAATTACAAATACAAGGATCATATTTATAGGAAAACCAAATGGTTAACCTAGGGTTTCAGTAATGGGTCGGGCCGGCTCACAAGCCTCCACAAAGCCCAACATAAAGTAGGTATCTTTATCCAATTTTTAGGTGTGTTTACTGTTTTTTTTTTTAAAAATATTTCAAAAATTTTGTTTGTAGTTGAGTATAATTGACCAGTTTTGTTAAGCATTTGAAAACAAGAAAATCAATCTCTAATGGCCGAATCTAAAAGGATTACAGGAAGTATCCAACTTAATCAATAATTTTCTAGCAATTTTCGATCCTTTAATCTATTTATTATTCAAGAAATAGAGGATAAGGTAGGATTTACTACTAAAATGACAGACGAGAAAGGGTTGAAGAGTTGATTTTAGTATCTTTTCGTATTCTGAATCTTTTGAGAAGTTCCTTAGATTTTTTTATTCATCACAATTTTTTGAATGGCATGGTGTTTTTTTTTGTATTTTGAATCTGTTGTTATGTTGTATTTGATATTCAAAACATAATTTGAGTGATTGTTGTTTATTGTATTCGCAATCTAATTGGGTAGTTGCACTTCTGCAATCTTCTTGTTTAATGTATTCTGAATCTGATTGGGTAGTCATACTTTTCTTATTCATCAAAGAAATTGAGAATATGAGTGGTTATTTTTTATTGTATTCTAAACCTGAGTAGGAGATTACACTTTTTTATTAATTACAATATTATGTATTCTAAATTTAAGTGGTATGTTGTGTATGTGTGTTCAACATATGATTCAGTTTATGTCTTTGTGTAATTTGTATTTATAGGTGTAACTTTGTATTCATTTCGAATAGGTTATTTTTTCATCTTGTTTTTTTATTGTAGGAAGTATGATCAATAACTTGGTGCACGTCTCATTAGTTATAATAAGACACCTACGAGGCATAAATAAGCCCAAACATAGTTTGTGATGATAGTGAAACAATTTGAAATACATAATATGGTTTACTTTTAGTTTTGTTAGTCTTGCTTGATTCTGGACTGTTTTGTCTACTATATATTAATTTGTTTATAGTAGTTTATTCCGCAGAGTCATTATTTTAATCTTATGAAGTTTTGATGTATTTTTAAAAAAAGTTTTAACATATATTATTGTATTTCATTAATTGCATATTTTGTATTTCTTTAGATTACTAATTACAAATGGTTATAATTTGAAATAAACTGAAACAAGTCGGATTCGTTAGTGAAGTTTCAAATACGGATACAATTTGAGTGGACACGATTATTCCTATACAATTTAATAAAAATTTGAATTCATAATGTAAAACCTAAATTACCAAATTGTAGTCTATTTTTTTATTCATTCCATCTGTATTCATCAACGATTTTTATATCTCATTTCACTCATCTTGTAATTAGGTGTCACTTTCTATGTCAAAAATATTTTCAGTTATTCAACAATATGCGTGTCAAATGGTATACCAACAAGGTTTGTATTCAACGTATTTTATTATTATGAAGTTTAATTTTAAAATCATAGAACTTTAAGTATACTCATACAATTTGAGTTTGTTTTATCATCTTTTTTATTTTGAATCTCCTTAGAGGTTTCTTAGATTTTGTATTAATCACAATTTTTTGAGTGACATGAAGTTTTTCTATATTCTGAATTCGTTTGTTATGTTGTATTTAGTATTTATAATATAATCTAAATAATAGTTGTTTATTGTATTTTGAATTTGATTGGCTGATTAAATTTTTGTATTCTTGTTGTTTATTGTATTGTATTCATTAAAGAAAATGAGCGTTCTGATGTATTTTGTATTTTTAATCCTAATGGTATGTTGTATTTTGTATTTTGTATTCTGAATATGTTTGGTTTAGTATATTTTGAAATGTTTAGAGAATATGAGTGGTTATTTTATATTGTATTATGAATCTAAATGGGCAGTTACACTTTTTTATTTATACATAAGTTAAGTTTTCTGTTATATTATATATTATGAATTTAAGTGGTATGTTGTATTTAAGTGGTATGTTGTATTTTGGTGTTCAATATCAAATTCAATTTATATCTTTGTTGAATTTGTATTTATAGGTTTAACCTTGTATTTATTTTGAATTGGTTATTGGTTTCATTTTGCATTTTATTGTAGGCAATAAGATCAAGAGCTTGGTGCACGAGTAATTGGTGATAGTGAGGCATCTCTGAAGTATAAACATGCCTCACATAGTTTGCGATGATGATAGTGAAACAATTGAAAATACAATAATGGTTTATTTGTAGTTTTGTTAATCATACTTATGCTAAATTATTTTGTCTGATGCACATTAAATCATGGGAAAAGGGTCTGATATACCCCTCAATTTTGTTATTTAGAGCTGATATACCCCTTGTTATGAAAGTGACTCATATATACCCCTACTTGTAAACAAATGGCTCACATATACCCTTTTCCTTTAACGGAAATGAAAAAAAAAAGGGAAAAGGGTCTGATATACCCCTCAACTTTGTCATTTAGAGCTGATATACCTCTTGTTATGAAAGTGGCTCACATATACCCTTTTCCTCTAACGGAAATGAAAAAAATTACAATTTTAATCTAAATTTTTATTATTTTTTTTCTAAAAAATATAATCCCATATGAGTAAATTTAATCCTTGTCAAACATATTTTTTTTAAATTTTTTTTGTTTCAATGACTAATTTATAATTATTATTTTGATAATCAAATTTATTTATGTTTCACTAATATTCTTGTAAAACTTATTGTAGATGACCAAATTTTTTCTTCGAATACGAAATTAAATTACAATACACACAAAAAAAATATTTTAATTTTTTATTCTTTAAACTAAGGAATGAAAGAAAACAACAAAATAAGAATAAGAAATTCAAATAATTATAATTAAAAAAGTCAAAAAATAATTTATGTATTAAAAAAAATTAAAATATACCTTAAACTTTGATAGAAGAATCATATATACCCCTAAATAATTTTTAAAAAAATTTAGAAGTAATAAATATAAATTTAAAACTAATTTTTTAACTTCCGTTAAATGAAGGGTATATGTGAGCCATTTTGTAACGGTAGGGGTATATGTGAGCCGTTTGTATAACGGTAAGGGCATATATTTGCCACTTTTATAACGAGGGGTATATCAGCTCCAAATGACAAAGTTGAGGGGTATATCAGACCCTTTTCCCAAAAAAAAATATAATTTTAATCTAATTTTTTTTTTAAAAAAAAGTATAATCCCATATGAGTAAATTTAATCCTCGTCAAACATATTTTTTTTTGACTTTTTTTTTTGTTTCAATGACTAATTTATAATTATTATTTTGATAATCAAATTTATTTATGTTTCACTAATATTCTTGTAAAACTTATTGTAGATGACCAAATTTTTTCTTCGAGTACGAAATTAAATTACAATACACACAAAAAAATAGTTTAATTTTTTTTCTTTAAACTAAGGAATGAAAGAAACAAATAAAATAAGAATAAGAAATTCAAATAATTATAATAAAAGAAGTCAAAAAATAATTTATGTATGAAAAAAATTAAAATATACCTTGAACTTTGATAGAAGAATCATATATACCCCTAAATAATTTTTTAAAAAAATTAGAAGTAATAAATATAAATTTAAAACTAATTTTTTAACTTCCGTTAAATGAAGGGTATATGTGAGCCATTTTGTAACGGCAGGGTTATATGTGAGCCGTTTGTATAACGGTAAGGGCATATGTGAGCCACTTTTATAACGAGGGATATATCAGCTCTAAATGACAAAGTTAAGGGGTATATCAGACCCTTTCCTTAAATCATTATGTAGCAGTTTATTCTGCAAAGTCATTCTTTTATCTAATGAAGTTTTGATTTATCCTTAAAAAGATTTGACATATATTATTATATTTCATCAATTGTTTATTTTGTATCTCTTCATAGAGTACTAATTACAAATAGTTATAATATGACGTAAACTAAAACAAGTTGGATTCATGACGTTTCAAGTGCAGATACAATTTTATTTGACATGATTATTCATATATAATTAATTTAAAAGTTAAATTCATAATATAAAACCTAAATTACTAAATTGTATTCTATTTTTCAATTCGTTCCATCTATATTCTTCAATAATTTTGTATTTCATTTTACTTATCTTGTATTTACGTTTTACTTTCTATGCCAAAAATATTTTCAATTATTCAAAAATATGTGTGTCAAATGGTATGCCAACAAAGTTTGTATCAATGTATTTGATTATTCTTGAATTCAATGTCAAAATCATACAACTTTAAAAATATGTATACAATTTGACTTAACACCATTATATTTTTAAAAAATTTAATTAAAATTTGAATTCATAATATAAGACCTAAATTACCATATTTTAAATTTATTTTTATATTCATTCTATTAATATTGACATTTTGAATATTTTTTCAATTATATATGAACAATTTTTGTACATCGTTTTGCTCATCTTGTATTTAAAATTTACTTTATAGACCAAAAATGTTTCAAGTTATTTTAAAAAATTCTGTGTGCCGAATGACATACCAACAAGGTTTATATTTATGTATTTCACTTTATAACTTTGTATTTCTTATAAATTCAGCAGTCTTCATAATTATATACTTTGTATTTTATATTTACACATCGTTAAAGACTAATTAGATCAATATGTTCCTTTTAAAAATTGACAATGCTCTGTGGTTTATTTTAAATTTTATAATTGGTGAGAGTTTTAAGTGATATGTTCCTGTTTAAAAATATTCTCTCCACTAAATTTTTTTTCTCTTATTAAATAATAATTTGTTTCAATTAAAACAAATTATAAAAACATAAATAAGATACATAACAAATTAAAATTTTGATATTTTTAATGAATATTGAAAGTATGACTAAGTTATCCTATTAAATACAAAAATATTGATATTTTGAAAAAAATCAATAAATAAAATACAAGATTTCATATTAGTATATATCATTTTCAAATAATAATTTTTTCAAAACAGTTATGACAAGAAAGAATGACTGTTAGACCTCCCTTATATATAACATGATAATTCTGTAATATTTAAGCCTTAATCTTTGGACAATAGTTCGCTTATAGCCATAAGAAATAGGAAAATTGGAGGATGATAACTTTACTAGGAACACACTTCACAATGATACGAGTATGAAAACAATACAATATCTAGCTGACTTCCTAATTTATCATAGGGTCTTTGCCTAGATTCCTAATGTGTCGATGATTTAAAGTTTGTAGAAATGTGCGCAATTCTTAATTCAATGTCCTTGAATTAAAGGTTTGTATACATGATTACTTAACACTTTACATTTTTATACAACCAATTAAAATTTGAATATAGGCTTGTTACCATATATGATGTATATAATATCTATTTATTATGGTGATTTGATTTGAATTATATATGATTTTTGAATACATCTGTCTTGCTCATCTTGTATTTAAAATTTACTTTATAGACCAAAAATGTTTCAAGTTATTTTAAAAAATTCTGTGTGCCGAATGACATACCAACAAGGTTTATATTTATGTATTTCACTTTATAACTTTGTATTTCTTATAAATTCAGCAGTCTTCATAATTATATACTTTGTATTTTATATTTACACATCGTTAAAGACTAATTAGATCAATATGTTCCTTTTAAAAATTGACAATGCTCTGTGGTTTATTTTAAATTTTATAATTGGTGAGAGTTTTAAGTGATATGTTCCTGTTTAAAAATATTCTCTCCACTAAATTTTTTTTCTCTTATTAAATAATAATTTGTTTCAATTAAAACAAATTATAAAAACATAAATAAGATACATAACAAATTAAAATTTTGATATTTTTAATGAATATTGAAAGTATGACTAAGTTATCCTATTAAATACAAAAATATTGATATTTTGAAAAAAATCAATAAATAAAATACAAGATTTCATATTAGTATATATCATTTTCAAATAATAATTTTTTCAAAACAGTTATGACAAGAAAGAATGACTGTTAGACCTCCCTTATATATAACATGATAATTCTGTAATATTTAAGCCTTAATCTTTGGACAATAGTTCGCTTATAGCCATAAGAAATAGGAAAATTGGAGGATGATAACTTTACTAGGAACACACTTCACAATGATACGAGTATGAAAACAATACAATAAAATCAAAATATAAAATTAGCTGACTTCCTAATGCCCTTTTCATAGGGTCTTTCTAGCAATAAAATTGTAAAAACAACTCATTCGATGATTTATAACTTTTTAGATTGTGCGCAATTTGAAAAAGTTAATTTTGCCTTAATATACCTTGAATACAGGTTTGAATAACATGATTAAGTTAATTTTGCCTTAACATACCTTGAATATAGGCTTGAATAATATGATGTAGATAATAAATTTTATTATGGTGATTTGATTTAATCGCCAATATATTTATTTCATATAATACAGACTTCAAGAACTAAATTCAGATATGAGGATGTCTAATGGTTTTAGCCAAAGTTACAATCAAAGAAACATTTACCTTCTTTGATAAGAAGTGATAAGTGAAGAGCATTTTGCTAATGCTTATAATATGTTATTATATATGTGTGTGAAGAAGGTAATGTCTTATATACTTTTTATAGTTGATGCTACATATATCAACTGATGCCACCAATAAAGGTCAATCATGTTGTACAATTCATCAAGATCAAATTTTCCCTCTTTATATATATATATATATATATATATATATATATATATATATATATATATATATATCGGGTGTAGCATATGTTTGTGATAAAATATAAATATATCTTTAAATATAGCACAATTTGTGGAAAAAAATTTCGATAAAGATTATCTCACATAATACAATTCTTGAAAATTACTATTTTCACTAGAAAATTAATAAAGTATAAGCACTTAAATACAATATAAAAATATATACTCCTTTCGTTTAAAAAAAAATGATCTCCTTTTTTTTAAATAATATTTTAATTTCAACTTTCCACATGTCATGTTTAAGACCACAATATTAAAGAACAGTTTGTATATTTCACATAACTTCAATCTAGGACCAAAAGATTCAAAAATTTCTTTATTTTCTAAAATTTCGTGTCAAATCAAATCAGGTCATTCTTTTTTAAATAAAGAAAATATTATAAATTTTAAAAAAATCATTTGCATAAAATGTAAATCATTTTGAAAGAGATTAAAAAATATTTTTGTCAAATTTCAATTTTAATATTTCAAAAACACGAGCAGTATATTAAAATAAAATAATCAAATTTATGCTCGTAAGTGCTTGACTCGTAAACAAAAAACACCACAAAAGACTAAGGTGTCACATCCTTCCCCAAAGAAAATTCGTCCTTTGAATGAAATCAAATGTATGCGAGTATAGTTTAAAGCGAAAAACTCTTGAATTTTTGTACGGTCCCATCTTTATATGGAACTATCCCAAATCCTAAATTCATAGCACGATATACTCCATGTCCATATAATAACGTACCAGAAAAATATTAACAAATTATCATATAATGAAAATTATTTCTCATCAAGGAAGATACTTTTTTTTCTATTTCAAATGGCACATATCACATAATGTATGAGCAAAAAAATGTCATTTAAAATTTAGGTCCTAAGCACAAAAGGTATAGTCATATCACTACAATAAATTTGATTATCAAGGATAAATAATTTCGTTATTAATAAATCATATTTTGTCACTAAAAATCTTGTGTGATAAAAAATAATTCGTCACTCAGTCGTCACAAAAGATGTGTCTCTTAAAATATACAAAGACGATTTAGTGCTTCTTCGCTAAAAGTATTATATTAGCTACGAAAAGAAACATCATATCAAAATGTTTAAACATTTGTGACAAATTTATTTGCTGTAAAAAGTATATTTTTTGTACTTAATAGTATGTTTTGTCACTAGAAATGTTATTACTACCAACAAAATTATATCGTCGCTAAATTGTCTCTAAAATTATATGCATTTTGTAGTTGAACAAAATCTTATTTCGTCACTAATGACTATATTTTATATACAAAAAATGATTTGGTTGTTAAATATATATATGATAAAACTTATCATTATAAATATATATATATATATATATATATCCCACCTCAATTTTTTTAAATAATGGGCCAATAGCTCCTGATCATGTTAACTTGGGGAATCGAACTTACAATTTTAAGGTTGAAAGTGAAGAATGCTTAACACTAGACCAATTGTCTCTTGTTGTTCATTTTTGTTTTATTTAATATTTCATTTACTTCTTTCAAATTTAATTTTTATAGAAATAATATATTATATGATTATTTATATTCATACACAAATGCATGAAATTTACCACCACAATTTATTCAATCAAGATTATACTTTAACTAAACGGTGTATTGTTTTTAAAAATCTTTAAATGTATTCAGTACGATTTTGTCATTTTATTTATTTATTTTTGTAATTTTTAAAAATTATTTAGTACAATAATACAATTATTTTAAATTAAACGTTTGATTTTATTATAAAAATGAATAATCGGTTCAAGTTGAACATCGATACCAATAACTATAGTACATTATCATAATATATTTGAAATTTTTGTTTGTTCATTTCTTTTATTTTGTGCTTTTATTTTTTAGTTTATTTCAATTTTCACACTGATGGGAAAAGTTAATAAAAATTCATAAAATATATTGCAACTTTGCAAAGTCTATGTTTGTAAGTCGGTGTTATCTTTGTATAGTTACTCTACGCACGTAAGTGAAATTGCTAATAAATGTGTACATTTTTATAGAAAAAAGCAAATAGATTGACCTAATCTATGTAGATTTCATCTTGTGTTTTAGAATATAATAATATATCATCAATATATACTACACAATTTTCTAGTTGTTTAAAATAGTTATCCATAAAATGTTGAAATCTACCTGGTGCATTTTTATATCCAAATGGTAATACATTCCATTCATAAAATCATTGTGGTACTGTGAACGCTGTAAGTTTTTTAGATACTTCTTCTAATTTCAAATGAGAAAATCCTGATTTACAATCAAATTTACTAAAGTAATTATATCATTGTATTTGTTTTATCTTTAATATTTTATTTGGTATTGGATAATTATATGTTTTAGTTTTTGCATTTAAATTTCTATAATCAATTACCATTCTACTTTTTCCTCTTTTTTGTTCACTATATTTATTAACAATAAATGCCGGACTTGTATGTTTACTATTACTTTCTTGTATACATCCATTTTTTAGTAATTCACTTATATGTATTTTAAATTCATTTAAATCATTAAAATTATATTTTAATGGTTTTTGTGTTATTATACTATTTTCATCAATCAGTTCAATTTTAACTTCTGTTTTATGTTTTTCCCATCCTTGTAAAGGATCTTTGTCATACAATAATTCTAATTTTTCTTGGATTAATTTTTACTTTAACTAAGGAAATATAATTAATTCTATTCTAGGGTCTTCTTCTATTTTCTCAGGTTGTCTTTTGTTACTTACTCTTTTTATACATGGTGTTTTCTGTAAGTTTTTGTGTAATTTGGCTTTCACTGCCTTTAATCCATTATGTTGTTTTTCTTCTTTTGTTACTTACTCACTTTGCTCCTATCTTTTGTTTACATGGTGTTGTGAACCATCTGTAACGACCTGTTTAGCATTTAAATTTCTATAATCAATTACCATTCTACTTTTTCCTCTTTTTTGTTCACTATATTTATTAACAATAAATGCCGGACTTGTATGTTTACTATTACTTTCTTGTATACATCCATTTTTTAGTAATTCACTTATATGTATTTTAAATTCATTTAAATCATTAAAATTATATTTTAATGGTTTTTGTGTTATTATACTATTTTCATCAATCAGTTCAATTTTAACTTCTGTTTTATGTTTTTCCCATCCTTGTAAAGGATCTTTGTCATACAATAATTCTAATTTTTCTTGGATTAATTTTTACTTTAACTAAGGAAATATAATTAATTCTATTCTAGGGTCTTCTTCTTTTATATTTTCTAATTTTTGTGTAATTTTTTCACTGCCTTTAATCCATTATGTTGTTTTTCTTCTTTTGTTACTTACTCACTTTGCTCCTATCTTTTGTTTACATGGTGTTGTGAACCATCTGTAACGACCTGTTTAGTCGTTTTGAGCAGCAGATTGTAATTCTGGAAAATTGGCTGAAACGACGGAACCCACGACGGACCGTCGCAGGGTCTCGTTTGAAACGACGGAACCCACG
>CM064963.1:71672662-71717432 GCA_032847665.1 Solanum chilense
TCGCGGCTCGGTTTTGGGTCGTGACAACTTGGTATCAGAGCATTATGTTCGTTGGTCTCATCACACAAGAACGAGTCTAATAGAGTCTTATGGAACGGTAGGGGATGCCTTTACTTTTCTTTGAGAGGCTATAAGACTTTAGGAACATTCCATTCTTTCTTTCTTTTTTTCGTGCTATTACTTGGATCCAATTGGTATCTAGGTGATACAAATTGGTATCTGACCATCTTCACTCTATTTCGCAGATGGTTAGAACTCGAGCAATGACTGCACCAACACCAACACCGGCAAGACAAGAAACGTCTGAGCCAGCCACTGGGGCTGTAGCTCGGAGAGGAGTAGTGGCGAGAGGCCGTGGAAGAGGTCGTGGGAGGACGTCCTCTAGAGGAAGAGGACAAGCACCTAGCCCACCTGGTACTAGGGCGGTGACTCCTCCACCGACTGAGGAAGTGGTAAGAGAGGGTGAGGAAGGGGAGAATGAACAAGTACAGAATGAGGAATTGCCACCCCAACTTACCCCAGAGATGATCAATCAGATTCTTGCTTACCTTAGCGGGTTATCTGATCAGGGCCAGACACCTCCAGTGTTTTCTGCACCAGCACCTCAGGTTCCGGAGGTACAACATGCGGCTACTGTTGCTCCCCGCATGGATGCCTCATTGGAAATAGGCATGTTTCCTCGTCTGACTACTGAGCCTACAATGACAAATGATCAGCATGAACTTTTCAGTAAGTTCTTGAAATTGAAACCTCCAGTTTTCAAGGGTGCTGAATCTGAGGATGCCTACGATTTTCTGGTTGACTGTCATGAGCTACTACACAAGATGGGTATAGTAGAACGGTTTGGTGTTGAGTTCATAAGTTATCAGTTTCAAGGGAACGCCAAAATGTGGTGGCGGTCACATATCGAGTGTCAACTAACAGAGACACCACCTATGACTTGGGCATCATTCTCTAGCTTGTTTATGGAGAAATATATCCCCCGGACTTTGAGGGATAGGAAAAGGGATGAATTCTTGAGCCTAGAGCAAGGTATGATGTCGGTTACTGCATATGAGGCTAAGTTTCGTGCATTATCCAGGTATGCCACCCAACTTTGTTTCAGTCCACAAGAGCGGATTCGCCGTTTTGTGAAGGGGTTGAGGTCAGAATTGCGGATTTAAGCCTTACAGGTAGCGGCTACGGCAAAGTCCTTCCAAGAAGTGGTAGACTTTGTGATAGAGGTAGAAGGGGTGAAGCCAGATGACTTCGCCACGATATCGACATCAAAAAGGTTTCGAAAGGGAGGTGAGTTTAATGGTTCCTACTCCAGAGGACAGGGTTCAGGAGGTTACTCAGTCCGACCAATTCAGTCTTCACTACAGACTGTAGTTGGAGGTCCACCTCAGACCGGTCAACACTTCTCTGAGAGACCTATGCTTGACTCCAGAGAGTGTTATGGATGTGGGGAGACTGGGCACATTAAGAGGTATTGTCCAAAAAAGAGTTACAGACCTCCCATAGTCAGAGGTAGAGGTGGTCACGGTAGAGGCCGTTATTCCGGATGGCGTAGTGGCCGAGGTAATGGTGGTCACCAAAACGGCCGAGGTGATGGGCAAACTGGAGCTACTACAACACCACATGGTAGGGGCAACGGGCAGACTGGTGATAGGGCCCATTGTTACGCTTTCCCTGGGAGATCTGAAGCGGAGGCGTCTGATGCTGTTATCACAGGTAATCTTTTGGTTTGTGATTGCATGACTTTTGTATTATTTGACCCTGGCTCCACATTTTCATATGTATCTTCCTCATTTGCTACTGGTCTTAATTTACCTTGTGAATTGCTTGACATACCTATTCGTGTGTCTACTCCGGTGGGTGAGTCTGTGATAGTTGAAAAAGTATATAGGTCATGCTTGGTGACTTTTGTGGGGAGAAATACTTATGTAGACTTGGTTATCTTAGAATGGTTGATTTTGATGTAATTCTGGGTATGACTTGGCTTTCTCCGAATTTTGCGATCTTGGATTGTAATGCTAAAACTGTGACGTTAGCCAAGCCTGGGACAGATCCGTTAGTGTGGGAGGGCGACTACACTTCCACTCCGGTTTGTATCATCTCCTTCCTTCGTGCTAAGAGAATGGTTAGTAAGGGGTGTTTAGCTTTCTTGGCACATCTCAGGGATTACACTACCCAAGTACCTTCAATTGAGTCGGTTTCAATAGTCCGTGAGTTTTTGGATGTGTTCCCTGCAGATCTTCCTGGTATGCCACCGGATAGAGATATTGATTTTTGCATTGATCTGGAACCGGGTACTCGCCCCATTTCTATACCCCCATATAGAATGGCTCCGCGGAGTTAAGAGAGTTAAAGGCCCAACTTCAAGAGCTGTTGAGCAAGGGCTTCATTAGCCAAGTGCATCTCCTTGGGGTGCTCCGGTGTTATTTGTGAAGAAGAAGGATGGGAGTTTTCGGATGTGCATAGACTACCGGCAGTTGAACAAGGTAACTATTAAGAACAAGTATCCCATTCCTCGCATTGATGACTTGTTCGATCAGTTACAAGGTGCTTGTGTCTTCTCTAAGATTGACTTGAGATCCGGTTATCATCAATTGAAAATACGGGCAACGGATGTGCCAAAGACTGCTTTTCGAACAAGGTATGGGCATTATGAATTTGTGGTAATGTCTTTTGGTCATACGAATGCCCCTGCTGCTTTCGTGAGCTTGATGAACGGGATTTTTAAGCCATATCTGGATCTCTTTGTGATCGTATTTATTGATGATATACTGATATACTCAAAGAGTAACAAGGAACATGAGGAGCATTTGAGAATGGTATTAGAGTTGTTGAGGAAGAAAAAGCTTTATGCCAAATTCTCCAAGTGTGAGTTTTGGCTAGATTCAGTGTCTTTCTTGGGGCACGTGGTTTCTAAGGATGGAGTGATGGTGGATCCTTCTAAGATTGAGACAGTGAAGAATTGGGTAAGACCTACTAATGTGTCAGAAATAAGGAGCTTTGTTGGGTTTGCTAGATATTACCGTCGATTTGTCAAGGGATTCTCTTCTATCGCTTCCCAATTGACGAACTTGACTAAGCAGAATGTTCCATTTGTATGGTCGGATGAATGTGAGGAAAGATTTCAGAAACTCAAGACCTTGTTGACTACTGCACCAATTCTTACTTTGCCAGTAGAGGGTAAGAACTTCATTGTCTATTGTGATGCATCCTATTCGGGTTTGGGTGCAGTGCTAATGCAAGAGAAGAATGTAATTGCTTATGCTTCGAGGCAATTAAAGGTGCATGAACGTAACTATCCGACTCAGGATTTGGAGTTGGCTTCGGTAGTGTTTGCATTAAAGCAATGGTGACACTATCTATATGGGGTCAAGTGTGATGTCTATACGGATCATCGTAGCCTACAATATGTCTTTACTCAGAGGGATTTGAACTTAAGACAGAGGAGATGGATGGAACTACTAAAGGACTATGATATCACTATTTTGTATCACCCAAGAAAGGCAAATGTTGTTGCAGACGCATTAAGTAGAAAAGCAGGGAGCATGGGAAGTTTAGCCCACTTACAAGTCTCTAGACGCCCATTGGCTAGAGAAATCCAAAACTTGGCTAATGATTTTATGAGGCTAGAATTAAATGAGAAGGGAGGATTTTTGGCTTGTGTGGAGGTGAGATCTTCTTTTCTTGACAAGATCTTTGGAAAACAGTTCGATGATGAGAAACTAAGTCGAATTCGGGATATTGTGTTGCGAGGAGAGGCTAAAGAGGCCATAATGGATGAGGAAGGTGTTTTGAGGATTAAGGGAAGGGTATGTGTGCCCCAAGTTGATGATTTGATCCACACTATTCTTACAGAGGCTCATAGTTCCGGATATTCTATACATCCTGGTGCAACCAAGATGTACCGTGACCTAAAGCAACACTTTTGGTGGAGTAGAATGAAGCGAGACATTGTTGATTTTGTTGCCAAATGTCCAAATTGTCAACAAGTAAAGTATGAACACCAGAGGCCCGGAGGAACACTTCAGAGAATGCCCATTCCTGAATGGAAGTGGGAGAGAATTGCAATGGACTTCGTGGTTGGTCTTCCAAAGACGTTGGGTAAGTTCGATTCTATTTGGGTAATTGTGGACAGATTAACCAAGTCCGCTCACTTCATTCCGGTCAAGGTGACCTACAATGCAGAGAAGTTAGCCAAAATCTACATCTCAGAAATCGTTCGATTGCATGGAGTTCCACTTTCCATCATATCAGATAGAGGTACGCAGTTTACTTCTAAGTTTTGGAGAACATTGCATGCGGAATTAGGTACTAGGTTGGACCTTAGTACTGCATTTCACCCTCAGACCGATGGTCAGTCGGAGCGAACGATTCAAGTATTGGAGGATATGCTTCGTGCATGTGTGATAGAATTTGGTGGTCATTGGGATAACTTCTTACCCTTAGCGGAATTTTCATACAATAATAGCTATCTCTCCAGTATTGACATGGCTCCATTTGAAGCATTGTATGGGAGGAGATGTAGGTCTCCCATTGGTTGGTTTGATGCATTTGAGGATAGACCTTGGGGTACTGATCTGTTGAGGGATTCATTGGAAAGGGTGAAAGCTATTCAAGAAAAGCTTTTAGCGGCTCAAAGTAGGCAAGAGGAATATGCGGATCAAAAGGTTAGAGACTTGGAGTTCATGGAGGGTGAACAAGTCTTGCTGAAGGTTTCACCCATGAAAGGGGTGATGCGGTTTGGAAAAAGGGGTAAGCTAAGTCCAAGGTATATTGGACCATTTGAAGTACTTAAGCGAGTAGGGGAGGTGGCTTATGAATTAGCCTTGCCTCCAGGGCTGTCAGGAGTGCATCCGGTATTTCATGTGTCTATGTTGAAAAGATACCATGGGGATGGAAACTACATCATTCGTTGGGATTCGGTTCTGCTTGCTGAGAATTTGTCCTATGAGGAGGAACCTGTTGCTATTTTAGATAGAGAAGTTCGCAAGTTGAGGTCGAGGGAGATTGCATCCCTCAAAGTTCAATGGAAGAATCGACCAATTGAAGAGGCCACTTGGGAGAAGGAGGCTGATATGCAAGAAAAATACCCACATCTGTTTACAGATTCAGGTACTCCTTCTCGTCCTTGTTTTTCTCCTTTTGATCGTTCGAGGACGAACGATGGGTAAATTGGTATCTATTGTAACGACCTGTTTAGTCGTTTTGAGCAGCAGATTTTATTTCGGGAAAAATTGGCTGAGACGACAGATCCCACGACGGACCGTCATGGGCACGACGGACCGTCGAGGGTATCTCATTCCAAAACACTTAGAATTCTGAAATTTGAGTGCTGAAATCGACTCTCTAAACTCTGTGACGGACCAGCAGGATGGACCATCACAGACACGACGAACCGTTGTGAGCTTCCGTTTCAAAACACTTCAACTCTTGAGAATTGGATACTGGGAGCAATTCTCTGAACGTCGTGACGGAAGTGCAGGACGGACCGTCGTAGGCACGACGGACCATCACAAACTCTTTCAGGAAATTGAGTCTCTGAACCCTGCGACGGACCTGCAGGACGGACCGTCACAGCCATGACGGACCGTCACAGGTTGCGTAATCCCAGGCTGGGTCGGATTTCTGTTTAAGTTTTAAAGGGGCATTTTGGACTATTCCTGCTATAATTATAAATTTCGTGGGTTAATATTAATTACTCAATTTCTTGGAGGATAAAAGAGGTAACCTTGAGTTAATTCGTGGGTTACTATTGTCATCTTTTATACTTAATTATATGTTAATTACGGTAAAAGAAAGAGGGTTTGAATAAAGAAAATAAAAAGAACAAAGAGAGAGAGAGGATCGATCGAGAGAGAGAAACGAAGAGGAAACACAAAAGCTTTGGGAAATTGCTTGCTTGATCACGAATCTTCGGTGGAGGTAGGTTATGGTTTTTATGCAATTCGTAGTAAACTCTTAATAGCGAATGATATGTATTGGTAGTATTGTAAACCCTTCTATATGCTTAATTGTATGTTTGCATGAATGTGATTATATAATTGTGATAAAATAAGCATGATGAAGTTATTGAATCCCAAATCTTGAAGAAACCCTAATTCACTTTGTTAATGATAATGCCTTGGTATAAAAGAAGGCTTGATGAATTACATAATGAGATTGATGATGCCTTGGTATAAAAAAAGGCTTGATGAATTAGGGGATCGGTGCCACGTTCCGGTACCAGGATAGAAATAGAGGATCGGGTGCCACGTTCCGGTACCAGGATAGAATGAGGATCGGAGTGTCACGTTCCGACACCAGGATAGTATATGGATCGGGTGCCACTTTCCGGTACCAGGATAGAATGAGGATCGGAGTGTCACGTTCCGACACCAGGATAGAATATGGATCGGGTGCCACGTTCCGGTACCAGGATAGTATATGAGGATAGGAGTGTCACGTTCCGACACCAGGATAGTATATGAGGAGCGGAGTGTCACGTACCGACACAAGAGGAAGAAAGATAATGAATCTTGAAAGATGTTAATATACTCAATGTAATGAACCTAATTCCCAAATGAGTATGGTATTGAGGCTTGAGTCCTCATGGATGAACTTGGTGGTAAGTATTGATGATTATAGTACTTGCTGTTGCTACATGTTGAGTATTGTAGTTGATTTATGATATTAACTGATATATGCTGTTTTCTATTTTGAGTTGGCTGATGATACCTACTCAGTACTTGTGTTTTGTACTGACCCCTACTTGTATGTTTCTTTCTTTGTTATATGTGGAGTGCAGCAAACGTACCGTTGTCTTCAACTCAACCGCAACTCTAGCCAGTCTTCATTACACCGGACTTCAGGGTGAGCTAATGCTTCTAGCTTGGACTGGATCTTCTTCTTCAAGTCTTGATGCCTTGAATTTCCGGCATGGACTAGCTTTTTATGTATTTTAGTTTCTTAGATACTCTTAGATTTGTAATTTGAGGATAGATGTTCTTGTGATGATGACTTCCAGATTTTGGGGATAATGAGTTATAAATTTTAGAAGTTATTTAATTGATTTTGTTAATGTGTTAAGTCTTCCGCATTGTATTTTGTTCAATATGTTTGGGTTTAGATTGGTTGGTTCGCTCACATAGTAGGTTAAGTGTGGGTGCCACTCGCGGCTCGGTTTTGGGTCGTGACATATATACGCTAGCTAACTAATGGTTTTTATTTAACTTATTCATTAACAAATCTATTTTTTACTAAATTCAAACAAGAATCAAAAAAATATTTTATAATATCCCAAACATGTTACTCCTCCAGATCTAATCCAAAAGAAAAATAACCCAATCATTTAATGTTCTGAGCACAAGTAAATAAATAAGAAATTTATTTATTCTTCTAGAAAATATGTTTTCATGCAACTCATTTTGCTTCCTTAGAAACACACGTTACGTTGTAATTCATGTTTCACCTTTTGGTTTGTTAATGTAATGACACAATCTTATAGTTTATGTGATAAAATAACTTAATTATAAAAATTTGTTGACTGCATGAATAAACCTTAACATGTATATAAATCACTAAAATTTAATTATTTTATTTCAATTTATTTGTCTTAGTTGCATATTTAACAAGCATCAAAATTAAAACTTATCAATAAATTCAATACCATATGTGTTATAGTTCACACTATTCTTTTAGTACTACTTCCTCTTTCTCAAAAAGCCTTTATATTTCACACTATTCTTTTTGTACTACTTCCTCTTTCTCAAAAAGCCTTTCACCCTTAGTAAACATATTTGTCCTTTAAAAGGACTAAATTATTTCTGAATGTACTTTTAGTGTGGTAATAGTTGTACAATTTAGCTCATGTGCATCTTTATGGGTTCAAGGGATGCCTCTATTTCAGTAGCTTTTGTCCACATTGTAATCATATTGAGTCTATCAAAGGGGAATTCCAAACTATTGAAGAGGTTTTTTAACTTTGATGGATAATGACACTCACATGGAATTCCCTCTCATTGTGGATGCCCAATTGGAGAGTCCTCCACTTGCTATTGGCGGTGAAAAGCACAACATAGGCCTGATTCTTCTGTGTGATTGATGATGAGGAGTCTTAGAGGAGTTTGAAATTGAGGAGAAAAATAATCTTGAAGATTTTGATTATCCTACGAATGTTAATATTTGATAAGATGTTATATTTGAAGGAATAGAACGATTGGGGAGACTTTTGGAGGTGTCAAGATAAACGAGATCAGCCAAGGATCTTGTCAGTTCCTATCTAAGAAACAATTCATTTAGTATTCAAGTATGAAGACAAGGAACCTCTGCCCCTAGTGAAACTGAATGGAAATAGGAAATTGATAATCATTTTGTTGATATGGACATGTGTATCATCGAAAGGCAAGTTGGATATAATATTTCACTAGTTTAGGCAATATAGAGTGAAAAATTAAGTGCTTATATCAAATAGGGAACCACCAAATAGATCTAGATACACAAATTGGACACGTCTTTTTAGGTTGTTTGATTTTTAAGGTCAAGTACATATTCCCTATATTTGTACGTATAGGGTTTTGGACTGTTCTGTTTAGTTAGTGTTTGATAAGACCAAATCTCTATACTTACAAAAGGAGGGAAGGTGTACTTTCTCTAGAAATGGACAGATGAACAAACTAAACAAATGTGTAAAATTCATTCCTCCCGATCAAGATGGTGGTTCCTATCTGACCTAATAGTCCACTCTGCATTGACATAACTGATGAATCATAGGAAAAATTGTGATTTCAAGACAGGTATGGGCATTTAAACAAAAATGTCTTCAATTTCCTTCCCCCCGTCTTCTTTATCCAGGGGAATAGTTTCATCATCTTTCAATAAAAATATCAAGGGATGTGTTTCACTGACAAAAAAACGTTCCTCCCTTCTGGAATACTGAGTTTGTTATTATCATCATTAGTTTTTATTGAATAAAAAATAAACTTAAAAAACTCAGTCTCTTCAATTATTTTCTTCAAAAATATATTATCATCAAAATGAAGTCATTGAAAGCTTAATTTCAAAGGATAATATTGTATGTTTGGTATTTGAGTCAGTGACAAATACTTGTGATAGATTATTCGGTATATTTGATTTTTTACTATTAAAAAATATTCTTTTATAGGAAATACGTCATTTTTGCACTACTTCTAGATTTATTATTATAATATGTTGAAGTAATAATAAAATTTAATATAACAGATGAGTAATTAAATGATGACACGGACTTAAATTCAGAATCATCTGAGATTGTTCACATGTGATTTTATAGGTCAAGTACATCATTCCTAATTTTGTAAGTATAAGAGTTTTATTCTCTCACACACTTTTTTAATTATTTTTTTACTCTACACATGTTCTACTTAATCTAAGTGTATGAAAATTTGTATTACTTTTACATGCCAATTGTACAAGCATGCACTTCGTTTTATATTTTGTCCACTTTTACAATTTTAAACTTATGTGTTATCTGCAGGCTATCAGATCTCGAAGAGGGCATGGATGAAAATATTTCAGAGGGTCGCCATCACTCTTCGATATTGATGGATTTAGAGCGTCTGATTCATCTACAGGCAATTATTATCCTATTTATGGAGAAGTATATGTGGGGGATTTAAACACCCCAAACATCAAAGCGACTTTATATCCTCATCGTAGAGGATTTGAGTTCATGTGGAAAAGCACTACTAGAGATATAAATCTTGAGAGACTAAGAGATCCCTATCTACTAGTGAGGGGGGATTCATAATATCAAATCCACCCTGCATTTGAAATAACCCAACCCACAATAGTATTACTTAAGTTATTTCCAAAGTATCGTCATGTAATCAATTCCACATTTAGTTATCTACTTAAGTGTACAACCGTGTTCTAGAAATGGAAGGTGGGCATCCCCTTATGCATAGAAGAATAATTTCCACCTCCCATTTCATAAAATCAGCTTCCTAGTTAAGAAGACAAATGGAATGATCTATGATTACATGCCAACAGTATAGGAAGAGCTTCAGGAATGATTGAAGAAACACTATGGTGAGTGAGGTTTTTCCGATTCCAGTTAGGGGTGAGATAGTGCTTCTTCCCTTTCTCTCAAAGTTGGGCTCTCTAAACCTCTCAAGAGTCATATCTCTAGTATTGTTGTTACATATGAAATCAATGTCTCAACAGTAATGAGAATATATTTTCTCTTAGTAACTTTGGGAACAAAATCCCACACGACTCCTTCTCCATAAATAGGAAAATTGCAGGCTGTAGAAGAATCTGAAACTCTAAAGGCGTCAACATCCAAGAGTAATGCCGACTCTCCAAAATATATTCTTGAGTACCTTCCTAAAGATCTCTAATGATGAAGATGACACATGAGTTCCAAAATTTAAGATGGACCAAAAAAATATAATGGAGAGTAGAGCTTACAAAATATTTGAAAAGAAATGTTCTTCATAGGACATATGAACAATAAATAAGAAGATGTGCCCAATTTGTGACATTCAATCTGCAGTAGAAAAACTGATGGATACGTAAAGCCAATATGTGATTGTAAGATATACATATTTATTTAAACAAAAGTATCTTCAATTTTCTTTTTTTCCCATTCTTCTTTCTCTATGAGAAGAGGTCCCTTGTACTCAAATCGAAATATTGACTACTTTATGTACTTGTATTTTAATTAGAGTTATAGTTCTTAGACATCAAAACTCAAGCAAATAATTTCTATCAACTCATTTAGGTGTATTTACTGTGCAAAATTGACGAATCTATATGTCTTTTAAAGTCTTTTGGCCTAACAAGAAAATACCACCATAATTCATTGACGTCACTTTGGTGTTGTTAGGTTATTAGCATTTTAATATTAATATTTAACATATTAAATTGCTTTATTTTGGAGTTATAAGAATACATTGGAATGGATGACTTCTACATCATCCATTAACATTGTTTATCCCTCAATGTATTTCATTCTTAATTCCTTCATTACTCTTTGTAACCTATGTAACTCCCATTGTAACCTTTGTAACCTATGTAACTCCCATTGTAACTTATGTAACCTAAGTAACTCCCATTGTAACCTATGTAACTCCTAAGGCCATTATCTTCACTATTTACTACCTCCATTATCTTCCTATTCATTGCTAGGAAGACTTCTTGTAGTATAAATAGTGGTAGTCTTCATTTGGTTTTAGAGACACACAATTCATAAGAGAAAACAAAGAGTGAAAGAGTTAGTCTAAAAGAGAGTTCTTATTAGTTCAAGGGAGGTGTTCTTTTTTGTGGAGCTTTGGACTCAACTCTTGTCCATAGTTGTTGAGTTATACTTTGTGAAGGCTGTTGTATCCATGAGGGGACAAGTCAAAGAGGACTACTGCTGGACCGGTGAAAACATTTGCTGCAGTGGGCTTGAATCTCCTTAAAGAGAGCGAGATATCCGCGCCTCAGCCTGAAGAGATTACTTTCTTCATTTTATTTTCAATTGTAATCTTGCAATTTTATTATCTTGTAAGTTTTTTCACTAACAATTTTAAGGAGAATCAAAGATGGCTACAAATTGAAAAAACCGCGGATATTAAGATTAGAGATCTTAACAAGCCATTTCGGTTCAATTGTAACCATTTCAAGAGATGGAAGGGTAATGTACATTTCTACTTAAGTCTTCTCAATGTTTCTTACGTTTTAACCGAGAAGATCCAAATAAAGAAGACATCACAACTATGAATGATGATGAAACTATTTCTCATCTAGAGAAAGTGGAAAAGTACGATGGTGATTCCAATAAGTGTCGGTATTATCTTCTTAATTGTCTATCTGATAATATTTATGATTATTATGATAGAACTTACTCTAGTGCAAAGAAAATTTTGAAGGAATTGCAGAGTAAGTATGATACCGAAGACCAAACTCAAGACTTCATCATGATTGTTGGAGAGCTTGGGTCCGAAGAGGTTAAAATTGGAGATAACCTTATTGTTTGTGGCATAGTGGATAAACTTCCACCTTCTTGGAAGGAATTTCAAAAAACTATGCGGCACAAACAAAAGGAAACCTCTCTTGAAACCTTGATAATGAAAATCCGCATGGAAGAAGAAGCAAGAGGCCAAAATGCACTTTTACAAACAGAAGAGAACAACATCACATCGAAGGTAAATTTAATTACTTCGTATAATGCTAATTCTGAAACTCACAAAAATACTTCTTTAAAGCCTTAGAAGAAAAAATTCAAGAAAAATAATGGTAGACCTCCCAAGAAAAATAATGGCGAAAATCACCAAGCACAAAATCAACAAGTTCAAGAAAAGGGACCATGCTTTGTTTGTGGCAAGAGTGGGCATATTGCTCGAGTTTGCAAATTCCGGAAACGTGGTCCTAACCCTCAGGCAAACGTTACCGAAGAACCTTTTGTGGTGGTGATTACCGACATAAACATGGTTGAGAATGTTGATGGATGGTGGGCTGATTCTGGTGCAAACCGTCATGTCTGTTATGACAAAGACTGGTTTAAAAAATATACTCACTTTGAGGAGCCCAAAACCATCATGCTTGGTGATGCTCACACTACTCAAGTGCTTGGAAAGGGAGATGTTGAATTGTGTTTTACTTCTGGAAGGATATTAACATTGAAAGATGTACTTTATACTCCTTCTATGAGAAAAAATTTGATGTCTAGTTTTCTTCTTAATAAAGAAGGTTTTAAACAGATTATTGAATCTGATCAATATGTAATAGTGAAGAAAGGTATTTTTGTGGGGAAGGGGTACGCATGTGATGGGATGTTTAAGTTGAATGTTGAAATGAATAAAACTTCTACTTCTGTTTATATGCTTTCTTCTACTAATTTTTGGCATGCTCGTTTGTGTCATATTAATGATCGTTATGTTGGAATCATGAGTAGTTTAGGATTAATCCCAATGGTTAAAAAGAATTTTGAAAAATGTGAGGCTTGTAGTAAAGCCAAGATCACTAAAAGACCTCATTTTCAAGTTGAAAGAAAAACTGATTTGTTAGAATTTGTTCATACTGATATTTGTGAACTTGGTGGAATTCTAACTCGTGGAGGTAATAGATATTTTATCACTTTCATTGATGATTTTTCTAAGTTTACATATGTTTACTTGATGAAAAATAAAAGTGATGCTTTTGAAAATTTCCAAACTTATCTCAATGAGGTTGAAAATCAGTTTGGAAGAAAAATAAAAAGAATTAGAAGTGATAGTGGTCGTGAATATGAATCAAATGAGTTTAATTCTTTTGTTAGATCATTGGGATAATTCATGAAACTACTCCTCCATACTCTCCTTTGTCTAATGGAGTAGCATAAAGGAAAAATAGAACTTTGGTTGAATTGACTAATGCCATGCTTATTGAGTCACATGCACCTTTAAATTTTTTGGGTGAAACTATCTTAACTGCTTGTTATGTGTTGAATCGTGTGCCTCATAAAAAGTCTAAATTGACACCTTTTGAATTGTGCAAAAGGTTACAAGCCAAGTTTGGGATATCTAAGAGTTTGGGGTTGTCTAGCCTTTGTGAGGCTAATGGATCCCAAGATTACAAAGTTGGGTAAGAAAGTTACTACTTGTGCTTTTCTTGGTTATGCTTCAAATAGTACAATGTATAGATTTTTTAATCTTGAAGATAATATTGTAATAGAATCTGGTGATGCTATTTTTCATGAAAATAAATTTCCTTTTGATACTACAAATAGTGGGGGTCAAAGGATTGAACAAAATATTTTGTCACTACCTAGTTCTTCTACTTCAACTTTGAAAAATAAAGAAATTGTTGATTTTGAGTTACGAATAAGTAAAAGAGCTAGAGTAGAAAAAGATTTTGGTCTGGATTTTTATGTGTTTAATGTTGAAAATGACCCTCTAACTTTGAAAGAAGCATTATCTTCACATGATTCTATATTTTGGAAAGAGGCTATAAATGATGAAATGGAATCTCTAATTTCTAATAAAACTTGGAAGTTAGTTGATTTACCACCGGGTTGTAAAACAATTGGTTGCAAATGGGTCTTAAGGAAAAAGTTGAAACCGGATGGTTCTATTGATAAATACAAGGCTAGGCTAGTTGCAAAAGGTTTTAAACAACTAGAAGGCCTAGAATTTTTTGATACTTTTTCTCCGGTAACAAGAATTACATCCATTAGACTTTTAGTTGCTATGGCTGCAATTTTTGATTTGCAAATTCATCAAATGGATGTAAAAACTGCTTTTCTAAATGGAGACCTAAATGAAGAAATTTATATGGACCAACCCGAGTGTTTTGTTGAAGCAAGCCAAGAAAGCAAAGTATGTAAACTTACTAAATCCCTATATGGCTTGAAACAGGCACCAAAGCAATGGCATGAAAAGTTTGATTCCTGCATGATTGAAAATGGTTTTAAAACAAATGAGTGTGATAAGTGCATATATCATAAGTCTTGGAATAATTCTCATGTGATTATTTGCCTATATGTTGATGATTTGTTAATCTTTGGCTCTAACGTGAATGTTATTGATGAAGCTAAAAATGTTCTTAGAAGCCATTTTGATATGAAAGATCTTGGTGAGGCAAATTTTATTCTTGGAATAAAAATAACAAGAACATGTGAGGGGATTTTCCTTGACCAGTCACATTATTTTGAGAAAATTTTGAAAAAATATAACTTTCATGATTGCAAGCATGTTGCTACTCCTTTTGATTCAAGTGTTCACTTATTTCCTGTTGAAAGTGAAAATGATGTAATAAATCAAAAGGAATATGCTAGTATAATCGGAAGTTTGAGATATGTGACTGATTGCACTAGGCCTGATATTGCATATACAGTAGGAGTACTTTGAAGGTTTACAAGCAAGCCAGGTAATGAACATTGGCATGCTATAACAAGAGTTATGAGATATTTAATTGGAACGAATAATTGTGGGTTGTTCTATAAAAAATATCCTGCTGTACTTGAAGGCTTTTGTGATGGGGATTGGAACACTTTGTCAGGTGATTCCTGTTCTACCACTGGTTATGTCTTTACTTTAGGTGGTGGTGCTGTTTGTTGGAGATCAAAAAAACAAACTATAATTGCTAACTCTACCATGGAGGCTGAACTAATTGCTTTAGCTTCAGCTAGTGAGGAAGCGAATTGGTTAAGAGATTTATTGTTTCAAATTCCTTATTTTGAAAAACCAATTCCTTCTTTTTTAATTCATTGTGATAGCACCGCTGCAATTGGTAGAGTTCAAAATCGTTATTACAACGGTAAATCCAGACCTATAAGGAGGAAACACAGTAATGTAAGATCGTATTTGACAAATGGTACCATTAATGTTGATTATGTCAAATCTTGTGATAATCTTGCAGATCCTCTTACAAAGGCCTTAACAAGAGAAAAGGTACGGAGCACATCGAGGGGGATGTGATTGAAGCCTACAAATTCTTGAGTCATATATGAGGAAACCCAACCTGGGGACTAGAGATCCTATAACCAGGTTCAAAGGGAAAAACTAATCATATGATGACTTGTTGTGAAAAATGCACTATTTTTCCCCTCCCTATGATGTGAGTGCATTATTTCCTGTAGTTTGTGAAGGTTGAGTTGATAATACTCTTAATGAATATCTGTAGCCCGTATGGGTGGAGTGTTAATCTTACAGGAGCACTCTCAACAGATTTCACATATGTGATGTGTGGAAGTAGGTCGCTTCCTATGAGAATGGGACTTATCCTCAAATGCACTCATGAAACCGGGATAACACAAGGCCATAACATGCTAGCTGTTAAAGCTTATGTCAACACCTTGATTATTATGTGTGAGTAGTGATATTTTATTTCCCTTAAGCAGTCATAGTTCAAGTCTGAGACCACTATGACTCTGGAGTAAAAGTTACTGTTTCACTAAGTGTAGGTTCAATGCAGAGCACACCTTCATTATGCATAGTAGTCTTCCTTCAACTGATATACTCTCTTATCTAAATATTAAAATGAGTGGGGGATTGTTAGGTTATTAGCATTTTAATATTAATATTTAACATATTAAATTGCTTTATTTTGGAGTTATAAGAATGAACATTGGAATGGATGACTTCTACATCATCCATTAGCATTGGTTATCAATCAATGTATTTCATTCTTAATTCCTTCATTACTCTTTGTAACCTATGTAACTCCCATTGTAACCTTTGTAACCTATGTAACCTATGTAACTCCCATTGTAACTTATGTAACCTATGTAACTCCCATTGTAACCTATGTAACTCCTAAGGCCATTATCTTCACTATTTACTACCTCCATTATCTTCCTATTCATTGCTCGGAAGACTTTTTGTAGTATAAATAGTGGTAGTCTTCATTTGGTTTTAGAGACACACAATTCATAAGAGAAAACAAAGAGTGAAAGAGTTAGTCTAAAAGAGAGTTCTTATTAGTTCAAGGGAGGTGTTCTTTTTTGTGGAGCTTTGGACTCAACTCTTGTCCAGAGTCGTTGAGTTATACTTTGTGAAGGCTGTTGTATCCTGGAGGGGACAAGTCAAAGAGGACTACTGCTGGACCAGTGAAAACATTGGCTGCAGTGGGCTTGAATCTCCTTAAAGAGAACGAGATATCCGCGCCTCTGCTTGAAGAGATTACTTTCTTCATTTTATTTTCAATTGTAATCTTGCAATTTTTTTATCTTGTAAGTTTTTTCACTAACAGGTGTCAAATTAATTTATTCATTCATTCATCAAAACCAATCTTTATGAGTACCTTAGTGCACAATGATTACCACTTCGTGAGAAGATTTTAACATAAAGAATTTGGTATAATCATTTTTACTATAAGACCTCAATTGTCTACACTTAATGGTGATTTAAATCTGAATGATTTAGAGATTAGGCGATTAGTTGTGTTTTTATATTTAAGAATCTCTTAACAGGTTTGAAAAGGTCTGAATGAATCAGATATATAATATATTTTTATTCTCAATCAACCTTTTTTATAGACACTATTATTTAAAAAAAATGTTGTGCTCAAGGTATTTTTCTTCAAAATAAAATAAGCTTCAACTCTCTTTCATTCTAAAACTTTATTACATAGCGAAATTCTTTTCCTTAATTTTTATTTTTGTTCTTATTAATTGTTCATAAACAATTGATAAATTTTATTTTAAAAAAATTATTTGAGTAAAGTGCAAAGCAACTTCATAAATAAGTGATGTTGAAGTCAAACTATGGTGCATCTATAAGTTTGTTTGAAATCAATTGAATATATCATATTCATTATTTGAATTATAATATATATATATATATATATATATATATATATATATATATATATATATATATATATATATATATATATATATATATATATATATATATATATATATATATATACACACACACACACACACTAATTTATAAGTATGAACTCTCTAACTTGAATGTTAAATTAGGCTAAAGCCATTGCTTGACCCCGTAAAGTACAAAAAGTTCACATAGACACTTCAACCGAGCGATGTTCATTTTAGACACTTATTCAGGGCCCCGTTATGTCATTTTGACACAATTTGATAAGTAGTTTTATGGTACGTGTGTTGCACGTATGTATCGTATATATAATATATGATGTTGTCAAATAGAATTAATATGACTAAATTAAATCTTCTTAGTCAATAGTTATAATTGGACAAACATAGAACAAGTGCTTTTGAATTATTCATACATATTGTGATAGCGTTACTTGTATTTTGAGATCAAAATAACCAGATATCTTTACAAGATCTAGAAATACATTAAAAGTTAACATATAAGAGAAAGTGACATTTCTATAATAATATTATTTCGTACTTAAAGCTCAATGTTGTAAACAGATCTAACCAACAAAATAGAAAAAAAAATATTTATTCAAAAAATGTCACCAATGACCTTTCCTCTTGAGGTGTCATGACCCAGACCGTCATGAGTGGCACCGACACTAACCCTCCGATAGGAAAACCATTCATACTAATTATCTTACTGAATATATACACATATAAAATCATTTAAGGGTACGGAAGTAACTTTAAATGTTATGGAAAAGAAATAGAGTTTTCCATAAACGCCAACAAAAGTCTAACAACTTAAAATAAATACATAAAAGTACCTACAACCTTAAAGTCAATGTAACAAAGCATCTAAGTTCAAAAAGTCTAAACAAGAAGGATACAACCCTAAACTAAACATAAGACTAACTGAAGCAATTGTTTATGTCCGGAATGTGAACATATACAGGAAAGAGAAATCATGGAAGCACAAAAAAAACTGGCTCATGCTTGAATTCAATTAGATCAATGATCTTATAAGCGACGTATGTCAATAGACACTTTGATGATGCCCTGTGATCCACAAAGATAGACCAAGTGTAGTATTATTACACAAACAAAGTGTACTGGTAGGATCACATGTCTGTCCCATTAAGTGCAACTTATAGAACTTAATACAACATATTAATAGCATACATACACCTAACATATACAATTTCAAGTTCATTTACAAACAATGTTCACTTTCACATTCCTCAAGATACATATTTATGTCAAATCCATGGTCCTCTCATAGAACCCACACCCAATCTATAACCGTACTGGTACATGGTACCCAATCCAATGTTTATTCTGGAACGTGGAAACTGATACCATGTTTATGCCGGAACGTGGAAACCAATCCAAGGTAGTGTGTCAGAACACAACACTTGATCCATTCAAAAAACCACTATCAAAATCACAAGTACATTTTCACAATCATGAAATCAAGTCATGATTCATAACATTCATGATTCATTTATCCTAATTTACAACATGTATTATAATGTAGCAAGAATAAATATACAACACACAACATGAAATCACAATCATCACCTACCTCAAACAAACCTTGAATACCTTATGAAACTTTATTCTTCCCTTTCCGGATTTGTTCCGCTTGCTCTTGGTCTCCAAACAATAAAGATAATATGGGACTCAATAAATAATTAATTACCTAGGTTATCGACAATTCTATCAATCTTAGATTAAAACCACAATACAAATATCCAAATTAGGGATTTTTTACCATGTTTTCCAATCAAAAACCTCCCATCAATAATTACCTCCTAGATTACATTACACGATTGAAACACTAATCCAGGGAGTTAAAACCATTCCTTTAGCCTTAATAGTGGTGAAAACCGTAAAAAAACACCTGGTTCGTCTCCTAATTCAAAAAGTCAAAAAGTATAGAATAAAATATTTTTGGAGTTTATTTCACACTTAAGTCGTGTCGCCGCAGCGGTACTAACCCCACTAAAATAGCCCCGCCAAGAAGCACAAAATCTCGCATAGCGGCTTGCACGAAAGAAGGAGCCAATTAACAAATTTCCAAACCCCTAATTACACAATAAACCTTCGTCCCATGACACATGGAAAATACCCTCTCGCCCTAAGATCGATTTCGAGAATTCTACTAATCTGAATTTAATTTTGTAAAGACGTAGGGGTTCCTTACCGTCTTAACTACCTACTCATATAATCAGATTAAGAATTAGATCTATTATTTTGTATCGAATTTCTCTAGACCGTAATGACTCCAATTTCATCCAAATATGGACTAGATTGGAAAATTCAAAGTTACTACCAAAAAGTTTTCCAGCCCAAAATTTCACCCGCTGGCTTTTCTATATTGATGGGAACTGGTCATTACAATAGATAACAATTTACCGATCACTCATTTCCAATTACAAACTTACGAAAAATAGGATAAAGAAGGAATGAAGTAGTACCTGTATCGATGAACAATTGGGATACTTGTCCCGTATGTCCTTCTCGATTTCCCAAGTAGCTTCCTTAAATGGAAAATGTTTCCATTGTGCCTTCATAAACTTAATATCTTTTGAATTCAGCTTACGCACATCACGATCAAGAATTTCAATCGATTCCTTCTCTTATTGGATTTCATTGTCCAACACAATTGTGTCACATTTGATGATGTAATCCCCCATTATGATATTTCTTCAACACAGACACATGAAATACGAGAAAAACTGCCGATATGTTAGGAGTTACAGCCAATATATACGCCACTAGCCCTATACGCCACTACCCCTAAACATTTGAGACCTTCAAAGTTACCAATGTATCACAGACTTAGCTTGCTCTTCTTGCTAAATTTCATCAACCCTTTCATGGGTGATACCTTAAGAAGAACATTCTCATCCGTTTGAAATGTCATGCCTCATACCATATGATCCGCATACTTTTTCTGTCTTTTTGGGATGTTAGAGCCTTAGCTTGAATATTCCTCACTTTATCTTGAGCATCCTTCACTTACTGAACACAAAAATGCTTCACATATCCACCCTTGAACCATCCTATAGGTGATGTATATTCTCTCCCATATAATGCCTCATATGATTCCATGTCATTGCTTGAGTGATAACTATCATTATTTGAGAACTCACACAAAGGTAAGAACTTATCTTAATGCCCTTTAAAATCAATCACACATGCCCTCAAAATGTGATTCCACACATTAATATTCCTCTATGACTGCCTGACCGTCTGTGGATTCAAAGTGGTACTAGAAGCGAGTTGTGCACTCAACTCATCATATAACTTCCTCCATAACTTTGATCTAAACATGCACCATAGCCTAGAATGATATAGAGGGGCACCCGCTGCAACTTTACTATTTCTTTCACAAACACCTTAGCAAATTATTAAACATTAAAATATATTGTTACCGCGATGAAATGGGATTACTTTGTCAATTTGTCAACCACTACTCAAATAGAAGCAAACTTCCCCAAAATTTTGAGAAGACCAACCATAAAATTCATGACTATCCTTTCCCACTTCCATTTAGGGATTGTCATTCCATGAAGCAAACCTCCAGGCCTTTAATAATAATATTATATTTTTGGAAATTTTGACAGTTTGCCACCCCGCTATATCCTTCTTTATGCCCGGCCACCAATAAAATAGTTTCAAATTTTTGTACATCTGATTCACACCAGAATGAATGAAATATCGTGAACCATGGTATTTTGTCAACCATTTCTGAATCAAGTCATCAACTCAAGGAACACAAAGACTTTCTTTTAATACTGAGTACGCCTTCTAAGTCAAGAGTGGTCTCTTGAGTCTTTCACATCACCGACTTATTCCTAAGCTCATTCAAATTTTCATCCTACAATTTGTTGTCCTTGATCACTTCAATAAACGTGGTCGTGACTTCAATGCTTGCTAACACCCCGCCTTCTTATGAGATTCCCAACTGCATGAGCTTAGATTTCAGAGTCGAATATCCTTAGTCAAATGTCACTTAGTTACACTCAAGCAAGTTAAAATACACCTCCTCGCCGCCTTTTGACTCAAAGTGTTTGTTAGTACATTAGCATGCCGAGATAGTATTGCATGGGAACATCATAATCCTTGAGTAACTCCATCCACCTTTGTTGTCTCAAATTTGAATTCTTTTGATGGAATATATGCTGCAAGCTATGATGATAAGTAAACACCTCACAATTAATACCATAGAGGTTATGCCGCCAGATCTTAAGAGTGAACACTACCGCCGTCAACTCCAAATCATTTGTTGGGTAATTCCTATCATGAACCTTCAATTGAATAGATTCATATAAGCTATAACATTCTTATCCTGTATCAACATAACACCCAAACCTGAATGTGAAGCATCTGAATAAACAATAAAACCTTTATATTCAACTTGTAATGCTAGAATAAGTGTGGTGGTCAAAAGTGTTTTAAGCTTTTAGAAGCTATCTTCACATTATCAGTCCATTTAAATGGTATCTTCTTTTAGGTCAAAATTTTTAAGTTAGTGGAAATAAAAGGAAAGTTCTTCACAAATCGACAATAATAGCTAGTGAGCAACACCAAACTCCTAACTTATGTCACGGAGCAAGGACGAACACAATTCTTAACTGCCTCAATTTTTTGGGGATCTACCCTTAGCTCTTATTTTGAAACTACATGCTCCAAAAATGCAACTGAAGTCGGCCGAAATTCACACTTAGAAAATTATGCGTACAACCTTTGTATCTTAAGAATACCTAGAACAATATAGATATGGTGGACATGCTCTTCCTCACATTATGAATGGACCAAATTATCATTAATAAACACTATGAAAAATTGATCAAGAAATTGTTTGAACACGCCGTTCATTAAACTCATAAAAGTTGCATGCACATTAGTCAACCCAAATGACATAACTAGATACCTTTAGTGCCCATAGCGGGTTCTAAACGGCGTCTAGGGAACATCTTCTGGCCTAATATTTAACCAATGGTACCCAGACAATAGATCAACCTCAACAAAGTGTGATACAACTTGAAATTGGTCAAATAGATCATTTGTTCTAGCAAATGGGTACATCTTTTGAATGGTGGCTCTATTCAATTATCGACAATTTATACACATTTTCATTTTACTATCTTTCTTCTTAACAGACAAAATTGGAGCACCCCAACGAGGAAGCACTAGGATGAATAATTACTTTATCAAGAAGCCCTTGGACTTGACCTTAAGCTCTCTAAATTTTTTTGGAGCTATACGTTATGAAGGCATTGAAATGGGACAAGTACCAACTTCTAAATCATGTTAAAAACCTATATGTCTATTCTGGGTCATACCTGGCATATAGGTAGGAAATAATTCTCTAAATTCAGATACTAGAAGAATAGACTCAAACGATTTAGACTAAACCTCAACATCACATCACGAATATGAGCTCAATATGCCAAACAATCATGACCCCAGTTTCCTAGCCATAATAGAATATACGATCATAGCTTTCTTAGGCTTGTACACCCTTTCCTAATCTAACTTTTTCCTTCGCAGAATTTCTTGAGTTCACACTTAGTATTAAAATTAAGCACAACATAATAGGGGAACAAACATTTCATGCGTAAGATTGTATCAAATTCATTCATATCCAAAATAACCAAATCAGCCCATGTCTCAAAAACCCACAAAGAAAATAGTACAAGCATGATTGATATGAGTGACTATGACAGACTTTTCCAAATGGAATAGAAACATGATTGGGGGCATCATGTATATCGTGAGTCATAGCAAATCCTAAGGTAAAACACCCAAACACATAAGAATAATTAGATTCAGTATCAAATGACAAATTAATCATCCGTTCACAGACAAGAATAATACATATGATCACTTGTCAGATACCTCTACCTCAGTATTGCCCAGAAAAGTATAACATTGAGCCTTATCATCATGACATGCGACTTCCCTTATTTGCTGCACTATATCTCTACCTACTTTACCATTTCACCTACCTGATTTCCTCCTTGCCCACCTTGTTGAAACCTTAGACCATTATTTCCATTCCAGCGGATACCACTACTCTAAGCTTCTTCTGCATGAAATCCATCATATGCGAGGTTGGACAATGTTCCTCACAGGCCTAGGTTCTTCACAAATATAGGAAATATGAACAAATGATGGCTTGTTGTGTGCCAAGGCTCCAGTTTCTTGCTATCCTAATCATATTCTGAGGTGAAGTTCCGGAGTAATTACCTATAGAGGAAGACATAGCATATTGAATGGGTCAGGCGACAAGTGTTGACCTCCCTGTACCCCTAGGGTAAGATCTCAGAAAATTGCCTGAATTCTTAGCTATCTTAGCCAATGCCTTAGCCAGACCATCTCACCTCACCCCTTCACTTTCTTCAAAAAGTCTTATACCTGATTGAAGCTTTTCCCCGCGGAGGTTACATAAACACATAATACCCGCAACTTATAATTTAGTCTCGTAATAAATAAAAAATCTTCTTTTTCTTAGTAACCACTAATTTCGTAGAATATATGGACAAGACATGGGTCTAAGCATCATTTTACATTCCACCTTGCTACAAAGCCATAAACCCATCCTTCTTGCGATCTCTCAAAGTCAGAGGCACATACTTCACTAAGAATAGAGTATGAAACTGGGTTTAAGTTAGTGTTGATAAAATTGAAGATCAACATTTCATATAAGCTCTCTACCAATGCTTACCGTTTCTTGAAGATGAAAAGTCACAAACTCAACCCCATGATAATGGACGATTCCCAACTTATGAAGCCTCTCATAGAAATCTAGGATGAACTTCGATGCATCTCACTCTTTAAACCATGCAACATAGTATGTTTCAACTTGAAGAACTTAGTCCACATCTCATGCTTAATACTAGTCATAAAAGGACCCTACAAGGGACTAAAGAAATCATCATTACCTCAAGTTCCACCCACCTTGGAACAGTGATAACAATAGGGTTATTGGTGGGAGCTTGAGTTGCTTCAACAAAGGGAAGAACTTTTGGACCCAACCAATCATTTCAAGAACGTCATAACCTGTTGAGCTAATATTGGTTCTAAAGGAGGAATACCTTTAGTCTATTCCTGCACATCTTCCTACTGTCCAACATTCTCTTCATTCTCAGCCTTGATATTCTCATCTATTTCCTCATGATGCACATGAGGGGCCACATTCCTGGGAGCATTTCCAACTGGTGCTCCATTCCTAGAAGGCGACCCTTTCCTCGGCCTCTACCCCTAGCTCTTACTCTACTCATACATCAACTGCAGCCTTCCGCTGCTGATTTCTCAAATGGAGCATTGACGGGTGCTACGGGCCTGAAGACATTGAACCTAGTGTTAACTATCTGCGGACAAAAGATTTAAGGAGGTTAGATACAAATTTTAATCGCCAGCTACTAATTGAAATCAAGTTATTAGATGAAAAAAACAATATAGACTAGAGATATTTCCTAAAGTCCTACGACCTTTTGAAGAAAAGTACACACGTCTAAGTATCGCTCTCCAAGATTCTACTAGACTAATTTTGACACATCGAGATCAATGAACCAAGGCTCTAATACAAACTTCATCACAACCAAGATCATCCTGATTGACACCCACACTAACCCTCTGGTAGAAAAAACATTTATACTAATTAGCAAACGAACTTAATAAAAATACTAAAGCATTTAACTTTATGGAAGAAAGTTTAAATGGTAAGGAAAAGAACCAGGGTTCCCATAAACTCCAACAAAAGTAAACAACTCAAAGCACATGCGAAATAATATCTATAACAAAAAATTCAATGTACCAAACAATCTAGGTTCAACAAGTCTAAGCAAGAAGGGCATAACCCCAAATTAAACATAACAGTAACTGAAGCACTAGTTTAAGTCCAAAATAAGGACGTATACAGAAAAAAGAACTCATGGAAGCCCAGAAGAACTGGCTTACCCTTGAATTTTAGAGGATCACTGATCTTCTAAGTAATGTCTCTTGATAGCCGCCTCAAGATGCCTTTTACTTCCCAAGAAAGAGAAAATGTAATATTAGTACACAACCACAGTGTATTGGTAGGATCACACGACTATCACGTTGAGTTCAACATACATAAATCAACACAACAAGAAAATAACTTTCACACTTTGACATATATAATATAAACATCATTTACAATCAATGAATAATTTCACATTGCTCAATTTATATAATTATGTAAAATTAACTATCCTATCATAGAACCTATAACAAAATTGTTAGCTTAACAATTTGTGGTGCCCAATCCAAATGATCCCATGTTTATGCCTGAACGTGGTAATTGATCCAAACGAGTGTGTCAGAACGCAACACCAATCCATTCTACAATCCATAATCATAATGACAATTACATTCTCATAATTATACAATTAATTCATGATTCACGACATTCATAATTCATCTATTCTCATTTATAACTAGTATGAACAATAATGCAACCTTCACATACATACATGTATTATAATGAAGCAACAACAAACATACATAACAAAAAGTAAAATCACAACCATCATTTATATATAAAAAAAGCTTCACTCCCTTAAGAAACTTGATTCTTCCTTTTTCGAATTATTTTTGCTTGTTCTTGGTGTAGACACAATAAAGATAACATGGGATTCAATAAAAAATAACTCATTACAAGAATTAACGACAATTCTATAAACCCTAGACCAAACCCATGTATTATAATGAAGCAACAACAAACATACATAACAAAAAATAAAATCACAACCATCATTTATATATAAAAAAAGCTTCACTCCCCTAAGAAACTTGATTCTTCCTTTTTCGAATTATTTTTGCTTGTTCTTGGTGTACACACAATAAAGATAACATGGGATTCAATAAAAAATAACTCATTACAAGAATTAACGACAATTCTATAAACCCTAGATCAAACCCATGATCCCAATACTCAAATTAGGGATTTTCCACCATAATTTTTAGATCAAAACCCTCCCCATCGATATTACCCGCTAGATTATGTTCTATGTATTGAAAAATGGATTCGTGTAGTTTAAACATTACCTTTAACCTTAAGAATGGTCAAAACCCGTGAAGAAAGGATCTGTTGTTATCTCCTAACTCTCAAAGTGTAAAAATGTAGAATAAAATTTGTTTGGAGTTTATTTTCTAATTAAGTCGTGTTTGTTCCGCCATAGTTGTACTCACCGCACTACAACGGCGTTGCCTTCGCAGCACAAAATCCTTACGTAGCAGCTTGGACAAAACAATATCTAGTTAATGATTTCCTAAACCCCATTTCAGAACACACCTTCATCCTATGAAACTAAAAAACTACACGCACATGCTAAGATTAATTTTGGGAGTTCTATTTGTTTGAATACAATTCAGTCGTACGAGTTTCTTAACATCTTAAATATTTACTTATATGATCAACTTAATATTAGATCTCCCATTAGTTTTGATATTTTCCTAGACCTAACTAACTCTGATTTCGTCCAAATCTTTACTAGGTTTGGAAATTAAAAGCTACTGCCAAAAAGTTTTCTGATAAAAAACTTCCCCCGTTGGCTTTCTATAAGCACGGGAACTAGTCGTTACACGAGGTTATAAATATAAATAATGTACACCATTTAAGTAAAAATCTTGTATTAAAATTCATACTTGAAATTTAATATGCACATGACACTAAAAAGGATTGTCAGTAGTATAGACAGATATAATAGACATAGATAAGAAAAAAACTGAAGGAGAGTGTAACACACTAATTACTAACATGCAAAAAAAACCAATTAAACAATAACATGTGTAATTTTAAGTTAAAAATCATTTAAAATCTATTTAGTATATAAAATAATATTATTATTCTAAAAATTCAATTGGACCTCTCCCCTCTTCCCGCAAGTAGTTGTCTTCTCTATTACACCCAACTTTTTTTTAACATATCAGGGTCTATAATGCCCGTCATGTATTTAAGTAGGTAAAACATAACCCTCTATCCACCTATCGACCCTAAAATACCCCTGACATTCACTTTAAGATAAATAATACCGTCAAATTTAATATTTTGACTAATATTTACCCTTATTTTTAATAGCTCTATCACGACCCAGACAATCGTTATCGACACCCATACTAACTCTTCGGTGAGAGAACCACTTCTATAACCCTAACAAACAAGTAAACCAAAAACTAAGACATTTAAGTTAAGGAATCAAGATAAATACTAAGGAAATAAATAGGGATTTTGCATACTCCAACAAAAGTCTATCAACTAAAGGAATGCGGAAAAAATAACCTCGAACCTTAAAGTCAATAAACGAAACATCTAAAGTTCAAAAAGTCTAAACGAGAAGGTATGCAACCCCAATATAATGAACTAAACAACTAAATAAAGCAAATGTCTATATTAAAAAAATTGTAGACATATATGAAAGAGAATTTCATGGCAGCTCGAAGAAAGGTAGCTCACGGTTGAATCCATACTTGATAATTATAGATCTTCTAAGCGAGGTTTGTCTATAGCCGCCACAAGATGCCCTGTACTCAACAACATTATGAGCAAGTGCAAAATCAATACACAACCACCATCTACTGATAGGATCACACAATTATCCCACTAAGTGCAACATAAACAAATTAATGCACATTTATCAGAAGTAGTTGGTCCTTCATAAAACCCAATATCAAACTACTAGTGCATCAGATCGTGGTACCCAATGCCATAATTATGTGAAAATGTGGCAATATGATCCCAAATTTATGCTGGAACATTGAAATCAGATCCCAATTAGTTACCCTGGAACTTTCGCGCCCCGAGCCTACACCCAGACGTAGCTGGCATATGAAGACCATCACTGGCCTTTAGCAGACCTTTTGTCTACCTTATTAACTCAAGGGAAGAATCTAAGCATTATTAAAATGGTCAAATGAATTTACTGAAATATCTTAATAATATAACTTGGAAAGCATAAAAGTCAAACATTCAACTTGATAGACATGGAAACCCAAGTATTTAACATATGAATGATAATGTAAAAACTACTGAAATACTAATTATCAGTGAAGACTCTAGAACAAAATAGATGTCGGGATAGGATCCCCGATCATTCTAACATTTGAAATACTAGAAAGCAAATAAAGGAGTCCTTTGGAATGTAAGGAGGCTCACTAACAAACTCTGAGTGCTCAAGATGTATCAACGAGGCACTGAATCTTGATCCGAGTTACCTGCGTCTTCTTCATAAGACGATATAGGACAACTGACATTTATACATTGAATGTACAATTATGTGAGTTGGAATGCTAAAACAATATATTTGCTTGGAAATAATCAGAAGAAACACCTACCTTGTCTCTGCTCAACTTCTAAATAACTTAACTCAAAATCAATAAAATAGATACAATTTATAAATCTTATGAAACGGTTGAAAATAAATTAGTTCGTTAATGATAAAACAATAACAAACTTAACTCTGTGTGAGTTTCTCTAACCGACAAACACCACTATGAACCTAAGTGGTGTTACAACATGTTGCCACACTGCTAGAACTGCCTTATACTTTGTCGTCATATAGAAATACTTAACTTAGTTGACACACTAGCTTATTTTAAGGAGTCATCGAATGTGTATGACCCTAAACTACCCATGAAGGCTATATGGTTTATGGAATCTTGAGTTTATATAAACTCCCATGCCCACATCGTTTCTAAATACTACTCCAAAATATGGTTAGATCATCTGTTTTTAAAAACAAAACGCTCTCTTTGGTTTGAGACAATGACTAAAAACATAGTTTAAAAGCTCACGTGGATTCGATTTTCCCTTTCTTTCTCAAATGTGAAAATATTTTTACACTTTCTACGGATACTTAGTTTCCATTTACTTCTTTGAAGAAAAGAACTTCAAATCTTTACTTTTTTCTCAAATAGAACTTAAGTCTTAAAATAATGTTAAAATGTTTGTAAAAGACTTTGGAAAACTTTTATGAACTTCTTTGAGTTACTTCTAAACTTTTTGACTTACTCTTTAATTATTGACATGTTTATTAGATTTCATAGAATTGAATTATGGATTCAAGGAATACGATTTTTTATAGGAAAGATCCCATGAGTTTAGTAATGATTTTAGATTTCTATACATGAAATAGGTGAACTATCAAAATGTGACTGTGGGTCTGCGTCACGGACCGAGCCTACAGCGTTAACGTGGTCAGCACCCAATGACCATTCTTAGCCTTGAGAGAACCCTTGTCCTGTCTTAATTAGCTGAGAGAAAGACTTAACTTATTCCAAAGCGAGAAAACATTCTCATAATAAGTTAAATAAACATCTTGACCAAAATGGCACATAAGTCCTATATTTGAACATCTGAAATGCAAGATAAAGAGAGACCCAAACTGAACAATCTGACAGACTATCTGTCTATGAATCCTTTATAATACTAAGATAAATATTGGGACAAACCCCTCAACATTCTATAAATGAAAAGACTTAAATCAATAAAAGATTCCTCTGGAATGCGAGGAGGCTCACCAATGATTCTGAGTGCTCAATTACGATCAACGAGGTGTTGGATGTTGATCATGGTTATATGTGTCACAACCCGCAAGTACACCCTAGAAGTTAAAGCATCCTTGCATCGTCACACGACAAATGAGACATCAAGCAGTCTCATCCAAGCCTCTCATATCATTCATTGCATAATAAGCATATTATAATAGATAAGAATTTAAAACTTTCTTCACACATGAAGAACTCTTTCATAAACAATACGAGAGCGGAAGACTTTCATTAACAACATTAAAAATATAAAACATCCCAATTGAACCATCTAAACTTGTGAGTTTAGAAGACTTGGGAGTAAGCCCATACAACACCTAAAGTAATGACTTAAGACATAAAGGAACATGTGGATATTGTCTTCGAATCGATGAGGACTCACCAATACTTCATATTCAATCCTTAGAACCTATCCATCCTTCATGGCACATAAATATTACAATTCTCTATACTTTAGTCAAAAAGTAAAAAAAGGGGTTAGAAAATTAGATGTTCTAAGTATGGAAGCCATGCAAAAACCATGAAAAATGGACATTTAGTAATAACATTCTATTCATGAATTTTGATTCAAACATCATACTTTAAACATAAAAACAACATTTAACAACTTAAAAATACATAAAATAACATTAAAAAATTATCAAATTTTTAGAACTCACTTACAGTGAACTCAATTCCCTATACAGTAAAGTGCTTCAATGTTACAGTGAGTTCTTATAATTTCGTATTAAGCATCTTCTAGAATGTAGTCTTCTTAATAAAACTATCCTAAGGTTCACTTAAGTCACACAAAGAGACACAGCCCATACACCCTCTCTAAATGTGCCTAAACGATCCGTAAGATTACTCATAATGCGACACACACACCTATAATAACATCACAAACATCAAGGTAAGATTCTTCTACAAAAGGTGATTCCAAGTCTCACTTGAGTGAGTTGTAAAGAGACATTCCATACAATTTCATACACACACAGTCAAGAGATCCAATAGACTCCCTAGGATACAATCATTCTCACTAAATACACCAACACGTAGATGATATGTCATTCTCCTCCCTAAGGCTATCAAAACATCTACTTAAGTAAATAGGGAAGATAACATCAATGATTGACCTCTTCAAGATTACCTAAATTGTCCCTAAGACTATCTAATACTTTTATCATGTGCACAACACCATACATCTTCCCAAACTAGAGTCATTATCAAGACTTCCATAGATAAGGCATGAAGAGGTCATCCTTTATACCCTCTTCAGAATTTAACTAAGGAATCCTTAAGTCACACTAGATTAGGTACTTATTTGCTTACATACTTCATAACATAATTCATTAGTTCATTAGTTCATTAAAAAACCCATATATCACAAAAAGACATTCAAGTAATGTTTTAGACAAGACCTAGGGACTCTCACTAACACTTTCAAAGCCTATTATGTAATGTCTAGATACTGTCCCATACCACCACCTAAACTTCATAGAATTTCTCTAAGGCTAGTAGGTATCCCATGCGATGAGAATATGAAATAACCAACATAGACCATGGTAGCAACTCATGGAATCCGGAGTTCTAACTTACTCCGATGAGGGTGTTCTACTTTCCAAGGGTAGAATTAGGACACATCCCATGTAAGCACATGGTTAAGGAATATGAAGGGCATGCTTTTGAATCTAGTCTCATCCTTAACTAGAACTACTCCCCTTACCATACTCACTTGATGATAGCTTTCGTTCTCATAGAGTAATTCACATTAAAGGTTCACATCAGAGGTTCCCATAACAAGTTCAGAACCCAAGGACATTTACACTATTAAAGATATCCATTAGGATTACCTTACAATGGCGACACAAAGTTGATTATAATTTTCCTAAGGTTTGATTTGATGTCGTTCATGACAATCAACTTTAAGTCCATCATTCTTTACTTTGAAGGATACCATTACGACTTTCTACTTCAACATTTATAACCTTACCACTAGGTTAAAGGTTTCACATAAAAACTCTCTTAACATCATTCAAGGTCACATGTCATTCATACATTCAAGATTAAGATACTTAAGCACCCTAATTCAAGAAATAACATATTCATATTTATACAAGCATCAAGTAAGGGACACAAGTCAATCAAGACAAGACACCACATACTTCACCTTAGCACATATTAGTAGCCATTCTATAAGCACATAGGGATAACAATTTTCATATTTAATTCATGCTTTATACTACAATATTATCATCAATATAACCATTAAAGTCATATAGTTAAGTAGGAAAAACTATGCAGCAACCCTAAGACTACACATAGAAGCACATAGACATAGTCTACATGATTTTCTAAAATACATAGAAAGAACACATACTTTCACATTATTTCACAAATAAATAGATACACACATACCTCGCATAAAACAACTATAAAAAATATCATAGTACTTCAAGTAGTGCTGACAAGTCCATGATCATCATGTTGCATAAAGTAATGCCAACAAGGCCACATCAATTCACATAACACCGCCACCATAAGTGGACCATACCAATCACAACATAATTGAAATCAAATTAATATAACATAAAAGGAATATGGGAAGCATACCCCACTCCATCTTACCACTTTGATTTCAAAGATAAAACATCCAATTTGATATAATTAAGGCCCTTACACATGGCCATAATTGACAATTCAATACAATTTTATAAATAATCAAAGAAAAGTAGGCCAATTCATTAAGTACTCATTAATATAATACAACATATATATCAATTGAATACAAATATTGTATCATTAAAGATCCCATCGAAATCTACACTAGAAATCATAAGCCTTAAGTCAATATCAATTCAATAAGTCTAACATTCAATAGATCTAAAAATGGACAATATTCAATTAATCAAATTGAAGCATCCTATAAAGAAATTAACCATAATCTATACATTAATAAAAATCCCATAACTATCCATACAAGATTTCATTAATATCAAAGCATGATCACAATACCCATATCTTAGTCCAAATTGAGTGATTTGTGAAGGTCAATGGTTCGTGGAGAATTTCGTTGGAAAACATAAACTAACATCAATAACATCATATCTTAATGATTTAAAACCATTTATGCAAGAACCCAAAACTTATAGTAGAAATTAGACTTTGTCATCTTTTTGAAATCATTGAAAATCATCTTTGAAATTGGGTCTAAGGTGATAGCAAACCTTATATGAAGAACTCCCATACCTTTTTTGAGAACCCAATGAGAATTGAAGAAGAAACACAATTGAAGAATCATCTTCAAGCTCCATCTTCACTTTGAACTCACATGGATGTTTTTGGATAAACTTTTGGAGGAAATGTGTTTTGAGTTTTAGGGTTATAATGATGACTTATATACTCTTAAAATACCCATAGACAGTCAAAACAACCATCAAAAGAGTTATAGGGGCTTGGAGTGAATTTACAACTTCATTCCTCAACTTAACAGAAAGGTGGTAGGAAACACACAGACCATCGACGGTCTATGGTGTCACTCACGTCCCGTCAATGGGGGTCTCGTGGGTTGCACCTGCAACTCCCCAACCTAAAGTCCAGGTGTATCCATCGACGAGACCCATCGACAGTCCGTTGCCTTGTCGAATGGCCGTCGCTTTGGTCGTCTATTGCCTCTGCCTGGCAATGTTGAGCTCCAATGTTGGGGTTCTCTTTTAGGGCCCCTTGTGGGTCCTATGTGGAGTCGTACCCGGACTTTTCCATGACAAATAAGTTCACATTCATGTTTAGGACCTACCACATGAGTTTTATCCAAAACGAACACGTAAAACTCAACTAAACATACAGAGACACACAAGGTGATTTCAAGGCACATCTTTCGAAAGTCATGGACGTTCTTGGACATTTGACCTGCAAACTTCACGAAACTTGACACACTGCCTATATATACTACAATAAAACATTTAAGAGCCTAATAACATCATGAATCACACATAAACACGTAAAATCACATATGAGGCACATAGGTGACTTAGTTGTCGAACGTCTTGGTCGTCTCTTGACGTTTCTTCCAATGCACCTAAACTCTTAGATACTGCCTCTAACCCGCATTATAAACCATTTTAGGACTTTATACCATCATGAAAACCATGTTAGGCTCTAGCTTCACCTAAGGAATTTTTGGGGTCTTACAATCTCCCCCATTTGGACATCATTCGTCCTCGAATGACACTTGCAACTCTCCGAACGCTTCCAAGAATAGGGACTTAATTAGCAACTCATGACCATACCATATAAAATCTAATTCAATTGAAACATCCAATAAAACATCAATTTCAAACATAAGCGAATAACAACACAACAAGAAAGTAGATTACATTCTATAACTTCATTCCAAATAGCAAAAACTCATTTTATATTCAATATCATACTCGTACACATCAGTTATACCCATATTACAACAATTTTAAACCAAAAAATCAATTCTTCAAATTTCCAACAATATCATAGTGAACTGGCAGTGCATTACAGTTAATTTGTGCAACTTTTCAAAAATGCAACTTTTAGGAAATTCTTAATATAGACATGTTAATATGCAAGGTAACATCATATAAACATCTTACAACATAATAATGGCTTTATAAATGCACAATGCAATAATTTAATGAAATTCAGTTTCAACAAAACTTCAGTCAAACATGCATATCATAAGGAGAAAATTAAGAACTCAGCTTCCACAAAAGACTCCTTTATAATCAAGTTACTAAAAAATCGTTGTTTTAGTCTTGAATAAACACATAAAAGAAAGGTTAACGGAAACTCACTCCTACCAACCATACTTTTCACCATATTCCCCACTTAGGAGAAACTCATTCTAAGGTCAACATAACATTTACTATAAGGAACTCCCTCGACGAACCTTAAACCATACTAACACTTTCTCACCAAAGTCTATATCATGTAGATTAAAGACTCTCAAAGGTATCATCATGTAACCACTACCTCGCCCTTACATGGAGACTTTCCTTTACTCATTCAAATCTCATTACCTTTCTTCCTTTGTTTGGGGTCTTAAACAACTTCAAACCACCTAAACTAACACTCCTTCGCATTTCTACCAATATACCTTACCATTCTTTCTAACTACACTATCTTTACCATGAAAATCTAAGGTCAAAACCACCATCTATCACACCTCATCTCACAAGTCACATCTCATATTTTCTCTCCCTCAACCCAAAACTTAACAAAGTCACCCTGTAGGGACCAACACATAAGGGAAACACCGGAAACACACCTTATACAAAGCTCTTAGATAAATAGATAAATGAAAAAGTGAAACTTTCGTAGCACCCAATTGCCTCCTATTTAGAATGTGTCGTGCTTCAAATGATAAACAAGACTCTATTAGATATGGTTCATGCTACAACTAAGACATTACCAAACCTTATACTCTAATACCAAAAAAATTTACAAGCCGCTAGTACCCCAAAGATGTTAGAGCATCCTTGCGTCGTCACACGGCAAATGAGACTTCAAGAAGTCTCATCTAAACCTCTCGTATCATTCATTGCATAATAAGCATACTAAAATAGGTAAGAATTTAAAACTTTGTTCACACACAAATAACTATTTCATAAACAATACGCAAGCGGAACACTTTAAATTAAAACATTAAAACTATATAACATCCCATTGAACCATCTAAAATTTGGAGTTTATGAGACTAGGGATTATGACCATACAAGACCTAAAATAAAGACTTAAAACATAATGAAACATTTGGATATTGTCCTCGAAGCGATAAGGAATCACCAATACTTTTCTTCATCCTTAGAAAACTATCCATCCTTCATGGCATATCAAGATTCCAATTCCCTACACTTTAGTCAAAAATTAAAAAAAGGGATTAGCACATGATATGTACTAAGTATGGAAGCCATACAAAAACCATGAAAAACGGACATTTAGTAATAACGTGCTTTTCATGAATTTTGATTCAAACGTCATACTTTAAACATAAGAACAACATTTAACAACATAGAAATACATAAAATAACATCAAAGAAATTATCACATTTTTAGAACTCACTTACAATGAACTCAATTCACTCTACAGTGAAGTACTTCAATGTTACAGTGAATTCCTATAATTTCGTATTAAGCATGTTCTAGCACGTAATCTTCTCACTAAAACTATCCTAAGGTTCAGTTAAGTCACACAAAGAGTGAACGCCCATACACCCTCCCTAGATGTGCCTAAATGATCATGAAGATTACTCATAATGAGACACACACCTACAATAACATCATAAACATCAAGGTAAGATTCTTCTATCAAATGTTATTCTAAGTCTCACTTGAGTGAGTTGTGGAGCGACTACTCATACAATCCCTTACACGCACACTCAATATATCCAATTGACTCCCTAGGATAGAATCATTCTCACTAAATAAACTAACACATAGATTATATGACATTCTCCTCCTAAAGGCTTTCAAAAGATCTAGTTAAGTAAATCAAGAAGATAACGTCCATGATTAACCTCTTCAAGATTCCCTAAATAGTTCTTAAGACTACCTAAGTCTTATATCATGTCCACAAACCGAACATATTCCCTATCTAGAGTCATTTTAAAGGCTTTCATAGATAAGGTACGAAGAGATCATCTTTTATGCCCTCTTCACAATTTAACTTAGGAATACTTAAGTAACTCTAGATTACATACTTATTTACTTACATACTTCATAACTTAACATATTAGTTCATTAGTTCATTAAGAAACTCAAATATCACATAATGACATTCAAGTAATCTTAGACAAGACCTAGGGACTCTCACTAGCACCTTCAAAGTCTATTGTGCAATGTCTAGATAGTGTCTCATACCACATCGTAAACTGCATAGAACTTTTCTAATTCTAGTAGGTATCCCATATGATGAGAATAGGTAATAACCGATAGAGAGCATGGTAGCAAATCATGGAATCCAGAGTTCTAATATACTCCGATGAGAGTGTTTTACTTGCCAAGAGTAGAACTAGGACACATCACAAGTAGGCACAAGGTTAAGGAATATGAAGGGCATGCTTTGTAAACTAGTCTCATATTCAAATATAACTAATTCCCTTACCATACTCACTCAGTGCTAGCCTTCGTTCTCATAGAGTAATTCACATTAAAGGTTCACATAAGAGGGTTCCATAAAAAGTTCAAATTACATTTACCCTACCAAAGAGGTCTTTTAAGATTATCTCACAATGGCGACAAGAAGCTCTGTATAATTTTCCCAAGGTTTTATATGATGTCGTTCAAGTCAATCAACCTTAATTCCATCATCTTTTACTTTGAAGGATACCATTACGGCACATATACATTCATAACTTTACCACTAGGTTCAAGGTTTCACATAAAGACTCTCTTAACATCATTCAAGGTTGCATGTCATTCATACATTCAAGAGTAAGATACTTAAGCACCCTAACTCAAGACATAACATATTCATATTCATACAAGCATCAAGTAAGAGACACAAGTCAATCAAGACAAGACACCACATACTTCACCTTAACACATATTACTAGTCATTCTATAAGCACATAGGAATAACCATTATCATCTTTAAGTCATACTTTACACTACCATATTATCATCAATATAACCGTTAAAGACTCATATAGTCAAGTAGGAAAAACACCGCATCAACCCTAAGACTACACATAAAGGAAATAGTCATAGTCTACTTGATTTCCTAACATACATAGAAAGAACACATACTTTCACATTATTTCACAAATATATAGATATACTCATACTTCACATAAAACAACTATATAAAACATCGTAGTACTTCAAGCAGTGTCGGCAGGTCCATGATCATCATCTTGCATAAAGTAACGCCGACAAGGCCACATCATTTCACATAACACCGCCTCTATAAGAGGACCGTAACAATTACAACATAATTGAAGTCTAATTAACATAATATAAAAAGAATTAGGAAAGCATACCCCACTCCATCTTACCAATTTGATTTTAAAGCTAAAACATCCAATTCTATATCATAAGGCTGGCCATAATTAATAAGTCAATACAATATATCAATAATCAAAAATACTAGGTCAATTAATTACATACACATCAATCTAATACAACCTATATATCAATTGAATACAATTATTGCATCATTAAAGAGCCCATAGAAATCTACACTAGAAATCATAAGCCTTAAGTCAATATCAATTAAATAAGTCTAACATTCAATTGATCCAACAATGTACAATATTCAATTGATCAAATCAAAGCAGCCTACAAAGAAATTAACCATAATGTATACATGAATAAAAAGCCCATAACAATCTATACATTAATTCATCAATATAAAAGAATGATCACAATACCAATATTTTGTCCAAATTGAGAGATTTGTGAAGGTCAAGGGTTCATGGAGAATTTTATTGGAAAACATTAATTAAACATAAATCCTTGAAAATCATCTTTGAAATTGGCTCAAAGGTGATAGAAAGCCTTAGATTAAGAAATCCCATACCGTATCTGAAGAACCCAATGAGAATCGAAGAAGAAACTTCATTGAAGAACCATCTTCAACCTCCATCTTAACTTTGAACTCACATGGAGGTTTTTGGAGAATATTTTTGAGGGAATGTGTTTTGATTTAGGTGTTAAGGTTATAATCAGAATTTAATGACTTATATACTCTTAAAATACCAACAAACACTCAAAACAACTGTACAAAGACTTATAGGTGATTGGGGTTAATTTAAAACTTCACCCCTCAACTTAACAAAATGCTGCCAGGAAACACACAGACCATCAACAGATGCATTGACGGTCCGTGGTCGTACCCACGTACAGTCGATGGGTGCCTTGTGGGTTGCACATGCAACTCAAAAACCTTCAGTCCAAGTGGATCCATCAAAAAGACCCATTGACAGGCCGTTTCCTGGTCGACCGGCCGTAATTTGGGTCGTCGATTGCCACTACCTGGCAATGTTGAGCTCCAATGTTGGGGTCCTCCTTTAGGGCCTCTTGTGGGTACTTTGTGGAGTCGTACCAGACGTTTCCACCAAAATAAGTTTGTATTTGAGTTTTGGACATACTACATGATTTTCATCAAAAACAAACACATAAAACTTGACGAAACATACATAGACACACAAAGTCGTTTCAAGGCACCTCTTTCGAACGTCATGGACGTTCTTTGATGTTTGACCTTCAAACTTCACTAAACATGACACACTGCCTATATATACTACAATACCTCATTTAAGAACCTTATAACATCATGAATCATACATAAACACATAAAACCACATATGAGACACATAGGTTACTTAGTCGTCGAACGTCTTGGTCGTCCCTTGACGCTTGACTTGCAATGCACCTAAACTCTTAGCTATTGCCTCTAACCCACATTATAATACTTTTTAGGACTTTAGAACATAATGAAAACCATGTTAGGATCTGGCTTCACCTAAGTCATTTTCGGGGTCTTACAATATGCCCTACATCATAAGACAATACCCGACAACTGGCATCAGTACATTCAATGTACGAATAAGCGATTTCGAATGATAAACAACAACTTTAATCTTGAAAGGAGTAAAATAATCTTATATTGTCTCTACTCAACTCATGAAATACTGAACTTAATATAAAGCAATAGAGACACCTACAATATATATAAAACTATGTAAAAATAGCAAAACAACTTAGTTCGTTAAAAAAGATGCAATAACAAACTCTAGTTTACTTATATATGAAAGTAATATAGTTGATGTGGGATATTTTCTAACCAAAAACTATCACTATGAGCCTAATCGATGGTACAATGTCTTATCTCACGTTGCAAGAGGACCGTCCTATACCTTGATAAAATTATAGAACTGAAACTACAAAGTAGATCCACTAGTCTATGCTAAAAAGCACTACTGAAAATATCTCAAAAGTATGAACCTTCTTCTGTCCATGTTGGCTACATGGTTGACACACCCACGAAATTCCATGAACCATACTAGAGACTCATATGTTCAAAGAAAAACCTTAACATCCGAAAACTAGCAAAATTGACCTAGTGGACGTCCCTCTGTTTGGTGAAGGTTTGGGAGTGTCTTGTTAATTCTAAAACTTGTATTATAGAGGGTCAAAACATATAGTCACAACTCCCAAAGGACCACCCTAAGGGTCCTTGACGAGGACCCGAACATTGACGAGCAGACTGCCAAAGCAGCCTGTGACCAGCCAAGAATTGGAAGCCACTGCGCGTCGTGCCACTAGCACAAGGAGGAAAACTTTTGACTCACAAATCGTGGAATCCACGAGGTCCACTTCCTTAACCTGGATCATTGAATAAAAATGAGGAATTTACCCCGCGACGCCCAGAAAAGACCCAGATCCTTTCACGTCATTTTAAAGACAATTTGACTTCACAAAAAGTCCCAATTAAATGCGGGGTCTTTAGTTAATTTAAAGGGTGACCTATATAATATTTTAGGGTCGGTTTTATGTCACTTTTAACACACAAATAAAATCCCAACGTTGAAAAAAAAATTACTCTTATCTCTCTCAAATTCTTTCTTCCTTCAAACCTCCATTGAAGACCATTAGAGCTCCAAAAAAAGGTAAAGTTTTAAAGATTCATACCCAATTTCGTGTCTTTATCATCTGTAAGGTACAATTATTTAACTTTTGGAATTCCTTTCCCCAAAAGGTCCATCTAATAAATTTATTTCAAAATCCCCCAAAACAAGGGTATTCTTCTTACATGGGTCTTCGTTGAAAAACGTAATTATGAATCAATTGTGATGAATTGTGATGAATTAATGTTGTTCAAGCATATATTTATTGTTAATTTATGAGAAAATAGATCCATGTCCTTTCCCTAATTTCATAAAAACCTTGAATTATATGGGTGAGTTTTGAAGATGATGAATGAGTAGATTGAGTACATTGTTGTTAATTATATATTTGCTACTTCAATTTACATTTGTTATGTAATTTTTTATGTATTCTCGGTAATGGAAGTATGAAGGTTCTTGAATAGGGCAATAAGGTATGTTGATTGGTTTCTCGTGGATTCAATTGGGAATTATGAGTTACTTATATAGTAATGTTCCTATGTCAAATGTGTGGTTGTTATATTGATGCTAGGAATTACTCATCCTTAACCCTAGGATATTGAATTAGACATAAATTATGTATGTATTATATGATACGAATATTATTTGATTGAAAGTAGCTTATCATCATTATAATAAAGTGGTAACTGAAAGGTTTATTCACTTGTGAATTAGTGTCTAAAGTGAAAGGATTGTTATCACTTGTGATGACATATGAGCAAATATTATCAAATGTTTACAAATGGGTCTAGAAGAGACTAATGTGAACTTGTATGATAAAATAAGATGATCAGTACATGGAATAATTTCTTAGCAATGAAAGGGCATGTAAATGAGATGGAGGCCCTCATGTTTAGTAAGTCCATCCTCCCACATGGGTAGTCTCATGTTAGTAAGTCCAAATCCCCAAAAATATGTGTTTTCTCAATGAAATGGAAACCTCCATGTCTAGTAAGTCAAGGTTTCTAGTAACAATCTGCTTGACCCTTTACTATGTGTCCACTTAGGAATCTAGCTTAGTGGATCCACCTAGATAGCTATGTTGGAATGTTTGCACCTTATTCAAGTGTTAAACCTCTCTTTTCAGTGTGGGAGTAGAGCACCTGATTCCATGTAGGTCACATGGTCTCATGTCGGTTATTGTACTTTTTTCCCTAATGTAAATGTAAATGAACAAGTTATGTATGTGAACTCTAATTAGGGTCGTATTAAAGGCTACTACATAGTGTGAGGTAGGGTATGTGAGTTCTCTTACACATAGCACATGTGGGATCCTAAGGGATGGTTCTAGAAGTGTTCTTTTGTGATTATGATTATGATTGTTTTGCGAATCTATGAATAGTAATAATGTATGAAGCACCTTATGAAAATTAAGAGAATATGTTATATGTATGAAGTGGGTTGCTTAATGTCATACTTAGCTTTGGATAGGGTTATGGGGATTTATTCTTGGCATTGCACAAGTGTTGCTTGTATGTTGGCTTGACTAATGATGTTCCATATATGTGTCTATTGAGTTATTGGATATTTTGCATGGTTTTGACTAAATGGTGCATTTTCTCATGCATTTATGCTTTTAATGCATATGGAACATAATTAGTACATATGTTTTGTACTAAGCCATATTTCTTCCCTTTTTACCAAATATTGTAGATTCGGGCAATTGAGGTATCTTGAGGCTAAAGCAAGACGGCTTCGAATAGACTCTTGAAGTTTTGGTAGGTCCTCTAGTTCGAGGATGACACCACCTACTCTACCTTAGTCGTACTTGTTTTGTCCAAAGACATTATTTTCTCTCGTAATTTTGAAGATGTTGATGTAAGACCTGTGCAGATATTATTAGTTTGCATAAGGGCTACGCCCGGATGTTTTAGTTTATGTATATGGTTTAATGTGAGAAAAGTATTAGACTAAATTCTTATGTATTGTTATGATTGTGTAACACTCTGGAAAATCCATGACTTTGTCTAGAGCTTAGCCTATTTAATAATATTCAAAATTATGTTTCCAGACCAATATAATTGTAATAAGTTCATTTATAAAAGGTTAGAACCAAAATGACAAAGAAAGACTTTGACGTTCGGAAACTAGCTAATTTAAACTAGTGGACGTCTCTATGTTTGGTGAAGGTTTCAAAATGTAAATGGAAGACCAAAACTTGTAATCAGACCTTAGATAGGTAGTATGTAGTAAAAAGGGTCCAAACATCCTGTAACGACATCCCAAGGACCACCCAAAGGGTCCTTGGAGAGGACCCCAACATGGGTAGGCAGGCTGCCAAAGCAGCCTGCGAACAAGATTGAGGCATGAGGTGTGCGACGTACAACCTTCACGCAGGCTATTTCCTCAAGAATTTAGGATCAGACTCGCGACGCGAGACTGACACACACCTCACTGCCTCAATCCAAAAATTCAGTAAATTAATGGATTGAACTTGCGACGACCACATATTTTTGGTAATTTAACTTCATAAAAAGACCCATTGAAGAGAAGGGTATTTTGGGTATTTTATAGGACGACTATATATGGAAACTAGGACAGTTTTGGACCACTTTTTACACGTCCAAATCATATTCAAAAGCAATTACCCATTTGTCTGAAGAAATGCTCTCTTTTCAAAACTCCATTAAAGAACTAAAAGAGCTTTAGGAAGAAGACGGAGGCTTCGAGGTTTCCAATAAAATTTCATGGATTATTCGTCTATAATGTATGGGTTTTTCACTCTTGGAAATCCTTTACCAAGAATACTTTCAAAGTTGGTTTTCAAGAATTCAAACTTCTAGGGTTTTTACTCTATAAAAGGGGTTTTCTTACTAACTCTAAATCTATGACATTCAATGAAAAATAAAGGTTTTTTATGGTTGATTTCACATGAATTATTAAGTATTTTATTAATAATGTTTGAATCTAGTCTGATACATATTCTCTCCCTAAATAATATTCTTTAATGGGTTTTATCTACTACTTGATTACATGTAAACGTTGGGATTGGAACTTAAACTTGAAAGAACTCTTTAATGACTTGTTCCCTGATCCTACCTTATGAATTAATATTGTATATGAATCGTAGAGTATGTATTGACTACGCTTTTTAGTATTTCACTATGTTATTGTTGTGATTATTGAAAAATTGAACATAAGTTCTTGAATAATGTACTTGGAAGCAAGAGGTAAGTATTCTAAAGTTGTGATAACTCTATGATAAATTATGTTAGCCTATGAATAATGATAATATACTAGTGAAGTATGCATGATGTTTCTATGAATATGTCTTGGGAAATGAACATACTAAATGTGAGATCATTATAAGAATATGAAAATGCATGTTTATGATATCCTCTTGTATGCTTTACACAAGGTGATTATGTTATGCTAATTTCACATACAAAGGTTATGATGAAAGGAAATTCTCATCTAATCCTAAAGAGCTCATGATCATGTTTATACAAGGATTTAATGTCCTATGAACTATGATAAGTTTATGATAAAAGACAATTTAAAGGTTATTCAAGAAAGGGATTTAATCTAAGCACCGATGAACTAGATAGGAGAGGTATCACTTCCCTACTTGGAAGTTAGGTTCACAATGATTCTCATGAGATAGAGGCTACCATGTAATGTGGAACTATGGGTCTCTAATACATCTCCTAGTTATTGAACTATGTTGCCACAATAGGATACTAGCTAGTGGATCCACCTATAAAGCTATGTCATGTTTGGTTCTACTTTGGCAATTAGACAACCTTCTTTAGGTGTGGGGTTTTATGACACCGGATTGTATGCTTAGCTCACATGGTCTATGTCGGTTAAGGTGTATATTGTCTTTCATAAAATGAAAGAGAAGTAAATGGACATTGACTATGGTGACTTGAAGAGTCTACTTAGTATAGGTAGGGGTATGATACTCTACCTAAACATTGCACAATTTGACTCGAAGGGATGTCCTAGATGATTGTTTTATGTAATATAATAACATGACAGGTATGATGATTATGATACATGTTGTTACTCTTATATGAAATTGGTTACGCTAATGAATATGTTATTAGTCTATACTGCTTTATGACGTGATGACAACTTATGTTACAAGTTACATGAATCAAAGCTTTACTTATGGTCTCCCATCTTATATACTTGGTAGTGTGGGGTTGTGGGTCTTAACATGACCGTTGCACTTATTGGTTGGGGATGAGATCATTGGTAAGTGTATTGTATGTTCTGTGTAAATGACCTTTTGAATACGAATTGTTAACACGACACTATGATAAAATATCTTTGATTATGATCATGCTTTATGTCGATG
>CM064963.1:71717532-71729532 GCA_032847665.1 Solanum chilense
GAATCCTTAACTTGTACATGTTCTATGGTATGTGCAATGAAGACTTTCATATGACTTAACATGTTTTTTCCAAAGAAATGATAAATGAACCTTTTTCATGCATGTCCTTAAATGTTATGTGCATATACCCATAGATAGTACATATGGCGTACTAATCCCATTACTTTATATTACTACAAATGTTGGTCTGGCCATTGAAGATTAAGAAGGTCTTTTGAAGAAGCTTGGAAATCTTTCTCCAAGTGTTGGTAGGTCCTTATTTTATTCTATGTTTTCATACTCTAACTTAGAAGATTTTAGTAGATTCTAAGAATACTCGTATTTCCATTTGTGTTCTTTGGCTTCTTTCATATTAAGGCCGATATGGCGTATTGACTATTTATTGGTTAAGTCCAGATTCGTACTCGTTAGATTTTTTTTATTTAGGCAACATTTAGAATATCATTACGTAAGTTTTCATAATTGGCATATATGAAATTTAAGTATACTTCACATAGTATTAATATTTTTTTATTTTCCCTCTATTTAACTAATGTCATGTTATGATGAATGTTAAGGGCTTGTTTGCATCCTTTGAGAGGACGAGGACGCGGGTCACATCTAGGGGTTTACTATCCGGGTGTGACAGACTGTCTAAGCAAAAAGGGTAAGTATGCTTCTTATATGAGGAAGAGGACGTCGGTTACGCCTAGGGGGTACTTTGGGTCGTAACAAACTTGGTATCAGAACATGAGGTTGAAGTTATCTTAGGATTGATGTCTCACTAAACCACATCTATGTAGGATCTTATTCATAATTGTTAAGTGCGCACACTTACGAAAGAGAGACTATGTGATACTTATCAACTTTTGTTCTCTTGTTATGCCTTCGTCGTGTCTAAGAATTGTAGGTCTATTTAAACGTTTCCTTTTATTGTGATTATAGGTAATTAATACAAGGAGGAAAAGTTCTCCAAGGGACGAAGAGGAGAAGTTGAATGAGTAAGTTCCCCCTCAAGCTACTCAAAACCCTCAAGTTCCTACTGAAGAAGGGGTTATGTCTAACGTTGAGATAAGGTCGTCCATTCATAGCTTGACCCAAGTGTTTACTACTTAAGTGGCTAGGGATGCTAGGGTGCAAGTGGACCCCAATGCTAACAGTATTGCTTCAAGGATTAGCGACCTTTAAAGGATGAATTCTCATACTTTCTTTGGTTCTAAGATGGAGGAGGACCCACAAAGGTTCATTGATGAAGTGTTCAAAGTTCTTGATGCTACGTGGTTGTCTTCTAAAGAAAAGGCGGAACTTAGCTGCCTACAACATCAAATATGTGGCTCAAGTGTTGTATGAGCAATGGAAAGATGAGAGGCCTGTTAGAGAAGGCTAGGTTTCTTGGGAGGCTCTCAAGACGAATTTCCTTGAGAGTTTCTTTCCTTAGAAATCAAGGTAGAGGAAAATGCAAGAATTCATCAACCTTCGTCGAGGGGGTATTATCATGAAGGAGTATAGCCTCAAGGTTACTCAACTATCAAAGCATGCTCCTACTATGGTTGCGGATTTTAGGGCAAAAATGAACAAATTTGTCATGGGGATATCCGATCTTGTGGTTAGTGAGTTTATGTTTGCTATATTCAGGAGCAAAAGCTTAAGCAAGTTGGTAGACTTTTGAAGAAGGTGACAGCCGAAGATGGGATTTCTTTTAAGACTAAATTATTCAAGACAAATAAAGGTTCAATAAGATGTTTCCAATCAAGGCCCTTCTAATGCTACAAGGGTCACCAAGAGTAAAGTGTCTACTCCTAAGCCCCAAGATTGGAAAGGTGGTAAATCTTATGTTGAGAAGCCCCTTTGTGAAAACTGTGATAAGAGACATGATGGTAAGTGCATAGTTGGAATGAGTAATTGCTTTGTTTGTTGCAAGACTGATACCATGAAGAGAGATTTCCATATAACGAAAGCTCAAGGAAGGGAAAATTCTCAAGAAAAGCTAGTGCCCCAAATTCGGTTTCTCCCAAGAAGAATCACTTTATGCTCTCCAATCTCGATGTGATCAAGAGAGCTCACCAAACATGGTTATCTGTATTTTACAATTATTTTCTTTTGATGTATATGTTTTATTAGATCCGGGAGCTACATTTTCATTTGTGACCCCTGTTGTATCCATGATTTTTTATATTCTACACGACATATTAAATGAACCTTTCTCGGTTTCTACCAGGTGGAAGATTTTTTGTTGGCTAAAAGATTATATAAAGGTTGTCTTATTTCCTTGACTAATAGAGTTACGTTAGTTGACTTAATAGAACTTGATATGCTAGATTATAATGTCATATTGGGGATGGATTGGTTGCATGCTTGCTTTGCCTCTATTGATTGTAAGACAAGGATAGTCAAATTTCAATTTCCAAATGAACCCATTTTTGAGTGGAGAGGAGGAAACTCAAATCCTAGGAGTGAGATCATATTTAGAATAAAAGCTTGCAAGTTGATTGCAAAGAGTTGACTCTATCACATATTTAGAGTTAGAGATCTTGAATCAGAGGTTCCTACCTTAGATTCGGTACCCATAGTGAAGGAATTTTTTATGCTTTTTTCTGATGACCTACCTAGAATTCTTTCCGAATGGGAAATTGACTTAACCATAGAATTATTGCCGGATACACAACTTATTTCTATCCCTCCTTATCGGACGGCCCCGACCTAGTTGAAAGAACTAATGGATTAACTAAAGAATTTGTTACATAAGGGTTTTATACAACTAATCATATCTCCATGGGGTTCCTCTTTATTGTTTGTGAAGAAGAAGGATGGGTCTTTGAGAATGTGTATCAACTATCATCGATAGAACAAAGTCACCATAAAGAATAAGTACCCACTCCCTAGGTTCGATGATTTATTTTGATAAACTCCAAGGAGCGAGTTACTTTTCAAAGATTGACCTGAGATAGGGTTATCACCAACTTAGAGTGAGGGAGGTTTATATTTCAAAAATTGCTTTTGGAACAAGATATGGTCACTTTCAAATCCTAGTTATGTCATTTGGTAAACCTAATGCACCGACGACTTTCTTGGACCTTATTAATCGAGTATTTAGAAAGTATCTTTATTTGTTAGTGATTGTCTCATTGATGATACTTTGTTATACTCGAGGAGTGAGTATGATATTATGAGTCATTTGAGAACAGTTTTGCAAGTTCTCAAGGATAACCAACTTTTTGCAAAATTTAGTAAATGTGAATTTTGGTTGAGGTCAGTTACTTTTCTTGGGCACATGATATCTTGTGAAGTGGTTGAGGTCGATCCGAGGAAGACTGAAGTGGTCAAAAGTTGGCCTAGACCTTTGAATCTTACCGACATCCGAAGTTTCCTAGGGTTGGCCGGTTACAATAGGAGGTTTGTTGAGGGATTTTAATCTATCACATATCCATTAACATCCTTAACCCAAAAGAAGTCCAAGTTCAAGTGGCTGGAATCTTGTGAAGAGAGTTTCCTATTTTTGAAAGATAGACTCACCTCCGCTCCATTATTAACTTTAAAGAAGGGTACTAAAGGGTTTTTGCTTTATAATGATGTTTCCCGAGTGGGTCTGGGATGTGTTGTTAAGCAACATGGAAAGGTGATAGTGTATGCTTCAGGAAACTCAAAAAACATGAGAAGAACTTCCAAACGCATGATCTTCACCTTGCGGCGGTAGTTTTTGCCTTAAAGATTTGGATACACTATCTCTATAGGGTACATGTAGATGTTTTCACGATCACAAGAGCCTTCAATACGTATTCACTAAAAAAGACTTGAAGCTATGTCAAACGAGATGGTAAGAACTTTTAAATGACTATGACATGAGTGTGCTTTACCATCCCAAGAAAGCTAATGTGGTCGTGGATGCCTTAAGTAGAGTATTGGTGGGTAGTGTGACTCAAGTGGTTGACGATAAGAAAGAGCTAGTGAAAGTGGTTCAAGGTTGCCTTGATTTGGTGTTCAACTAGAAGACTTTCCAAAAGGTGGTTTTATGGTTCACCACAATTTTGAGTCCTTTTTAGTGGTAGGGGTATAATCCAAGAAACACCTTGATCCTCTATTGATGGAGTTGAAGGAAACGGTCCTTAGTAAATGTATTAAGTGTTTCTCTCAAAGAGAATATGGGGTGCTTAGACACAAAGGAAGATTGTGTGTACCGTGGATGGCTTGAGGGAATTGATCATGGAAGAGTCTCATAGATCCCGATATTCCATTCACCCGGGTGCCACAAAGATGTAATGCGACATGAGGGAAACTTATTGGTGGAATGGTATGAAAAGAGACAATGGATTTTGTTATTGAATGCACAAATTGCTAACAAGTCAAACAAGAGCATCAAAGGCTGGGTGGCTTGACTCAGAATATAGATATTCCCACGTGGAAGTGGGAGGATATTAACATGGACTTCATAGTTGGGTTTCCTAGAACCCGAAGGCAACACGCCTTGACATTGGTCATTGTGGATAGATTTACCTAGTTGGCACATTTTATTCATGTCAAAGTAAATTATTCAGCGGCAGATTATGACAAATTGTACCTCACAAAATTACTGAAGCTACATGGAGCCTCTTTATCCATCATCTTGGATATGGTCACTCAATATACCTTTCATATTTGGAAGGATTTTTTAAGTGGGATTGGTATGAAAGTGAAGCTTAGTAACGCCGTTCATCTTAAGATGGATGGTCAAGCGGAACGCACTATCAAAACCCTAGAATATATGTTGAGGGCGTACGTCATCGACTTCAAGGGTAATTGGGATGACCACCTACCTTTGAAAAAATAATCCTACAACTATTTTGAGCATTGAGTATATGCATGGAACCTTTTGAGGCACTCTATGTGAGGAGGTGTAGATCCCCTGTTAGGTGGTATGAGGTAGGTTAGAATTCTCTACTTGGTCTCAACATAGTTTATGAAACCCTCAAGAAGGTTCGGCTTATAAGGGACAGACAAAAAACGACTCAAAGACATCAAAAATCTTATGCTAAAAATAGAAAGAGGGACCTTGAATTTCTTAAGTAGGAGATCGGTTCTATATAAAAATTTCACCCATGAAAAGGGTGATGAGGTTTTGAAAGAAGGGGAAACTTAGTCCCCGGTTGTGGGGTCGTATAAAATTTTAAAGTGAGTTGGGAGTGTGGAGTATTAGTTGAAATTGCCCAATGAGTTGTCAATGATTCACCTGGTATTCCATGTTTCTATACTAAAATGAGCAAAGGGAATCCAATTCCCATTCTTCTTCTACAAGGTTTAGGTGTCAAAGAGGACCTTTGTTATGAAGAGGGCCCGGTTGAAATCATGGATCGTCAAGTTAAGAAATTGAAGAATAAGGAGGTTGCCTCCGTAAAAGTTCTATGGGGGAACCACCTAGTTGAGGGAACAACATGGGAGGACGAGGCCAACATGAAGTACCGCTATCCTCACCTTTTTCCTCTAACTCTTAGCCCAGGCTGAGGTTAGTAGTTCCGTATATGATTATCATGAATAATATTGAACTTATCATGCTTTTTTAAATGTCTGCATATTGATGTAGAAATTCATGCTTAAGTTGAGTTCTTTTCTTCTCCATGAAATGTGTTTCTTATGGTTGATTTTAATTTAAGTATGTGGTATGCTATAAGTAATGGAAGTTCTATTAAACAGAATTGGTGTTGTTTTGACAAGAAATCAGTATGGCAACTCTTGATGTTCGTATTGAGCTTATATTGAGAAGAAGAAGGTAGTTCCTTATTTAATTATGTGAAAAGTTGAGCTTATGTATGTGATATGTTGTGGATTAACTTCGTATATGTTAAATCTATGACTATATGTTAAAATAAGTGGAGAATCCCTTCAATGAGTTGTGATCATTTTATATATATTTCTTGTTTGTTGGTTGGCTGCTAGTCTTGAATATCTTCTTCCTATAAAGGTCTAAGGTGTCATGAGGGGACAAATGTTCCTAAAGGGTGGGATATTCACACACCCCAAAAATTCCATGAACTATACTAGAGACTCATATGTTGAATATTTATTATTTTAGACCTAAATAAGCGTATTTGACTTGTTTGAGAAGTATTAGATCCAAAACATCAAAAAAAAAGGTCATAACGTTCAGAAACTAGCGAAATTTAGGTAGTAGAGGTCCCTACGTTTGGTGAGGGTTTGGGAGGGTCATATTAAGTATTAAACTTGTAAAAATACTTTAATGAGGTAAAGTATAGTATATATGGTCATAACATACATTCATGACTCTCGAAGGACCATTGGAAGGGTCCTTGAGGAGTACACAAACTTTGGCGAGTAGGCTACAGAAGCAACTTGCAACCAGCCAGGAATCGGAAGTCACTGCGCATCGCGCAGCCAGCATAAGGCGGAAAAATTTTGCCTCGCGAGATTGGGACTCCACGATGTGCAAAGTCTCAATCCGGATTTTTTTAAAAATATATGGAATTGACCCTGCAACGTAGCAAACTCCCAGATCCGTAGGCATCATTTAAAGACAATTTGACTTCAAAAAAGAGCAAATTAAGTGAGGGGTCTTTTGGGTAATTTAAAGGGTGACTACATAATATTTTTGGGTAAGTTTTATGTCACTTTTAACACTCAAATCAAATCCCATAGTTGAAGTCAAAAATCACTCTCTTCTCTCTCAAATTCTCTCTTCCTCCAAACCTCGTTTGAGGACCACTAGATCTCCAAGAAGAAGGTAAGGTCTTCAAGATTCAAGCCAATTTCGTGGCTTTATCATAACTAAGGTATGGTTTAGTTCACTCTTGGTATTCCTTCCTCGAAGAGGTCCTTCCAAAAGAAGATTTCTAAATCCTCCAAAACAAAGTTTTTCTTCTTACATGGGTCTTCATTGAAAAACAAAAATATGAATAAATTGTGATGAATTAATGTTGTTTAAGTATATATTGGTTGTTTATTGATGATTTCCAATTAGATTCCCTTAGACCCATGTCTTTTCCCCAATTTTATGAAAACCTTCAATTATTGGGGTGAGTTGTGAAGATAATTAATAAGTAGGTTGACTACATTGTTGTTAATTATATAATTGCTTATATAATTTACCTTGTTTATATAATTGGTTATGTATTCTTTTTAATGGAAGTATGAAGGTTCTTGAAGAGGGCAAGAAGTTATGTTGATTGGTTTTTCTCTGATTCAATTGTGAATTATGAGTTACTTAGATAGTAATGCTCCTATGTCTAATAGGTGGTTGCGATGTTGATGCTAGGAATTCCTCATCCTTAACCATAAGACATTGTATTTGACATGAATTATGTATGTATGAGATAATACAAATATTATATGATTGGAAGTAGTTTCTCATGATTATAATAAAGTGTTAAGTGGAAGGTTTAATCATTTGTGAAGTAGTGTCTAAAGTGAAAGGAATATTCTCACTTATGATGACCTATTAGGTAATATGATAAGATGTTGACATTGGGGTCGGGAAGATAATTATGTGAATGAGATGGAGGTCTCACGTTTAGTAAGTCCGGCCTCCCATATTGGTTTCCTCAAGTTAGTAAGTCCAGATCCCCAAAAATATGTGTTGTCTCATGAGATGGAAACCTCCACATCTATAAAGTCAAGGTTTCTAGTAACAATCTTCTTTACCCTTCACTATGTGCCCACAGGAGGACTCTAGCTAATTTGATCCACCTAGATAGCTATGTAGAATGGTTGCGCCTTAGGAAAGTGTTAACCCTCTCTTTTCAGTGTGGGAGTAGAACACTGGATTCCATGTAGGTCACATGGTCTCATGTCAATTATTGCACTCTTTCCCCAATGTTAAAGTAAATAAACAAGTTATGTAAGTGAACTCTTATTATGTTCGTCTTAAAGGCTACTACATAGCGTGAGGGGGGTTTGCGACTTCTCTTACACATTGCACATATGGGATCCTAAGGAATGGTTCTAGAAGTGTTCTTTTGTGATCATGATCATGATTATGATTATATTGTTGTTTTATGAATAGTATTGATGTATGAAGCATGTCATGAAAATTGAGATAATATGTTATAAATATGAAATGGATTGCTTAATGTGATACTTAGCTTTGTATAGGTTATGGGGCTTTATTCTTTGCATCTCAATAGTGTTGCTTGAGTTGCTGGTATGTTGGGTTGACTTATGATGTTCCATATATGTGCATATTAATTTTGTTGATATATTTTATGGTTTTGACTAAATGTTGCCTTGTCTTATACATTATTGATTTTTATGCATAGGGACCATACTTAGTATATGTGTTGTACTAACCATGTTTCTTCCTTTTTTTCCCAAACACTGTAGGTTTGGGACATTGTGGTATCTTGAGGCTAAATCAAGAAGTCTTGGAATAGACTCTCCATGTTTTGGTAGGTCCTCTAGTTTGAGGATGATACCACCTACTCTACCTTAGATGTACTTGTGTCCTAAGGCATTCTTTTATCTCCTATTGTGGAAGATGTTGATGTAAGCCCTATGTGGCTATTATTAATTTTCATAAGGGCTACGCCCGAATGTTTTAGTTCATTTGTTTTAATGTGAGATAAGGTATTCGACTAAATTCCTATGTATTGCTATTATTTTCTAAGTGAGAAGTCTAAGTAAGATTCCTATGTGAGGAGTCTATATAAACTCCATAAATAGTATGTGAGAGGTCTATGTAAATCTCATTTACATATATATATATATATATATATATATATATATATATATATATATATATATATATATATATATAACTATATGTTTTAGTTTTCCGCACTTTTTACCTATGATATGTGATGAGGAATGCTAAGAGGCTTGTCTAAGTATTCTTCGAGGACGAGGACGCTGGTTACACCTGCGGGTACTTTGGATTGTAACAAACTTGGTATCAGAGCATAAGGTTGAAGTTATCTTAGGATTGATGTCTCAATAAACCATGTCTATGTAGGTTTTTATTCATAATTGTTAAGCGCGCCACACTTATGAATGAGAGACTATGTGATGCTTCGGAACTTTCGCTCTCTTGTTATTCCTTAGTCGTGCCTAAGATTCGTAGCTCTATTTAGTAATTTACTCTAATCCTTTTATTGTGCTTATAGGCAATGAATATAAGGACGAACAATGCTCGAAGGGCCGGTTAGGAGAATTATGAATTAATTAGTTCCCCCCAAGCTTCTCAAACCCTTAAGTTCCTATTGAAGAAGGGGCTCTGTCTAACGTCGAGATAAGGCCGACCATTCATAGCTTAACCCAAGTGTTGACTACTCAAGTGGCAAGGGATTCTATGGTGCAAGTGAAACCCAAAGCTAAAACTACCGCATCAAGGGTTAGGTACTTCAAAATGATGAATCCCTCTACTTTCTTTGGTTCTAAGATGAAGGAGGACCCACAAGAGTTCATTGATGAATTGTTCAAAGTGTTGTTGCTATTGAAGTGTCTTCTCAAAAAAGGAGGAACTAGCCGCCTACCAACTCAACGATGTGGCTCAAGTATGGTATGAGCAATGGAAAGATGAGAGGCCGGTTAGAGAAGAGATAATACTTTTGAGGCTTTCAAGACGCCTTTCCTTGATAGAATCTTTTCCTTTAATTAAGGGAGAGAAAAATGCAAGAATTCATCAACCTTCATCAAGAGGGTATGAGTTTATAGACGTATAACCTCAATTTCACTCAATAATGAAAGTATGATCCTACTATGGTTGCGGATTCTAGGGCTAAGATGAACAAATTTGTCATGGGAATATCCGATCTTGTGGTTACTGAGTTTAGGTCGGCTATGTTGATTCCTATCTTTGATATTTCTCATCTAATGGTTCATGACGAACAAATTAAGGAGAAAAATCTTAAGCAAGTTGGTAGAGAGTTGAAAAAGGTGAGTGTCAAAAATGGGAATTCTTCTAAGACTAGTTCGAGGTTCAAGACAAACCAATGTTCAAGAAGAGGTTTTCCAATAAAGTCCCTTTTAATTCTCCAAGGGTCAACAAAAGTAAAGTGTCTACTCCGAAGCACCAAGAAGGGAAAAGTGGTTGATCTTACGTTGAATCTTATTGCCGAATACACAACCTATTTCAATCCCACTTTATCTGATGTCCTTGGCCGAGTTGAAAAAATTAAAGGCTCAACTCTACGAGATGAAGGTTTTATACAACCAAGCATATCTCCATGGGGTTCCCCAATTTTGTTTGTGAAGAAGAAGAGGGGGTCTTTGAGAATGTGTATCGACTATCGTTAATTTAACAAAGTCACTTTAGAATAGTTTTGCATGTTCTCAAGGATAAAAAACTTAAAGCTAAATTTAGTAAATGTGAATTTTTGTTAGGGTGGGTTGCTTTTCTTGGGCACATTTTATCTTGTGATGGGGTTGAGGTAGATCCGAGGATGATGGAAATGGTCGAAAGTTAGCTTAGACCTTTGAATCCCATCGACATCTGAAGTTTCCTAGGGTTGGACGATTACTATAAGAGGTTTGTTGAGAGATTTTCATCTATCACATCTCCATTAACGACCTTAAACCAAAAAAAAGTCCAAGTTCAAATGGTCGGAATATGTAAAGAGAGTTTCCAATTAATAAAAGATAGACTCACGTCCTCTCTAGTATTGACTTTACCGGAGGGTACCTAAGGGCTTATGGTTTATTGTAAAGTTTCTCAAGTGGGTCTAAGATGTGTTCTTGTAACAACCCTTAAAGAATGAATAGGCTAAGTAATGCTTAATATGTGTAGAATGCCTACAATTAGACCGGATTCACACGGATTGATGCGCGTAGAAAAGACCTATGAATCCTTGATACAGCCAATCCAACTAACTTGGGGAGTTAGTTGATCTAGAAAAGGTTGGGTCCAACCATGTAGGGCTCTAGAATACGAAGATTTACATGAAAGAGTCTTTACCGGACCTAAAAGAGAAAATATTAGGTTTGGAGGGTCTACGGGTAAAATTGTATTTTTCCAAACTAAGGGTAGTATCCTAATTACCCTAATTATATAGTTAGTTATTTAATTAATAAGGTGGAGGGGAATTTTGGGGAGAGAGGACCGAAAATTGGCTCTTGAATTGAAGTCTTGCTCCACTCGGGTTCGAACCTAGGTTGAAGCAATGAATAAAATTATTTTTAATTTAAGTTGGTAAATTAATGTAATTAATTTATATTTATTATTTATTAGATGATTTAAAATAAAAGGAAATCATTTTTTTAATAATTAAATAAAAAAAACCTTATTTGACTAAATCCTAAACTACACTCCTAATCCAAAGAAAACTCTTCTCTCCCACGCTCATCTTTCTCTCACGTCCCTATCACTCTCACTCACAATTCTCTATGATATATAACTTCAAAAAACAGTAGGTAAACAAAAGTTCTTAGTACTTGAAGAACTCACAACTAAAATATAACAAAACAAACGAAATCAATCACGTAGGCAAAGAGAAGTTTGTCCGTCGAGTTGGTGTTGACTTTAAAGCGATTTGGACGTGATTTTTGGAGAATATTTTGGGAATCAAGTCAAGGTTTGAACGTTATAAGAGTTATGGGTTTTCTTACTCTTGGTACCTTTACCAAGAGACCCTTAAGACTTATATGAATCTACTCGAATACTAGGGTTGTTCCCCTTCTTGTCGAACTCCTTGTCCCTAGTATCCCTTTGATCTCAACGGGAAATAGGTTAGAGATCATGTTGTTGGTATGTTTGCTGGTATTTAAAGTATGAAGTTTGATTTTCGTGATAATGTGTTCTTGTTATGTGTTGGGAATTGTAAGCATGTTAAATTATGTCAACCGAAAGTGTGTGAAAATGTTTTGATGGTTGAATTTTATGTGCGAATGTCTGTGTAAATCATGAGGTGTAAAAGTGTTGTAATGTTTCTGGATGAAAAGGTAATTCTTGGCTGAATATAATCATAAAAAGATAACACTTAAAGGTGCATCAAATGATCCACGAAATGCCTTAAGAATTAACGTATGAATGATGATAAAAAGAAGCTGAAATAGTGAACAAATTTCCAGCATTTGGTAGGTTGGGTTCGGCCAAATAAAATGGTA
>CM064963.1:71729632-71842632 GCA_032847665.1 Solanum chilense
CAAAATGCAATGAAAAATGAATATAAAATAAGTGATATGACTAAGTATTGAACCCAAGACATCATTACATGGAAGGTACAAAAAAATCAAAAAAAGATTATTACAAAAATTGATTGGAAAAGACAAAATTTCCAGCCTGCTCAAAATTGTAGTCTCGACCAACTATTAAAAAATGATCTTCGGTTAAAAAAATTTTAAAATGTGAGGTCATTTGGGGATTGAAACCATTACCCCACTAAATGAAAATTTCATTAAAAANCATATCTGAACTATTGAGAGTGTGAGTTTCATACCTAAACTATCACTTTTTAGTTTGAGAAATGCGCTCTCTCTTTTATTTGAAAAAACCTTGACACATGACATTCCTTATAGATAAAATATTTTACCTAGATAAAAATTAAATAATAAAATATTAATATTAATTAAAAATTAAAGATTAAAATATTACTATCCATATAAAAAATTTAATTATTTTTCTTACCGCACTCCACCACCTCCTCCACGTGCGCGCGTACGAACACACCCCCGACAACCCCCATCCTTTTTTTTTAAAAAAATAATTTATAAAATATTCTTAGAAAATTCATACTTCATCCTCCCCCCCCCCCAATAGAAATTGGTATTATTTTATTTTTTTAAAATAAAAAAATCTACCCCATCCTATTTAATCCTTCCCTCCTAATTTTTATTTTTTTTAACGTTTTTCTCATTTTGTGTTAGATATGCACATACATATATTTTTAGAAAAAAATTCTACTAGTGTATCGAATATAACATAAACAACTAATTTTTTTTTTTTAAAAAAGTAGTCTTGTGACAGCAAGTAAAAAATATTTTCGATATGTATATCTAAACACTGAAATAAAAAATTGAAAGCGGAGGGTTAAGTGGGATGTGTAAAATTATTTTTTAAAGAAAATAAAAGAATATATAAATTAGTATTTGAGGAGGGGGAGGAGATGAAGTAAAAAAAAAAAAGAAATACTTTTATAAACGAAATTTAAACAAAATAAAAAAACTTTAAAAAATGGTGGTGGTGGTGGGGGGCGGGGGGTTTGGGGTGTGTGAGGAAGTGATGGCGTGGGGTAAGAAAAATATTTTACATTTTATTTTATAAAGAAAATATTATTTTTTTATAATAGGTTTTTAATGTTTAATTTTAACTAATATTAATAATTTATTTATTTATTGTCAAAATTAAATGATTTGTCCATGTGGAGTGTGATGTGAAAATTCTTTAAAATAAAAGAGAGAGTCTATATAATGATGACTGATGACAGTGGTATAAAAGATAGAGATGTGTTTCTCAAATTAAAAAGTAATAGTTTAAATATGAAACTCAAACTTTTAATAGTTTAGGCATCAAATTATTATATTTTGTTGATGCAATTCAATTGTATCAAGTATATTAACGAATATAATTTGTATCAATTTCAAGTATATTAACGAATATGATTTTATCGACATATACTCAATGTGGTAATTAGTAACTAAGTATATTTGTATTCATCAATTGCCTTGTTATTTGTAGTTATGTGTTACCACGAGTATCTTTATTTGTTTTTGTATCTATTACTTTATGTGTTTGTATTTATATTTGTATATGTTACTATCTATTGCCCTAAAAAATAAGCATTTGTATCATTGCCACATCTGTATTTTTATACTCTAAATAAAAGCATATATGATAGGAAAAATTGTATAGAATAGCAAACTAATAATTTAAAATAAATGAAGTAGCTAGAGTTTGATTTAATTGTGCTCCATAGTAAACGTTTGCCAAAAATTGCCAGACGCCAGTCTTCCAAATATCTCGCTCGCCACTCTCCTCCAATCTCGCGCTCGCTTCCTCACTTTTTATACAAACACAAGTGTATAAAAATTGTTTCTAATTGTATAAAGCAGAGAAAATTGTATAAACACATATATTTTTGTTCCCCTCTCTCCCTTCTTCCAGATCTCGCTCACCACTCTCCCAAATCTCGCTCGCCACCCTCGCCTTTCTCACTTATTCAAATAGAATTGGAATGTATAAATTGCGTTTTTGTTTGAATAAAGCGTGAGAAAATTATATATACACATGCAAGTACATATATTTTCGTCCTATACACTTATAATTATACAATAAAAATACTCCCTCGCCCAGTTTCTTTTGCCTTTCTCTCTTTCTCGTTTTATACAATTTTCAAATTGTATCTAATTTCTCTCTTTCTCGTTTTATATAATTCGATTCAATTGTATATTCCTTGTCAAGTCTCTTTTGTCTTTCTCTCTTTCTCATTTTATACAAATTCAAATTGTATATAATAGTATTATACACTTATAATAATACAATTCGTTTTATACACTTCGTTTTTATACAGTTTTCTGCCCAAGTGTCTTTCTCTTTCTTGTTTTATACAATTTGCTTCAACTGTATATGTATAGCGAATTATACAGTTTTTATGTTTGCTATGGAGCGCAATTATGCAAACTCTGTTATAGCATACAAATATGAATTTTTTATTTGCTATATGTGAAAGTTGTCCTATATGATATACTTGTATTCTGTCAATTACAGAGAGAGCGGAAGAGGGGAGTGATAGAGGGTGGTGAGAGAAGAGAGAGGCGAGTGATAGAGGATGGTGAGAGAAGAGAGAGGTGACCAAGAGAAGATAGAGAAAGTAGAGAAAGACAAGCAAAAAAGGAGAGATTAATTTGCTATAAATTTCTAACAAAAACTATCGATTATAATTCTTTGAAAGGATAGTTATGTATTGTGAATACATATAATATATCTGCAAACGACATATTACTTGTCTTACCAAGATAGAAGCGTTCGGTAAAAAATTACATCGTATATATAAGGTAATTTTTAATAGATTTTGAATCACTTGAATACAAAATTAGACGTAAACACTTAATGATTTAAGAATTCAAAATTCACCTTGAGGTTCCAATTTCAAATTCCATAAATTATATTTTAATTTTTTAAACTTTCTTAATAAAAATTCCTAATATGCCACTCATCAAAAATATTTATTGTCTAGTATATTAATTTTCTTTTTTTTTATTAAAAAAAAAAAAGACAACTTCCCTCATACAGTCAATTTGTACTTTTCCATTGGTGAAATTGATCCAAAGAAAAAAAAATACCCACGAGGTTGAATGATAAATGAAGTTGATAGTGATTTTTAATTGACTATTTATGCAACAACGTTAAATAAACTTGAGAGAAAACACAAAGGTCAATTATGTACACTTTCTACTTTCGTATATTTAATTGAAATTTAGTGCACTTTTACTTAAAATATAACTTTTATTAATTGGATTGGCCCAAAACATTAATGAGTTCTTAGCATAAAGGGTAAAAAAAATTTGACAAAAATTTTAAAAGGGTATATTAAAAAATTTTCAACCAAAAGGGTAAAATCGCTACGTCTTATTTTAACGCCGTTAACAGATCAAAATCGCTGCTCTAGGAGCGATTTTGTCCAATTTCTTTTATAAAATCATTGCCCCTGCAGCATTTTTTCAAAAAAAAAATTAAAAAAGTTAAAAATCGCTGCTATGGCAGCATTTTTATAAAAATGTTTTTTTTAAATTGGATATAGCTGCATTGACAACGATTTTTCTTAATTATTTTTTTTTAAAAAAATTTTTTTTTTTTTAAATCCCTACCTTGGCAGCGATTTTACTGATTTTTTTTTTTTATAAAAAAGATGAAATCGCAGAGAAAGACGATCAAACAATTTCCAATCATGGTCCTTGCGAATCGGATCATCAATATAATATACAAAAATAAATTCCAGATATTTGAGATCTTTCTCTTTGAATAAGATCTCAATTCCGGCAACGGTTTCATTAGATATCTTACAACTAGAATCCCTCTTTTTTTCGATCCAGTTCCTCGGCTTTGGCAGCGATTTTAGTGATTTTTTTTAAAAATGAAATCACCGCCTTGGCAGCGATTTTTGGTGGAAAATAATTTTTAATTTTTTTTTTTGAAATATTCTATATACTAGTAACCTCTAGTTCTAAAAGTAATTTTTTTTTATTATAAATCGCTGTATTTTGGTGATTAGTCTAGTTCTAGAAGTAATTTGATGCAGTTTCACTTGTGAGAAATTTAAACAAAAATATTTTTTAAAAAGACAAAAATTAAAAATCCACTAGAATCGCTGTCTTGACAGCAATTTCTTAAAAAAACAAATTTTATAATAACGCCTGATTTCCAATTAAAAGAAAAAAAAAATAACAAAAATCGCTGCCAAAGCAGTGATTTCAAAAAATAATAAAAATTCCTCTTTAAAAGAATTGTAAAAACGTTTCAGAGCAGCGATTTTTAATTTTTTTTTTGAAGTTAACGGCGTTAAAATAAATCTCTACGTCAGAAGAGATTTTACCCTTTTGATCAGACTGTTGAGAATAAATCTGTAACAGAAATAATAATTGTGGTAATAAAGGCAATAAATGCGGAACACAACAATACGGTTAATCAATGAGAATAAAAGAGAAATAATGACACCAAGATTTTACGTGAAAACCCTCCTAAATAAGGGAAAAACCACGACCCGAGAGGAGCAACAAATATCACTATAGTAAGGATTTTACACTTGTATGTCTGAGTAAAAACTCCAAAGACCACTACACATTCAAAAGAAATAACACTTTTTTGAATTTTTCACCTCACTACAATATCGCACTCTCTATTTTTCTTCACAGATTATTTTCCTCTGTGATGCCTCACTCTTCTTTCTCTCCTTTGTAATTCTTTTTTTTTGGTGCATTTTGGAAATGAGCAAGAGCTTTGTATTTATAGGAAAATCTACTCCTAATGATGTCACCAGTGACATCACAAAGAACACAAAGTTTCAACCTTTTCACCTATGAAGAAATCTTGCTAAGATTTTAGTTGAAAATTTCAGCACCAAATCTGCCAAACTTTGAAATTGGCAGAGAGTTATTCAAAGTTTGCTACATGGGGATGGACCCCACAATCTCCCCCTCCAGACCCATTCATCCTGAAGGAGGTAGCTCTAGGTTTCTAGCTTGAGTACAGGCCGACAAGTTCTTTGCATAGCTCAAACTTGTCCCTTGATACCACCTTGGTCAGCATATCTGAAGGGTTTTCACAAGTAGGGATCTTCATGACCTGCATAGATCTGTCCTCTATCTTTTCACGAATCTAGTGATATCTCACGTCAATATGCTTCATCCTTGCATGGTACATGGTGTTCTTGCTCAAGTCTATTGCACTCTGACTGTCACAATAGACGACATACTCCTTCTGATGCAATTCAAGTTCTTGAAGAAATCGTTTCAGCCATACCATCTCTTTGCCAGCTTCAGTAGCTGCAATATATTCTGCCTCAGTTGTAGAGAGTGCGACACACTTCTGCAACTTTGACTGCCATGATATAGCTCCCCCTGAAAATGTAAACAAATATCCCGTAGTGGATTTTCTATTATCGAGGTCACCTGCCATATCAGCATCAGTATAGCCCTTCAAGATTGGATCAGATCCTTTAAAACACAAGCAATCTCTTGTGGTACCTCTTAGATACCTGAGTATCCACTTAACTGCCTCCCAGTGTTCTTTTCCAGGATTTTCAAGGAATCTGCTAACAACACCAACTGCATGAGCAATATCAGGTCTTGTACACACCATCGCATACATCAAACTCCCCACTGCGAAGAATAAGGAACTTTAGCCATTCTCTCTTTCTCTTCTTTTATTGTAGGACACATCTGTTTGCTCAACTTCAGATGACTCGCAAGAGGCGTGCTAACAGGTTTAGCACTCTTCATGTTGAAGCGTTCTAGTACACGTTCAATGTACTTCTCTTGAGATAGCCACAACTTTCTTTTTGTTCGTTCTCGAACAATCTTCATCCCTAGAATTTGTTGTGCTGGGCCCAAGTCTTTCATGTCAAATGACTTGGACAAATCTTTCTTCAACTTTGCAATCAGCTCTTTGTCTTGTCCTACAATTAAGATGTCATCCACATATAACAACAAAATAATAAAATTGTTGTCAGAAATTTTTTTGAAGTATACACATGGATCAGAATAGGTCTTTGTGTACGTTTGACTTTTCATGAAAGAGTCAAACTTTTTGTACCATTGCCTTGGGGCATGTTTCAACCCATAAAGACTCTTATTCAATTTGCACACCATGTGTTTCTTTCCAGATACTTCAAATCCCTCTGGTTGCTCCATATAAATCTCTTCTTCCAAATCTCCGTGAAGAAATGCAGTTTTCACGTCCAATTGCTCCACTTCAAGATCTAGACTAGCTGTTATGCTCAAAATAGTTCGAATAGAAGTCATTTTGACAATAGGTAAAAAAATTTCATCAAAATCAATACCTTTCTTTTGTTCGAAGCCTTTTACAATCAATCGAGCTTTGTACCTCACCAACTTGCCATTTCCATCTTTCTTGAGTTTAAAGACCCATTTGCACTTAAGTGGTCTTTTTCCTTTTGGAAGTTCAACTAGCTGGTATGTGCCATTTTTCTGTAGAGATCCCATCTCTTCGTTCATGACTTTCATCCATAGGCTCTTTTCTGGGTGAGACAACACCTCATTAAGACTTTCTGGCTCATTTTCATCATTGATAAGGACATACTCTGAGGAAGGGTATTTGGTTGATTCTACCCTTTGTCTTTCTGATCTCTCCTCAGAGGTTGAGATTGTTCTTCTTCTGGGTACTCCATTTGCTCGGTATTATCACCAAGTTGCTCCCCATGCTCAACAATCTCATCAGGTTACTCTTCATGCTCAGCAACTTCATCAATCATACTTTCTGCACTTATGGGATGGTTAGAAGAAGAAGGAATAGTAACAAGATTAGGGACTATACCATTCTTTTTCTTGGCCTTCTAGGAAAGATCATCGGCAGTTCCAACTTCACATTCTCGAAAGATTACATCTCTACTTCTGATGACCTTCTTTTTTACAAGATCCGATAGTCTGTACCCGAATTCTTCATCCCCATATCCGATGAATATGCAAGGAACTGATTTATCATCTAGCTTAGTTCTTTGCTCCTTCGGTACATGTGCAAAAGCTTTGCAACTGAACACCTTTAGGTGCGAGTAAGATATCTCTTTGTTGGTCCAAACTCTCTCCAAAATGTCAAACTACAACGGAACTGATGGACTACGATTGATAAGATAACACGCTGTCCGAACTGCTTCACCCCAGAATGTCTTGGGTAATTTAGCCATTCTGAGCATGCTTCTCACCTTCTCAACAATGGTGCGATTCATTCTCTCAGCTACACCATTGTGTTGTGGGGTTCCAGGAACTGTATTTTCATGTCTGATTCCATGGTTTGAACAATACTCTTCAAATTCTCTTGAAGTGTACTTACCTCCATTGTCGGTTCGGAGACGTTTTAGCTTTTGACCTGTCTCTCTTTCTATCAGAGCATGAAACTTTTGAAATACTTGACACACCTGATCTTTGGTTCTCAATATATAAACTCATAATTTTCGAGAAGTGTCATCAATAAAGGTAACAAAGTATTTATAACCTCCTATTGATTCTATCTCCATTGGACCACAAACATCAGAATATAGCAATTTCTGGCCTTCGATTTTGATCGGACCTTTGACTTTTCACGAGCTCCGGATCTACCATAGTTACTTGAGCTCCTTCGGTAACTTCTGCCTCTACTTTCCGTGATAAGAGATTGTCCGTGATTTTCAGGCCTTTTTCTCATCTTCTCATTAAGCAAAAGGGCTGATGTGACATCCTTCAACTCAATAGAGTCCTTATCATGTAAAATGGTTGTTGCTAAAGTATCGTAGGAAGATGGAAACGAGTTTAGGAGCACTATGGCTTTATCTTCATCCTCGATCTTTACTCCGAGGTTTGCTAGCTGCGTGATTAGTCCATTAAGTACATTTAAATGAGACAACAAATTTATACCTTCACCCATATGTAGCGCATATAACTGCTTCTTCAGGTATAATTTATTTGTCCGCGTTTTGGACATGTATAGATTTTTTAACTTTGTTAAATACCACATGCACTCTCTTCATTGATGATGTTATTAACTACATCATCTGTTATGTGCAATCTGATTACACTAGCAGCCTTTTCATCCATTTCTTCTCAATCCTCAAGTTTCATGGATTCGGGCTTTTTGGATTTGCCGCCTAGTGCCTTATGCAACCCTGTTGGATGAGCAAGTCTTTCATCCTTCTCTGCCACGTTGATAAACGCTATCACCGTTGAATTTTGCTACCTCGTACTTTACTCCAGACATTTTTTTATTGAGTATAGTACAATAAGCTGCAAAAAATATTTCTGTGAATGAGCAGAACCTGTGCTCCAATACCAATTGTTGGGAATAAATCCGTAACAGAAATAATATTTGCGGTAATAAAGGCAATAAATGCGGAACACAACAATACGGTTAATTAACGAGAATAAAAGAGAAATAATGACACCAAGATTTTACGTGGAAACCCTCCTAAATAAGGGAAAAACCACGACCCGAGAGGAGCAACAAATATCACTATAGTAAGGATTTTACACTTGTATGTCTGAGTAAAACTCCAAAGACCACTACACATTCAAAAGAAATAACACTTTTTTGAATTTTCCACCTCACTACAATATCGCTCACACTCTCTATTTTTCTTCAGAGATTATTTTCCTCTGTGATGCCTCACTCTTCTTTCTCTCCTTTGTAATTCTTTTTTTTTTTGTGCACTTTTGAAATGAGCAAGAGCTTTGTATTTATAGGAAAAGCTACTCCTAATGATGTCACCAGTGACATCACAAAGAACACAAAGTTTCAACCTTTTCACCTATGAAGAAATCTTGCTAAGATTTTAGTTGAAAATTTCAGCACCAAATCTGCCAAACTTTGAAATTGGCAGAGAGTTATTCAAAGTTTGCTATATGGGGATGGACCCCACACATACAATATATATGTGAGCTCATTTTGTAATGACAGGGGTATATATGAGCCGTTTGTATAACGGTAAGGGCATATATGAGTCACTTTCATAACGAGGGATAAATCAATTCCAAATGAAAAAGTTGAGGGATATATCAAACCCTTTTCTCTTATAACTTTATTAGTTTATGGTTCTTTTTTACAGACAAAAGAACTAATTATGTTTTTGAAAAAATCTAAACGTAGACATTATGAAGATTGTCCATTTTACCAGAAATGTTGAATATGCTAAGTATAATAATGAATGTTAAGGGCTTGTTTGCATCCTTTGAGAGGACGAGGACGCGGGTCACATCTAGGGGTTTACTATCCGGGTGTGACAGACTGTCTAAGCAAAAAGGGTAAGTATGCTTCTTATATGAGGAAGAGGACGTCGGTTACGCCTAGGGGGTACTTTGGGTCGTAACAAACTTGGTATCAGAACATGAGGTTGAAGTTATCTTAGGATTGATGTCTCACTAAACCACATCTATGTAGGATCTTATTCATAATTGTTAAGTGCGCACACTTACGAAAGAGAGACTATGTGATACTTATCAACTTTTGTTCTCTTGTTATGCCTTCGTCGTGTCTAAGAATTGTAGGTCTATTTAAACGTTTCCTTTTATTGTGATTATAGGTAATTAATACAAGGAGGAAAAGTTCTCCAAGGGACGAAGAGGAGAAGTTGAATGAGTAAGTTCCCCCTCAAGCTACTCAAAACCCTCAAGTTCCTACTGAAGAAGGGGTTATGTCTAACGTTGAGATAAGGTCGTCCATTCATAGCTTGACCCAAGTGTTTACTACTTAAGTGGCTAGGGATGCTAGGGTGCAAGTGGACCCCAATGCTAACAGTATTGCTTCAAGGATTAGCGACCTTTAAAGGATGAATTCTCATACTTTCTTTGGTTCTAAGATGGAGGAGGACCCACAAAGGTTCATTGATGAAGTGTTCAAAGTTCTTGATGCTACGTGGTTGTCTTCTAAAGAAAAGGCGGAACTTAGCTGCCTACAACATCAAATATGTGGCTCAAGTGTTGTATGAGCAATGGAAAGATGAGAGGCCTGTTAGAGAAGGCTAGGTTTCTTGGGAGGCTCTCAAGACGAATTTCCTTGAGAGTTTCTTTCCTTAGAAATCAAGGTAGAGGAAAATGCAAGAATTCATCAACCTTCGTCGAGGGGGTATTATCATGAAGGAGTATAGCCTCAAGGTTACTCAACTATCAAAGCATGCTCCTACTATGGTTGCGGATTTTAGGGCAAAAATGAACAAATTTGTCATGGGGATATCCGATCTTGTGGTTAGTGAGTTTATGTTTGCTATATTCAGGAGCAAAAGCTTAAGCAAGTTGGTAGACTTTTGAAGAAGGTGACAGCCGAAGATGGGATTTCTTTTAAGACTAAATTATTCAAGACAAATAAAGGTTCAATAAGATGTTTCCAATCAAGGCCCTTCTAATGCTACAAGGGTCACCAAGAGTAAAGTGTCTACTCCTAAGCCCCAAGATTGGAAAGGTGGTAAATCTTATGTTGAGAAGCCCCTTTGTGAAAACTGTGATAAGAGACATGATGGTAAGTGCATAGTTGGAATGAGTAATTGCTTTGTTTGTTGCAAGACTGATACCATGAAGAGAGATTTCCATATAACGAAAGCTCAAGGAAGGGAAAATTCTCAAGAAAAGCTAGTGCCCCAAATTCGGTTTCTCCCAAGAAGAATCACTTTATGCTCTCCAATCTCGATGTGATCAAGAGAGCTCACCAAACATGGTTATCTGTATTTTACAATTATTTTCTTTTGATGTATATGTTTTATTAGATCCGGGAGCTACATTTTCATTTGTGACCCCTGTTGTATCCATGATTTTTTATATTCTACACGACATATTAAATGAACCTTTCTCGGTTTCTACCAGGTGGAAGATTTTTTGTTGGCTAAAAGATTATATAAAGGTTGTCTTATTTCCTTGACTAATAGAGTTACGTTAGTTGACTTAATAGAACTTGATATGCTAGATTATAATGTCATATTGGGGATGGATTGGTTGCATGCTTGCTTTGCCTCTATTGATTGTAAGACAAGGATAGTCAAATTTCAATTTCCAAATGAACCCATTTTTGAGTGGAGAGGAGGAAACTCAAATCCTAGGAGTGAGATCATATTTAGAATAAAAGCTTGCAAGTTGATTGCAAAGAGTTGACTCTATCACATATTTAGAGTTAGAGATCTTGAATCAGAGGTTCCTACCTTAGATTCGGTACCCATAGTGAAGGAATTTTTTATGCTTTTTTCTGATGACCTACCTAGAATTCTTTCCGAATGGGAAATTGACTTAACCATAGAATTATTGCCGGATACACAACTTATTTCTATCCCTCCTTATCGGACGGCCCCGACCTAGTTGAAAGAACTAATGGATTAACTAAAGAATTTGTTACATAAGGGTTTTATACAACTAATCATATCTCCATGGGGTTCCTCTTTATTGTTTGTGAAGAAGAAGGATGGGTCTTTGAGAATGTGTATCAACTATCATCGATAGAACAAAGTCACCATAAAGAATAAGTACCCACTCCCTAGGTTCGATGATTTATTTTGATAAACTCCAAGGAGCGAGTTACTTTTCAAAGATTGACCTGAGATAGGGTTATCACCAACTTAGAGTGAGGGAGGTTTATATTTCAAAAATTGCTTTTGGAACAAGATATGGTCACTTTCAAATCCTAGTTATGTCATTTGGTAAACCTAATGCACCGACGACTTTCTTGGACCTTATTAATCGAGTATTTAGAAAGTATCTTTATTTGTTAGTGATTGTCTCATTGATGATACTTTGTTATACTCGAGGAGTGAGTATGATATTATGAGTCATTTGAGAACAGTTTTGCAAGTTCTCAAGGATAACCAACTTTTTGCAAAATTTAGTAAATGTGAATTTTGGTTGAGGTCAGTTACTTTTCTTGGGCACATGATATCTTGTGAAGTGGTTGAGGTCGATCCGAGGAAGACTGAAGTGGTCAAAAGTTGGCCTAGACCTTTGAATCTTACCGACATCCGAAGTTTCCTAGGGTTGGCCGGTTACAATAGGAGGTTTGTTGAGGGATTTTAATCTATCACATATCCATTAACATCCTTAACCCAAAAGAAGTCCAAGTTCAAGTGGCTGGAATCTTGTGAAGAGAGTTTCCTATTTTTGAAAGATAGACTCACCTCCGCTCCATTATTAACTTTAAAGAAGGGTACTAAAGGGTTTTTGCTTTATAATGATGTTTCCCGAGTGGGTCTGGGATGTGTTGTTAAGCAACATGGAAAGGTGATAGTGTATGCTTCAGGAAACTCAAAAAACATGAGAAGAACTTCCAAACGCATGATCTTCACCTTGCGGCGGTAGTTTTTGCCTTAAAGATTTGGATACACTATCTCTATAGGGTACATGTAGATGTTTTCACGATCACAAGAGCCTTCAATACGTATTCACTAAAAAAGACTTGAAGCTATGTCAAACGAGATGGTAAGAACTTTTAAATGACTATGACATGAGTGTGCTTTACCATCCCAAGAAAGCTAATGTGGTCGTGGATGCCTTAAGTAGAGTATTGGTGGGTAGTGTGACTCAAGTGGTTGACGATAAGAAAGAGCTAGTGAAAGTGGTTCAAGGTTGCCTTGATTTGGTGTTCAACTAGAAGACTTTCCAAAAGGTGGTTTTATGGTTCACCACAATTTTGAGTCCTTTTTAGTGGTAGGGGTATAATCCAAGAAACACCTTGATCCTCTATTGATGGAGTTGAAGGAAACGGTCCTTAGTAAATGTATTAAGTGTTTCTCTCAAAGAGAATATGGGGTGCTTAGACACAAAGGAAGATTGTGTGTACCGTGGATGGCTTGAGGGAATTGATCATGGAAGAGTCTCATAGATCCCGATATTCCATTCACCCGGGTGCCACAAAGATGTAATGCGACATGAGGGAAACTTATTGGTGGAATGGTATGAAAAGAGACAATGGATTTTGTTATTGAATGCACAAATTGCTAACAAGTCAAACAAGAGCATCAAAGGCTGGGTGGCTTGACTCAGAATATAGATATTCCCACGTGGAAGTGGGAGGATATTAACATGGACTTCATAGTTGGGTTTCCTAGAACCCGAAGGCAACACGCCTTGACATTGGTCATTGTGGATAGATTTACCTAGTTGGCACATTTTATTCATGTCAAAGTAAATTATTCAGCGGCAGATTATGACAAATTGTACCTCACAAAATTACTGAAGCTACATGGAGCCTCTTTATCCATCATCTTGGATATGGTCACTCAATATACCTTTCATATTTGGAAGGATTTTTTAAGTGGGATTGGTATGAAAGTGAAGCTTAGTAACGCCGTTCATCTTAAGATGGATGGTCAAGCGGAACGCACTATCAAAACCCTAGAATATATGTTGAGGGCGTACGTCATCGACTTCAAGGGTAATTGGGATGACCACCTACCTTTGAAAAAATAATCCTACAACTATTTTGAGCATTGAGTATATGCATGGAACCTTTTGAGGCACTCTATGTGAGGAGGTGTAGATCCCCTGTTAGGTGGTATGAGGTAGGTTAGAATTCTCTACTTGGTCTCAACATAGTTTATGAAACCCTCAAGAAGGTTCGGCTTATAAGGGACAGACAAAAAACGACTCAAAGACATCAAAAATCTTATGCTAAAAATAGAAAGAGGGACCTTGAATTTCTTAAGTAGGAGATCGGTTCTATATAAAAATTTCACCCATGAAAAGGGTGATGAGGTTTTGAAAGAAGGGGAAACTTAGTCCCCGGTTGTGGGGTCGTATAAAATTTTAAAGTGAGTTGGGAGTGTGGAGTATTAGTTGAAATTGCCCAATGAGTTGTCAATGATTCACCTGGTATTCCATGTTTCTATACTAAAATGAGCAAAGGGAATCCAATTCCCATTCTTCTTCTACAAGGTTTAGGTGTCAAAGAGGACCTTTGTTATGAAGAGGGCCCGGTTGAAATCATGGATCGTCAAGTTAAGAAATTGAAGAATAAGGAGGTTGCCTCCGTAAAAGTTCTATGGGGGAACCACCTAGTTGAGGGAACAACATGGGAGGACGAGGCCAACATGAAGTACCGCTATCCTCACCTTTTTCCTCTAACTCTTAGCCCAGGCTGAGGTTAGTAGTTCCGTATATGATTATCATGAATAATATTGAACTTATCATGCTTTTTTAAATGTCTGCATATTGATGTAGAAATTCATGCTTAAGTTGAGTTCTTTTCTTCTCCATGAAATGTGTTTCTTATGGTTGATTTTAATTTAAGTATGTGGTATGCTATAAGTAATGGAAGTTCTATTAAACAGAATTGGTGTTGTTTTGACAAGAAATCAGTATGGCAACTCTTGATGTTCGTATTGAGCTTATATTGAGAAGAAGAAGGTAGTTCCTTATTTAATTATGTGAAAAGTTGAGCTTATGTATGTGATATGTTGTGGATTAACTTCGTATATGTTAAATCTATGACTATATGTTAAAATAAGTGGAGAATCCCTTCAATGAGTTGTGATCATTTTATATATATTTCTTGTTTGTTGGTTGGCTGCTAGTCTTGAATATCTTCTTCCTATAAAGGTCTAAGGTGTCATGAGGGGACAAATGTTCCTAAAGGGTGGGATATTCACACACCCCAAAAATTCCATGAACTATACTAGAGACTCATATGTTGAATATTTATTATTTTAGACCTAAATAAGCGTATTTGACTTGTTTGAGAAGTATTAGATCCAAAACATCAAAAAAAAAGGTCATAACGTTCAGAAACTAGCGAAATTTAGGTAGTAGAGGTCCCTACGTTTGGTGAGGGTTTGGGAGGGTCATATTAAGTATTAAACTTGTAAAAATACTTTAATGAGGTAAAGTATAGTATATATGGTCATAACATACATTCATGACTCTCGAAGGACCATTGGAAGGGTCCTTGAGGAGTACACAAACTTTGGCGAGTAGGCTACAGAAGCAACTTGCAACCAGCCAGGAATCGGAAGTCACTGCGCATCGCGCAGCCAGCATAAGGCGGAAAAATTTTGCCTCGCGAGATTGGGACTCCACGATGTGCAAAGTCTCAATCCGGATTTTTTTAAAAATATATGGAATTGACCCTGCAACGTAGCAAACTCCCAGATCCGTAGGCATCATTTAAAGACAATTTGACTTCAAAAAAGAGCAAATTAAGTGAGGGGTCTTTTGGGTAATTTAAAGGGTGACTACATAATATTTTTGGGTAAGTTTTATGTCACTTTTAACACTCAAATCAAATCCCATAGTTGAAGTCAAAAATCACTCTCTTCTCTCTCAAATTCTCTCTTCCTCCAAACCTCGTTTGAGGACCACTAGATCTCCAAGAAGAAGGTAAGGTCTTCAAGATTCAAGCCAATTTCGTGGCTTTATCATAACTAAGGTATGGTTTAGTTCACTCTTGGTATTCCTTCCTCGAAGAGGTCCTTCCAAAAGAAGATTTCTAAATCCTCCAAAACAAAGTTTTTCTTCTTACATGGGTCTTCATTGAAAAACAAAAATATGAATAAATTGTGATGAATTAATGTTGTTTAAGTATATATTGGTTGTTTATTGATGATTTCCAATTAGATTCCCTTAGACCCATGTCTTTTCCCCAATTTTATGAAAACCTTCAATTATTGGGGTGAGTTGTGAAGATAATTAATAAGTAGGTTGACTACATTGTTGTTAATTATATAATTGCTTATATAATTTACCTTGTTTATATAATTGGTTATGTATTCTTTTTAATGGAAGTATGAAGGTTCTTGAAGAGGGCAAGAAGTTATGTTGATTGGTTTTTCTCTGATTCAATTGTGAATTATGAGTTACTTAGATAGTAATGCTCCTATGTCTAATAGGTGGTTGCGATGTTGATGCTAGGAATTCCTCATCCTTAACCATAAGACATTGTATTTGACATGAATTATGTATGTATGAGATAATACAAATATTATATGATTGGAAGTAGTTTCTCATGATTATAATAAAGTGTTAAGTGGAAGGTTTAATCATTTGTGAAGTAGTGTCTAAAGTGAAAGGAATATTCTCACTTATGATGACCTATTAGGTAATATGATAAGATGTTGACATTGGGGTCGGGAAGATAATTATGTGAATGAGATGGAGGTCTCACGTTTAGTAAGTCCGGCCTCCCATATTGGTTTCCTCAAGTTAGTAAGTCCAGATCCCCAAAAATATGTGTTGTCTCATGAGATGGAAACCTCCACATCTATAAAGTCAAGGTTTCTAGTAACAATCTTCTTTACCCTTCACTATGTGCCCACAGGAGGACTCTAGCTAATTTGATCCACCTAGATAGCTATGTAGAATGGTTGCGCCTTAGGAAAGTGTTAACCCTCTCTTTTCAGTGTGGGAGTAGAACACTGGATTCCATGTAGGTCACATGGTCTCATGTCAATTATTGCACTCTTTCCCCAATGTTAAAGTAAATAAACAAGTTATGTAAGTGAACTCTTATTATGTTCGTCTTAAAGGCTACTACATAGCGTGAGGGGGGTTTGCGACTTCTCTTACACATTGCACATATGGGATCCTAAGGAATGGTTCTAGAAGTGTTCTTTTGTGATCATGATCATGATTATGATTATATTGTTGTTTTATGAATAGTATTGATGTATGAAGCATGTCATGAAAATTGAGATAATATGTTATAAATATGAAATGGATTGCTTAATGTGATACTTAGCTTTGTATAGGTTATGGGGCTTTATTCTTTGCATCTCAATAGTGTTGCTTGAGTTGCTGGTATGTTGGGTTGACTTATGATGTTCCATATATGTGCATATTAATTTTGTTGATATATTTTATGGTTTTGACTAAATGTTGCCTTGTCTTATACATTATTGATTTTTATGCATAGGGACCATACTTAGTATATGTGTTGTACTAACCATGTTTCTTCCTTTTTTTCCCAAACACTGTAGGTTTGGGACATTGTGGTATCTTGAGGCTAAATCAAGAAGTCTTGGAATAGACTCTCCATGTTTTGGTAGGTCCTCTAGTTTGAGGATGATACCACCTACTCTACCTTAGATGTACTTGTGTCCTAAGGCATTCTTTTATCTCCTATTGTGGAAGATGTTGATGTAAGCCCTATGTGGCTATTATTAATTTTCATAAGGGCTACGCCCGAATGTTTTAGTTCATTTGTTTTAATGTGAGATAAGGTATTCGACTAAATTCCTATGTATTGCTATTATTTTCTAAGTGAGAAGTCTAAGTAAGATTCCTATGTGAGGAGTCTATATAAACTCCATAAATAGTATGTGAGAGGTCTATGTAAATCTCATTTACATATATATATATATATATATATATATATATATATATATATATATATATATATATATATATATAACTATATGTTTTAGTTTTCCGCACTTTTTACCTATGATATGTGATGAGGAATGCTAAGAGGCTTGTCTAAGTATTCTTCGAGGACGAGGACGCTGGTTACACCTGCGGGTACTTTGGATTGTAACAAACTTGGTATCAGAGCATAAGGTTGAAGTTATCTTAGGATTGATGTCTCAATAAACCATGTCTATGTAGGTTTTTATTCATAATTGTTAAGCGCGCCACACTTATGAATGAGAGACTATGTGATGCTTCGGAACTTTCGCTCTCTTGTTATTCCTTAGTCGTGCCTAAGATTCGTAGCTCTATTTAGTAATTTACTCTAATCCTTTTATTGTGCTTATAGGCAATGAATATAAGGACGAACAATGCTCGAAGGGCCGGTTAGGAGAATTATGAATTAATTAGTTCCCCCCAAGCTTCTCAAACCCTTAAGTTCCTATTGAAGAAGGGGCTCTGTCTAACGTCGAGATAAGGCCGACCATTCATAGCTTAACCCAAGTGTTGACTACTCAAGTGGCAAGGGATTCTATGGTGCAAGTGAAACCCAAAGCTAAAACTACCGCATCAAGGGTTAGGTACTTCAAAATGATGAATCCCTCTACTTTCTTTGGTTCTAAGATGAAGGAGGACCCACAAGAGTTCATTGATGAATTGTTCAAAGTGTTGTTGCTATTGAAGTGTCTTCTCAAAAAAGGAGGAACTAGCCGCCTACCAACTCAACGATGTGGCTCAAGTATGGTATGAGCAATGGAAAGATGAGAGGCCGGTTAGAGAAGAGATAATACTTTTGAGGCTTTCAAGACGCCTTTCCTTGATAGAATCTTTTCCTTTAATTAAGGGAGAGAAAAATGCAAGAATTCATCAACCTTCATCAAGAGGGTATGAGTTTATAGACGTATAACCTCAATTTCACTCAATAATGAAAGTATGATCCTACTATGGTTGCGGATTCTAGGGCTAAGATGAACAAATTTGTCATGGGAATATCCGATCTTGTGGTTACTGAGTTTAGGTCGGCTATGTTGATTCCTATCTTTGATATTTCTCATCTAATGGTTCATGACGAACAAATTAAGGAGAAAAATCTTAAGCAAGTTGGTAGAGAGTTGAAAAAGGTGAGTGTCAAAAATGGGAATTCTTCTAAGACTAGTTCGAGGTTCAAGACAAACCAATGTTCAAGAAGAGGTTTTCCAATAAAGTCCCTTTTAATTCTCCAAGGGTCAACAAAAGTAAAGTGTCTACTCCGAAGCACCAAGAAGGGAAAAGTGGTTGATCTTACGTTGAATCTTATTGCCGAATACACAACCTATTTCAATCCCACTTTATCTGATGTCCTTGGCCGAGTTGAAAAAATTAAAGGCTCAACTCTACGAGATGAAGGTTTTATACAACCAAGCATATCTCCATGGGGTTCCCCAATTTTGTTTGTGAAGAAGAAGAGGGGGTCTTTGAGAATGTGTATCGACTATCGTTAATTTAACAAAGTCACTTTAGAATAGTTTTGCATGTTCTCAAGGATAAAAAACTTAAAGCTAAATTTAGTAAATGTGAATTTTTGTTAGGGTGGGTTGCTTTTCTTGGGCACATTTTATCTTGTGATGGGGTTGAGGTAGATCCGAGGATGATGGAAATGGTCGAAAGTTAGCTTAGACCTTTGAATCCCATCGACATCTGAAGTTTCCTAGGGTTGGACGATTACTATAAGAGGTTTGTTGAGAGATTTTCATCTATCACATCTCCATTAACGACCTTAAACCAAAAAAAAGTCCAAGTTCAAATGGTCGGAATATGTAAAGAGAGTTTCCAATTAATAAAAGATAGACTCACGTCCTCTCTAGTATTGACTTTACCGGAGGGTACCTAAGGGCTTATGGTTTATTGTAAAGTTTCTCAAGTGGGTCTAAGATGTGTTCTTGTAACAACCCTTAAAGAATGAATAGGCTAAGTAATGCTTAATATGTGTAGAATGCCTACAATTAGACCGGATTCACACGGATTGATGCGCGTAGAAAAGACCTATGAATCCTTGATACAGCCAATCCAACTAACTTGGGGAGTTAGTTGATCTAGAAAAGGTTGGGTCCAACCATGTAGGGCTCTAGAATACGAAGATTTACATGAAAGAGTCTTTACCGGACCTAAAAGAGAAAATATTAGGTTTGGAGGGTCTACGGGTAAAATTGTATTTTTCCAAACTAAGGGTAGTATCCTAATTACCCTAATTATATAGTTAGTTATTTAATTAATAAGGTGGAGGGGAATTTTGGGGAGAGAGGACCGAAAATTGGCTCTTGAATTGAAGTCTTGCTCCACTCGGGTTCGAACCTAGGTTGAAGCAATGAATAAAATTATTTTTAATTTAAGTTGGTAAATTAATGTAATTAATTTATATTTATTATTTATTAGATGATTTAAAATAAAAGGAAATCATTTTTTTAATAATTAAATAAAAAAAACCTTATTTGACTAAATCCTAAACTACACTCCTAATCCAAAGAAAACTCTTCTCTCCCACGCTCATCTTTCTCTCACGTCCCTATCACTCTCACTCACAATTCTCTATGATATATAACTTCAAAAAACAGTAGGTAAACAAAAGTTCTTAGTACTTGAAGAACTCACAACTAAAATATAACAAAACAAACGAAATCAATCACGTAGGCAAAGAGAAGTTTGTCCGTCGAGTTGGTGTTGACTTTAAAGCGATTTGGACGTGATTTTTGGAGAATATTTTGGGAATCAAGTCAAGGTTTGAACGTTATAAGAGTTATGGGTTTTCTTACTCTTGGTACCTTTACCAAGAGACCCTTAAGACTTATATGAATCTACTCGAATACTAGGGTTGTTCCCCTTCTTGTCGAACTCCTTGTCCCTAGTATCCCTTTGATCTCAACGGGAAATAGGTTAGAGATCATGTTGTTGGTATGTTTGCTGGTATTTAAAGTATGAAGTTTGATTTTCGTGATAATGTGTTCTTGTTATGTGTTGGGAATTGTAAGCATGTTAAATTATGTCAACCGAAAGTGTGTGAAAATGTTTTGATGGTTGAATTTTATGTGCGAATGTCTGTGTAAATCATGAGGTGTAAAAGTGTTGTAATGTTTCTGGATGAAAAGGTAATTCTTGGCTGAATATAATCATAAAAAGATAACACTTAAAGGTGCATCAAATGATCCACGAAATGCCTTAAGAATTAACGTATGAATGATGATAAAAAGAAGCTGAAATAGTGAACAAATTTCCAGCATTTGGTAGGTTGGGTTCGGCCAAATAAAATGGTACAAAATGCAATGAAAAATGAATATAAAATAAGTGATATGACTAAGTATTGAACCCAAGACATCATTACATGGAAGGTACAAAAAAATCAAAAAAAGATTATTACAAAAATTGATTGGAAAAGACAAAATTTCCAGCCTGCTCAAAATTGTAGTCTCGACCAACTATTAAAAAATGATCTTCGGTTAAAAAAATTTTAAAATGTGAGGTCATTTGGGGATTGAAACCATTACCCCACTAAATGAAAATTTCATTAAAAAATTGTGAGGAAAATTCAAGGAAAAATAGATGTAGTGAGTGGGGATTGAACCCACAACCTCTTGAATGGATGAGAGAGTTAGGAGAAAAATAAAGTAGAAAATAACTGTGGATAGTGGGGATAGATCCCACAACCTCTTGGATAGGAGAGAAAGTTAAGATATAAAAAAATGGAAAATAATGAGCTTGTGGGGGATTGAACACACAACCTCCTTGACTTAAACGAAAAAGGAGAGGAGAAAAAGAAATGAAATATTATGGGGTTGATGGGAATTGAACTAGGGTCCCCCAAATCAGAAAAATGTGATTATAGAGTTTCAAATAAGATTAAGTGTTTTTCAAGGGATTCGAAATCGGGTTCCCTTTCCCAATTCCGTATTGACACATAAGTCATACGTAAGTAAATATTTAATGAATGCTGCCTCTAAAGATCGAAATAAATATCTTTGCATATCTACAAGATGTATAAGTCTTGTACCACATAATCTTGGGTTAATATGAATAACTTAGACAAACTATGAATGAAGCCCCATGGCTTGTATGTAGAGACCCATCAGTCTAGCATGCGTTTAAATGTAAGTGAACCTAAGGTGTATGAAATGAAATGATGAAACCCTAGAAGGGTTAAGTATGAGTGTAAAATATACTAAATGTCCATGTGCATTGGCATATGATGAAATGAATAATGAAATGATGAAACCCTAGAAGGGTTAAATAAGAGTGTGAAACACACCAAATGGCAAAGTGCATTGACATATGATGAAATGAACATTCACATAAAAAAGTGTGAGTAACTATGAAGATCAAATGTGATAATGATAATGATTGTGGTGACAAAATTATATGAGGCTAATGTAAAAGATGAGAAAAATCTCAAATGAGCCTAAGTAAATGTTACAAAAACATACTCACCTATGAGAGTGTAAAAGTTAAAGAAGAGATCAGTCTCTATCAACACTCTAATGAAAGTATTGATATTAACACACTTAATACTAATGATGAGATGAGAAATCATCTATTGACAATGATGTCCTCATACTAGAAGCCAGCTTCCATGATGTATGATATGAATGTAATAGAACTTTATACTAAGAACCGATAGACTAGCTATGAGAGGTGATGCCTTCTTTTTGGAAGGGCGGAGGTTCACGTAACTCTCATGAGATGAGACTGTCCGTCATGCCGCGTATGGGTCTCCTTATATCTCCTAGTCTTCGAACTTATACTGCCAATATAGGGATCTGGCGGGATTCAATTCCCATGTACACTAGCATGTTTTGGGTCACTTTAGCCGGTGATTCCACCTCTTTTCGGTGTGGGGTTTCATGACACTGAATTTCATGATGCTCACATGATCTATGTCAATTAAAGCTAAAGTTCCCAATAAATGAATGAGGCAACCCTGAAATGATGCACATAATAAAATGAACAAAACCAAAGGTGTTAGGATAGGATAATGAAGAGGTGATTTAGATTCATGTAATGACATTTGGTCATTCTTGGTCATTGCACAACGAACCCTATGGAAGTCTTAAACTACATCCTAGGTATAGCTGGTGTTCACACTGGCCCATGAATAAAATGAAATGAAGTACGTATGAATGAACGAAGCTAACTCTATGTTTGCTAAAGCAGACTCCCTATTTGAGGTCCCATATGTTGAGCCCTCATTTTTGGGATGTCTTAATGTCAAGTCCACGGTTCCAAGGTCTCATGTCATACGAATGAATGATATGAACAACGTTATGTGTTATAGGAATTATGATATGTGCTATGTGTACGCTGTTGTGTGATGTGTGCTAAATGTTAAGTATGATGATTCATGTTACTCTCATGGCATAACTTTTATAATCCAAATTTTGAAAGCTCATAAACTTTCCTAATCCAAATTTGGAAAGTTCACTCACTTTCCTAATCTCAATTTGGCAAGTCCACTGACTTTACCTGCTATAATAATGTTGCTAGAAAAGAGCTATTCTTAATCATTCGTGTCCTTGGTGTGTGCCTGCATATACCTATACTTAGTACAACAGTGTACTAACCCTATATAACTCTAATCTTTTAGGAGCAGGCAAAGGTGGAACCTAGAGCTACAAGATCAACGCTGAAGTTATCCGGACGTCAAGCATTCATCCGGACATTGTAGGTCATCATGCTTTCGAGGATGCTTTCCCATTTTATTCTAGCTTAGTTGTTGGATTGATCTACTGGAGGTGTTCCACTACAGATTCTTTCCTGTTTTTTTCAAACATTGTATTGGTGCCAATTTGGCAAGTACATCTTACCATTATAATAAATTGTTTCTTTCATTTGATGATCTTAATGTTAGATGGTTTATGGTAAATAATTATATATGTAATAGAATGTTTAGTAAGCATGTTAGGAAACAAAAAATTTAAAATTTTCCGCTAAAATTGACCTACATGAAGTAAGAATAATGTAAGTAGGCTTGTCTGCGACCTCTGAGAGGTCAACGACGCCGGTGTCGTCTGTGGTCTAGATTCTGGTCGTGACAAAGTTGGTATCAGAGCGCTAGGTTAAATTACGAGGATAATATGTTCACATCAACCACATCAAGTAGTTTCTAAATCATGGTAGTGAAGTGCACCACAATCCTAGATTAGAGACTACATGATGCGTAGGAAAATTTCCCTTCTTCTAATCTAATCATGCCTTCTCTAATGTCGGATTTCATAGTATTAAGAGCATATCTCACATCATTTTTTGAAGTTTCCAAAAGATTAATACAAGGAGAAAAGCAGGAAGGGAGATTGGAGCAACGACTACTGAGGTAATTCAAGTTTCTCCCCAGGCTCCAGCTGCTGGAATAGAGATGCATGTTAACTCAACTAGGTTGACAGATGGAGAAGTAAGGACAACTTTGGTACAGATGGCCCAAGCTAGCACTTTACAAGCTTAGGCTATTGGGTTTCATTGATGTGAAGAAGTCTGAGTTGGCATCCTACTAGCTAAAGTATGTAGCTCAATCCTTGTATAAGGTGTGGCAGGATTGTAGAGCCTTAGGAGGGGGTCCTATTACTTTGGATCTTTTCAAGATGGCTTTTCTAGGGAGGTTCTTTCCCAGATAAATGAAGGAGGCTAAGGTTGAAGAATTCATCAACGTTAAGCAGGGCTCGATGTGAATCAGGGATTACTCCCTGAGGCTCGTAAGATTTTATAGCCCAGGAGAAGAGACCTTGTAGGAAGTGTGACATACTGCATGGGGGAGAATGTATGATGGACTCTAACGCTTGTTACAGTTGTGGCAAATCGGATCACATGATGAAGGATTTTCCAAATAGGAGAAGTCAAGAACAAGAGATGGACAGAGTTCAACCTAATTGTGAAAGTGAAGAGGCTCCAAGAAGGCAATGATTTTTCGCACTCAAGTCTAGGGGTGCAGGGGAAGGAACCTCTTGTGAAGTCTCGGGTGCATAGCATTAATTAGTCTTTCATGAATTTGACTTTGTATGGTATTTATGAACTAGTATGAGGTTAATATGTTTGAGTCATCATGTTGGTTGCTGATTTGTATGACTTATATGTTTACTTATGTTTTATGCTTTGATAAGACTAGTTTAGGAAAGAGTTCCTTAGTCCATTAATGTGAAGCTACTAGTAGGTTTCAAGGATGTGCACCATCATGGTAATATATGAATCAGATATTCACCAATACAGAGTATTGAATTACCTATAGAGACATACATTCTATAGATGACTTACTTATTGTTAGTTAAGAGCAGTGTAATTCGAGTACGAATGTTCCTAAGGGGGGAAAATATAACATTCCTAAAAAAATGAATATGTTAAGTAATGCTTAATATGTCTAGAATGCCTATGATTAGACCAGGTTCACACAGATTGTTGCGCGTAGAAGAAGACCTCTGCACCGTTGATACATCCAAGCCAACTAACTTGGGGAGTTAGTTGATCTAGAAAAGGTGGTTCCAACCATGTAGGACTCTCGAATACAAAGATTTACTTGAACGAGTCTTTACCAAACTTAAAAAGGGAAAATCTTAGGTTTGGAGGGTCTAGGGGTAAAATGGTGTTTTTCTAAATGAAGGGTAGTATCGTAATTACCCTGCATATATAATTGGTTATTTAATTAATAAGGTTGAGGGGCATTTTTGGGAGAGAGGACTAAAAATTGGCTCTTGAACTGAAGTCTTGCTCCACCGGGGTTCGAACCTAGGTGGAAGCAATGAATTAAATTATTTTTAATTTAAGTTTTTAATTAAATGTAATTAATTTAAATTTATTATTTATTATATGATTTAAAATAAAAGTAAATCATATTTTAATAATTAAATAAAAAACCTTATATGACTAATCCTAAACAACACTCCTAATCCTAAGAAAACACTTCTCTCCCACGCTCATCTCTCTCTCTCTCTCACCCCTCTATCACTCTCACTCACGATTATCTCTGCTAAATAACTTCAAAAAATAGTAGGTAAACCAAAGTTCTTCACACTTGAAGAACTCACAACGAAAATATAAGAAAACAAACGAAATCAATCACGTAGGCAAAGAGAAATTTGTCCATCAAGTTGGTGTTGACTTTGAGGCGATTTGGACGTGATTTTTGGAGATGATTTTGGGAAGCGATTCGAGCTTTAAACATCATAAAAGGTATTGGTTTTCTTACTCTTTGTCCCTTTCCCAAGAGACCCTTAAGGCTCAGATAAATCTACTCGAAAACCATGTTTGTTCTTGTTCTTGTCGAACTCCTTGTCCCTAGTATCCCTTTGATCTCAATGTGAAATAGGTTAGAGATCATGTTGTTGGTATGTTATCTTGTAGTTTAAGTATGATGTTTGATTTTTGCAATAATGTGTTCTTGACTATGTGTTTGGAATTGTAAGCATGTTAAGTTATGTCAACCGAAAGTATGTGATTATGTTTTTATGGTTGAATATGTGCGAATGTTTGTGAAAAACATGAGGTGTAAAAGTGTTGTAGTGTTTCTGGATGAAATAGTAATTATTTGCTGAATATAATCATAAAAAGATTACACTTAAATCTGAACCAAATGATCCACGAAATGCCTTAAGAATTAACGTATGAATGATGATAAAAAGAAGTTGAAAATAGTGAACAAATTTCCAGCATTTGGTAGGTTGCGTTCGGCAAAACAAAATGGTTCAAAATACAATGAAAAATTAGTATAAAATAAGTGAGGTCTCTAAGAATTGAACCCAAAACATCATTACATGAAAGCTACAAAAAAATCAACAAAAGATTAAGACAAAAATGGATTGGAAGAGACAAAATATCAAGCCTGCTGGAAATTGTAGTCTCGGCCAACTTTTTAAAAAATGAGCTTCATTTAATTTTTTTTTAAAATGTGAGGTCATAGGGGATTGAAACCATTACCTCACTAAATGAAAATTTCATAGAAAATTCGTGAGAAAAATGTAAGGATAAATAGATGTGGTAAGTGGGGATTGAACCCACAACCTCTTGAATGAATGAGAGAGTTAGGATAAAAATAAATGTGTAGAGTGCAAATTCAACCCACAACCACTTGGATAGGTGAGAAATTTAAGAGATAAAATAAAATAAAAATAATGAGCTTGTGGAGGATTGAACCGACAACCTCCTTGACTTAAACGAAAAAGGAGTGGAAAAAAAGAAAGGAAATATTATGGGGTTGATGGGGATCGAACTAGGGTCCCCCAAATCTGAAAAATGTGATTATCAAGTTTAAAATAAGATTAAGTGTTATCCAAGGGATTCGAAATCGGGTTCCCTTACCCTTTTTTGTATTGACACATAAGTCATACGTAAGTAAATATTTAATGAATGCTGCCTCTAAAGATCGAAATCAATATCTTGGCATATCTACAAGATGCATAAGTCTTGTACCACATAATCTTGGGTAAATATGAATCACTTAGACAAACTATGAATGAAGCCCCATGGATTGTATTTATAGAACCATAAGTTTAGCATACGTTTAAAAGTAAGTAAACCTAACATGTATGTAATGAAATGATGAAAACCGAGAAGGGTTAAGTACGAGTGTAAAATACACTAAATGTCCAACTGTATTGGCATATGATGAAATGAACAATGAAATGATGAAATGAACAATCAAACGATGAAATGAACAATGAAATGATGAAACCCTAGAAGGGTTAAGTAAGAGTGTGGAACACACCAAATGGCCAAGTGCATTGGCATATGATGAAATGAACATTCACGTAAAAGGGGGTACGTACTCACCTATGAGAGTGTAAAGTTAATGAATAGACCAGTCTCTATGAACACTCTAATGAAAGTATTGAGATTAACACACTTGATACAGATGATGAGATGAGAAATCATCCATTGAGCTATGATGTCCTCATACTAGAAACCACCTTCCATGATGTATGAGTTGAATGTAATGGAACTTTATACTGAGCACTGATAGACTAGCTATGAGAGGTGATGCCTTCTTTCAGTAAAGACGGAGGTTCACGTAACTCTCATGAGATGAGACTGTCCGGCATATACCGGGTATGGGTCTCTTTATTTCTCCTAGTCTTCAAACCTATATATCCAATATATGGATCTTGCGGGGTTTAATCCCCATGTACGCTAGAATGTTTTGGGTCACTGTGGCTGGTGATTCCACCTCTTTTCGGTGTGGGGTTTCATGACACTGAATTTCATGATGCTCACATTATCATTGTCGGTTAAAGTTAAAGTTCCCAATGAGTTAATAAGGTCAGCCTCAAATGATGCACATAATGAAATGAATGATACCAAAGGTGTTAGGATAGGATAATTAATAGGTGAGTTAGATTCAAGTAATGACATTAAGTCATTCTTGGTCGTTGCCCAAAGAACCCTATGAAATTCTTAAACTACATCCTAGGTATAGTTGGTGTTTACACTGGCCCATGAATGAAATGAACTGAAGTACGTATGAAAGAACGAAGCTGACTCTGTGTTTGCTAAAGCAGACTCCCTAGTTGAGGTCCCATATGTTGAGCCCTCATTTTTTGGAAGTCTTAATTCCAAGTCCATGATTCCAAGGTCTCATGGTATACGAATGAATGATATGAACAACGTTATGTGTTATAGGAATTATGATATGTGCTATGTGTACATTGTTGTGTGCTATGTTCAAAATGTTAAGTATGATGATGCATGTTACTTTCATGGCATAACTTTCCTAATCCAAATTTTGAATTCTCATAAACTTTCCTAATCAAAATTTGGAAAGTTCACTCACTTTCCTAATCTCAATTTGGCAAGTCCACTGACTTGACCTGCTATAATCATGTTGCTAGGAAAGAGCTATTCTTAATCATGCATGTCTTTGGTGTGTGCTTGCATATACCTATACTTAGTACAATTGTGTACTAACCCTATATAACTCTAATCTTTTAGGAGCAGGAAAAGGTGGACGCTAGAGCTACAAGATCAGTGTTGCAGTTATCCAGATGTCAATCATTCATCCGGATTAGGTAGGTCCTCATGCTTTCGAGGATGTTTGCCCAATTACATTGTAGCTTAGTTGTAGGATTGATCTATTGGAGTATGCTTGACTAGAGTTTCTTTCCCGTTTTTGTTTAGACATTGTATTGGTGCCATTTTGGCAACTACATCTTTATTGTTATAATAAATTGTTTCTTTAATTTGATGATCTTAATGTTAAATGGTTGATGGTGATCAGTTATATATGTAATAGTTTGTTTTGTTAGCATGTATGTAAACAAAAAGTTTCAAATTTTCCGCTAATATTGACCTAGATTAAGTAAGAATGACATATGTAGGCTTGTCTGAGACCTCTGAGAGGTCAACGACGCAGGCCTCATCTTTGGTCTAGATTCTGGTCGTGACAGTTCTTATGAAACATGGCAAGGTGATTGCGTATGCTTCTAGGAAACTCAAGAAACATGAGAAGAACTACCCAACTCATGACCTTGAGCTTGCGGCTGTAGTTTTTTCCTTGAAAATTTGGAGAAACTATCTATATGGGGTACATGTAGATGTATACACCGATCAGAAGAGTCTTCACTACATATTCACTTAAAAAGACATGAATCTACACCAAAGGAGATGGTCATAACTTTTAAAGCACTATGACATGAGTGTCTACCTTCCCGGGAAAGATAATGTTGTGGAGGATACTAAAGTAGAGATCCATGGGTAGCATGACTCATGTGGCTGATGCTAAGAAAGATCTAGTAAAAGAGGTTCATAGGTTGGCTCGATTGGGTGTTCAACTAGAAGACTCTCTAAAAGGTTGTTTCATGGTTTGCCACAACTCCGAATTGTCTTGATTGGTAGGGGTAAAATCCAAGCAACACCTTGATCTTGTATTAATGGAGTTGAAGGAAACGATCCTTAGTAAATCTAATGAGTATTTCTCTTAAGGAGAATATGGGGTGCTTAGGCACCAAGAAACATTGTGTATACCGGATGTGGATGGCTTGAGTGAATTGGTCATGGAAGAGGATCATAGATCTCGATATTCCATTCACAAAGGTTTCACAAAGATGTATTGTGACTTAAGGGAAACTTATTGATTGAATGGTATGAAAAAGGGACATAGAAAATTTTGTTGTTGAATTCCCAAATAGCTAACAAGTCAAAGCGGAGCATCAAAGGTTGTGTGTCTCTACTCAAAATATACATATTCCCACATGAAAGTTGGAGGATATTAATACAGACTTCATAGTTGGGTTGGGTTTCCTCGAACCCAAAGGCAACATGACTCTATATGGGTCATTGTGGATGGATTGACAAAGTTTTCACATTTTCTTTCAATCAAATTCACTTATTTGAAGGAATATTATACCTAATTGTACCTCAAAGAAATAGTGACGATAAATGGAGACCCTTTATCCATCATTTTGGATAGAGGCACTCAATTTACCTCCAATTTTTTGAAGTCTTTCCAAAGTGGTTTTGGTATGAAAGTGAAGCTTAGTACTACGTTACATCCCAAGATGGATGGTCAAGAGGAATCCACTATGAAAACCCTAGAAGAGATGTTAAGGGTGTGCGTCATCAACTTTAAAGGTAATTGGGATTACCACCTACCTATGATATAATTCTCCTGCAACAGTCCATTCGAGTTTCTTTATGGAACCTTTCGAGGCACTCTATGGGAGGACGTCTAGATCCACGGTTGGGTGATATGAGGTAGGTAAGTATGATCAACTTGGTACCGACTTAGTTTATGAATCCCTCAAGAAGGTTCGAATTATAATGGATAGACTAAAACTCTCTAGTCATCAAAAATTTTATGCTGACAATAGAAAGAAAGACATTGAATTTGAAGTAGGAGATTGGGTATACTTGAAAATTTCACCAATGAAAGGGGTGGAGAGGTTTGAAAAGAAGGGGAAACTTATTCCCTAGTATATGGGGCCGTATGAAATTTTGAAGCATGTTGGGAGTGTGGCGTATGAGTTGAAATTTCCTAATGAGTTTTCCATGATTCACCTGGTATTCCAGGTTTCTATGCTTAAGAAATTCATAGGGGACCCAGTTTCCATTCTTCCACTAGAATGTGTAGGGGTAAAAGAGGACCTTTCTTATAAAGAGGTCCCTGTTTAAATCTTGGACCGTCAAGTTAAGAAATTGACGAATAACGTGTTTGCCTCCGTAAAAGTTCTATGGAGGAACCACCTTGTTGAGGGAGAAATATGGGAGGCCGAGGCTGACACGAAGTCCCGCTATCCTCACCTTTTTCCTCTAACTTCTAGACAAGGATGAGGTTAGTATTTTCTTATATGATTATTATGAATAATGTTAAACTTATCATGTTTTTCTAATGTGTGTATATTGATTTAGAAATTCATGCTTATGTTGATTTCTTTTCTTCTCCATGAAATGTGTTTCTTATGGTTGGTTTCACTTAAGTATGTGGTGTGCGATAATTATTCATGGAAGTTGTATTTAACATAAGAGGTTTTGTTTTGACAAGAAATCAGCATGTCAACTCTTGTGATTGAAGGAAACAAGACAATCAAGAGAGTCTCTTTCTACTAGAATACACTCCCCTATAAGTGTGGAAACACAGAAGGTTTCACAAAGTTCCTCAATAAGAACATCAATCTTATTTAATTAGGGGTTACAAAAGCTAAACTTGCTCATGGGTCTATCCGAGCGTAAACGCCAAAGGTAAAAACTTTGATCATACCCGTGACAACGTCTGGAAAGTTCTCTTGCTCTTGGAGACTACTAATCTTATAGAGGTGGTTTGCTCCTCCACCAGCACCAGAAGTAGCTCCTCTAGGTGCATCCTTGTCTGGTGGAGAAACGAATGAAAATTGGGATCTATTGACCTTATTTCCACTACCTTGCTTGATCTTACTATACTTTTTCTTGAAATGTCCCTCTTTACCACACTTGAAACAACCTGTCTAGCCATCATGACACTTACCTGGGTGGATCCTACAAGACTTAGGACATGCAGGAGACAATTACTTTCTTGTGGTACAATACCTTAAGACTATGAAGGACTAGATCTGAATTTCTACAATTTCTTTCCAATGTACTCACCTTTGTTTTAGAAGTGCAGGTGCTCTAGAAAATGATGGAGCAAGTCCCATTTCTTTTGCTGAAAGGATGAACGGTTGACCTTACATTTTTTCTAGCCAGACTCATTCCCTATCTTCGCTTTCTTACTTATAAACTCTACCCTTTACCCTGGTTCTCTTCCGCAGCCTGCTTACATAAAACATGAATTTTGATATATCCATGTCAGATATCAACATCACTGCCCTGCCTCTTTGTTTTATAAGCGGTCCAACCAAGCAACAAATAAGCTAATTCTAGTCCTCAAGGCCTTCACTATGTTGGTAGAATAACAAAATATTTGGGTTAACTTTAGCCCATTCTCATGCACTCTTAGATAATCCTGCTTAAGTGTAAGATATTCACGTACCTTAGCCTCTCTCAATTCTCGGAGAAAGAAATGCCCCAAGAAAGTTTCTTCAAAACAGGCTCAACTCGTAGGTGGTGCATCCTCAACTATACCCTCTTTCCATTGATCAAACCATGTCCTAGCATTATCCTTCAGTTAATATGCATCAATCTCAACTCTCCTAATATCATCCATATACATCACATTGAATACCTTTTTCAACTCCTCAATGATATGAACTAGATCCTCACTAGTGCTTGAAATAGTGAAACTAGGAGGATTCATCCTCAAGAAATCAGGAATACTTGAAGTGTCTACCTCTTCTTGTTAAGCTACTCTTTGTTGCCTACCCTTGTTAGGCACCACTTTTTTGAACATCCGAATAGCCTCACAAAAATCAGCATTGGTGACTTCGTCTTAAGGTTGCACTTCACGTTCATTGGATAGATCTTTTTCATCGACATAACATCTAGCAGGACGATATGTGAAAGCTCTTTTTGAAGGCATGATTATCTGAAAATATGCACAAGCATGAATTAGAAGAATCTTTTTAGATTTAAAACTCAAACATACGAAAAGAATGTGAAAGAAATGTGATACTTTCCTCAGAGTTGCATCCCCCTAATTGTAGATGGGCCGCATATCACACAGCTAACAAGGACTCTACATACACGACTTGTAGTGTTCCTCACACTCATGAACTCTATGCTCTGATTTCATTTTTTTCATGCCCCGAGCCTACATCCTTGAAGTGGCATGCACTTGAAGACCATTGCTGGCCTCGAGTGGACCCTTGGCATGTCTTACTAACTCAGCGAAAGACTCTAAGAATTATTTCAATGATCAAATGAACCTACTCAAATTGATTAATAATATAACTTGGAATATTTAAAAATCAAATATTCATCATGGCAACTTATGTCTTTAAGGTATGAATGATAATGTAAAAACTACTTACCTACTAACTTACCATAAAGCCTCTAGAATAAAGAGGTATGTCGATATAGGACCCTCAATCATTCTATTATCTAAAATGCTATAAACTAAATAAAGGAGTCCTTCAGAAAAGAAGAAGGCTGACCAACAAAATATGAGTGCTCAAGCTATATCAGCAGGGTACTGGATATTGATCTTGTTTATCTGTGTCTGCATCATAAGACGATGTAGGCCACCTAACATCGTTACATTGAATGTACGACAATGCGAGTTGGATTGATAAAAAAATATATATGCTTGAAAATAATCAGAAGAAACACCTACCTGGGCTCTTCTCAACTTCAAAATAATTTAACTCATATCTAAAGCAATAGGGCACATGCAATATACATAATGATTGTAAAACATCTGAAAACAACTTAGTTCATTAAATATAAATAAATAAAAAACTTGACTTTATTCATATATGAACGTAATATGGTTTTTGTGGTAGTTTCTCTATCTCACAACCACCACAATGAGCCTAAATGGTGATAGATCGTCTTGCTCATGCTACAAGAACTGTCATATTTTTTGTCGTCATATAGAATTACTTATTTAAGTGGATCCACTATATTATATTAAGGAGTCATCTACAATGTATGATCCTTTACTACCCATATTCGATATATGGTTTATGGAAACTTGAGTTTATTTGAACCCGCATCCCCATATTGGTGCTCAATACAACTCTCAAAATATGCTTAGACTATGGGTTTGTAAAAACAAAATTCTTTCTTTGGTTTGAGATAATTACTCAAAATTTAGCTTAAAAGTTCTCTTAGAATCGATGTTCCCTTTCTTTCTCAAATGTGAAACCATTTTAAAACTGCTTGGGAATACTTAGTTACCATATACTTCTTTAAAGAAAAGAACTTCAAATAATTATTCTTTGCGTAACTTGCACATAAATCATTAAAGAAAGTTAAAATGTCTGTGAGAGACTTTGGAAAGCTTAAAGAACTTCTTTTGGCTTACTTTCCAATTTTTAGACTTGATTCTTAACTTCTTGACTGGACTCTTAACTTTCCTTGAATTGATCTATGGATTCAAGAATTAGAATTTGTGATTGAAAAGATTCTATGATATTTAGAATGATTTAAGATGTCTAAGCATGAGAAAAACCGAAACATTAAAATGTGAGGGTGGGTCTGCAACGTGGAGAACATTTAATTTTTGGTTTCGAAAATAACCTATTAGGCAGAACACTTCATGACGTATCCACAGCGCGAACCCCTTTTCCCATATCTGGATACTGGGACGGCGACGCGCCACCACCAAAACTCCATTCATTTTCTTAAATTCTTTTTGCGACAGATACCTTGCAAATGTTCCTTAGAACCTACTTTAAACGACTATATAATATGACGTAACAATTTCATAACTTCCCAAATCATTCAAATTCATGAACAACATCAAAATCAAGAGTAGGTATACAGATCATCAACTTTAGACACTTTTAGGACGACTCCATGTTGTATTAAATATGTTTGGAAGGTGGGAGAATGATAGCAACGTTATGAAATATTCACATACGTGGAAGGAATAAATCCTTGGTGAGAAAAAAACTATGTTTATCGATCTTGATGAATCTCGCCGTTTTTTCTTCTTTCTTCCCTTTCCTCCTTTCTCCAAGCCCCGCCGTAAATTCTAATTTTCAAAAACAAACTAAAATATTATTTGACCCATATTAATCACCAAAAATTGGATTAAAATAATAAAACAATTAAAAGACTAGACTGCCACTTAAAAATCTAGGTTGGACATTTCCTTATTTGAAAAGTCATACTTCGAAAGGGCATATCTCACTTATACCAACTTGGAATTGGGAAAACTCGGCGGCGTTGGAAACTTTATTCAAAGATCTTTCAAACCATATCTAGAAGTACACGTAATTTATTTTGAGATCGAATTTATTGCTGTTTGAAGTTGACTAAAAAATCATTTTTCCTAACTTAAACAAATATCTAGATTTCTCATTATTTCAAAAAAATAGTTTTTCAAGTTCGTAGCTTCTTTCTAGCCATTACAAATTGCAAGATGTTATAGGAACATGGAATTCAAATCCATCAATACTCCAAAATCATATTCACAAGTGTATTCTCAATAATCATACAAGAAAGAAGTTATTAATGGTACATAAATATTCCTCTATCTCATTTTCAACAAGTGTGAATTAAACAATGCAACATGTTAAGTACATGCATCATAATGAAGCAATAACAAGAATAAATTACACAATCATACAATCAAAACCGTCTCCTACCTCGAAACAAGTTTCAAACCTTAAGAATATTAATGTTTCCTTTTCCAAATTCGTTCCACTTGTTCTTAGTCTAGCAACAATCGTACTAACACGAGAATCAACAAATAATCGCTACTTAGGATTAGTTCCACCATATAATCTATATCAAAACTATTCCATCAATATTTACAGTATCTATTACATTCTACAGATCGAAAAATAGATTTGGGAGTCAAAAGCTTACCTTTAGCCTCAACAATTATGAAAAACGAGGAGGAGTAACATAGGGTTCGTTCCTTAGCTCTAAAAATTAGAAAGTTACAAATAACGTTGTACAGCGGTTTATTTATGCCATTAAGTCCCGTCTGGCCTGCCACAACGACCACCACCCCACCAAATTGGCCTCACCAAAGCAGTAAAAATACTCATAAGGGCGTGATTCTCAAACCAGTGAGCTATTTCAAGAATTCCAAATTCCCCATTTCACAATACACCTCCAACCAACTACGCTTAGAAAATACCTTCCATAGCAAGATCAATCCTGTGAGTTCTACTTGCCCGAATTCAATTTTGTAAAGTGGTATGGATTCTTTAACGAGTTATCTAACTACTTGTACAATCAAAATCATAAATGAATAGCCCTATTGTAACCAGATTTTCCCACACATCAAAGACTCAAATTTCATCCAAAGATAGACTAGGTTGGGAAAAATTTAAATAATACGAAAAAATTTCCCGGCTCAAGTTTTCCAAGTAGGCTTTTCTATAGCGATGGAACTCGGTTGTTACAATAGATATCAATTTTCCCATCACTCGTCACGAGTGACAAACTTAGGAAAAATAGTCTAAGGAAGGAATGAAGTAGTATTGAGTCGATGAACAATTGGCGATACTTGTCTCGTATATCCTTCACAATTTGTCAAGTGACTTATTCACAGACTTAATCTCCTTTGTTCTCAACTTATGCACATAATGATCAAGTATTGCAATCAGTTCCTCCTCATATTGAAGATGTTTCTCTATTAAAATTGAGTTCGACTTAATGATGTTAACAAGCTCACATGATATCTCTTCAACATGGACACATGAAATACCAGATGAAAGCTCCATAAGTTACGCGGTAGAGCCAATATATAAGCCACCGCTACACATTCAAGAACTCAAAGGGACCAATGTATCGAGGACTTAACTTGCCTTTATTTCTAAATTTCATCCCCCCTATAATTTTTGATATCTTGAGAAGAATGTCTCACCGGTTTGAAACCTTATATATCTTATGGATCACATACTTGTTCTATCTACTCTAGGATTCTAGAAGCTTAACTTGAATACTTCTGGCCTTATAGTGATCATCCTTCACCAACTCAACAGCTAAAGGTTTCACATCTCCTGCCTCAAACCATCCTATGGGTGACCTACATCCCCTCCAATATAGTGCCTCAAATGGTACCATCTCTAAGCTAGAGTGATAATTATTATTATAAGACAATTCGCACAAACATAGGAACTTATCCCAATTCCCTCCAAAATGAATCACACATGATATCAATAGGTTTTCTAACATTTGAGTGGACCTCCCAGACTGACCACCTGTCTTTGGATGGAAGGGTGTACTAAAATTGAGTTGTGTGCCTAATTCATCATGCAATTTCCTCCAAAACATAGAACTAAATAGGGTACCACGATTTGAGATGATATAATGGGGCACCCCATGCAACCTTCCTATCTCTTTCCCATACACCTTAGCCAATTGTTCCGCATTATAATCTATTTTTATCGGAATAAAATAGCCTGTCTTGGTCAATCTATCAGTCACAACCCAAATAGAATCAAACTTTCCCGAAGTCTTGGGTATACCAACCACAAAGTCAATGGCCATCCTTTCCCACTTCCATTCTGGAATTGGCATTCTTTGAAGCAAACCCACATTCCTTTGATGTTCATACATCTCTTGTTTATAATTTTGACACTTCAACGTAAACTCTTCTATGCCTTTCTTAATGTCCTACCACCAATAAATTAGTTTCAATTCCGTATTCATCTTGGTCACAGCCGGATGAATAGAATATTGTGAACCATGATACTCAGCCAACAACTTCTCAATCAAGTCATCTATTGTAAGAACACATATTATCCTTTAAAAATTGAGCACAATATTCACATAAAGAATGGTCTCTTGTGTTTTATAAATTGGAATCTTCTATCTAAGCTCATCCAAATTGTCATCCTCAAATTTTCTGGACTTGATGTCATCCATGAATATGGCTTTTACTTCAACGATAGATAAAACCCCACCTCTTTTTGAGATGCCCAACTACACGAACTTAGACTCTAAGGTCTGAATTTCTTTAGCCAAATGTCGTCTGGATACAGTCAAGAAAGCTAAACTAAACAGACGCACTACTTTTTGACTCAAAGCGTCTATCACCACATTAGCCTTACCAGGATTATATTGAATGGTCACATCATAATACCTAAGTAACTTCATGCATCTTCGTTGTCTTAAATTTAGACATTTTTTAGTGAACACCTGATCAAAATACGATGATAAGTAAACACTTCACACATAACTCCATAGAGGTAATGCCGCCAACTTAAGAGCAAATACTATCGTTGCCAACTTCAAATCATATGTTGGAAAATTCTTCTCACTATCATCAATTGTCCCGATTCATAAGTTATAACATTGTTATCCTGCATGAACACAACACACAAACAAGAATGTGAATCATTACAGTAAACAAGAAAATCCTTACATTCTACCAGTAATGCTAGGATAGGTGTGGTGTTCAAGATAGTCTTGACTTTTTTGAAGCTCTCCTCACATTTTTGAATCCATTCAAAGGGTATATCTTTTTTGGTCATGTTCGTCAAGTGTGTGGCAGTATAAGCAAAGTTCTTCACAAATCAACGGCAATATCTAGAGATTCCTATAAAACTCCTAACTTCTGTCACAGAGATAGGCTGAACCAATTCTTAACTGCCTCAATCTTTTAAGGATCTACCATTACCCCTTCTTTTGAAACTAAATAAACCATGAAATGCAACCGATTTCAACCAAAATTTGCACTTGGAAAATTTAGCATTTAACTTTTTTTCCCAAGAACAACCCAAACAATACAAAGATGGTCGACATGCTCTTCCCTAGTTATCGAATAAACCAAGATATCATTCGATAAAGACTATGACGAAAGAACAAGAAATGGGTTGAAAGCCCCATTCATTAAACTCATGAATGTTATAGCTGGATTGGTCCAATCACAAGACATAACCAAAAAGTCATAGTTCCCATAGAGAGTTCTAAAAACCATCTAGGGCACATGCTAGGTCAAAATTTCAAATTAATGGTAAACATATCATAGATCGATTTTAGAGAAAACTATTGCACCTTGTTGTAAAAGAAGATCATCTATTCAAGGAAAAGGATACTTTTTTTCGAATAGTGACCCTATTTTACTACAAGTAATCTATACACAATCTTATGCTACTATCCTTCTTCTTAACAAACAAAATTTGAGCACTACATGTTGAAGCACTAGGGCGAATAAATCCCTTATCTAGATTCTCTTTGACTTGAGACTTAAGCTTTCATAATTATGTCAGGGTCATGCTATATGGAGGGATGCAAATATGAAGAGTATCAAGCTCGAAATAAAACCAGAAATATATATTTCTATGCGTAGGCGTATAAAGAAAGTCATTAATTCAGACACGATAGGAATAGACCTAATGGATGGAGCCTCAATCTCAACATCTCTAATATAATCCAAATAAACCAAACAACTTTTCTCTACAAATTTACTTGCTAGAATGGACGATATAATTTTAGCTTTCTTAGGCTTGTATACTCCTTCCCACTTTAATTTTTCCCTTTCAAGAATTTCTAGAGTTTCAGACTTAGTATTAAAATTTAATACAACATAATATGGGGACAAGCAAGTCATGCCTAATATTATATCAAAGTTTGTCAAATAAAAAATCACTAAATATGCCCAAGTCTGAAAACCATAAAAATATAAGGACAAGCATGATAAACAAAAGTAACTTTGATTGTCTGTCTAACTAGGGTAGAAACATGAATAGGGGCATTAAGAACATCATAAATCATATGAAATTCTGAGGCTAATCTCACAGATACATAAGAGTATGTAGGACCAGGATCAAAGAACGTGTTACCCATTCAGAAACAAAAAAAAGTATATGTCATCACCGCGTCAGATTCCTCTATCTCATTCTTGATCGAAAAAGAATAACAATTATGCCTCTCATATTGATGAATTGTATCCCTACTTTGTTATGTGTTACCCCTACCTCCAGTACCATTTTCTCAACTCAATCCCCTAATAAATAAGAGGATCCTCTCCTCCTAAGTAGTAACGAATTGAGTAGCATATCTAGAAAAAACATAGAACTTGGACTCATAAGCAGCAACATACATACAACCTTTATGTAAAGACATATACTCATCCTTCTACGATCCCTCAAAAATCTAGGCACATATTTCTCCAACAAGAGAGCATGAAATTGGGTCCAAGTGAGTGGAGGTAAATTTGAAGATCTGCACTCTTTGTAAGCTCTCAACCATTGCTTGGCCATGCCTGAAGTTTGAAAGATACAAATTCAACCCGATGTTGATGAACAATACCCAATTTATGAAGCCACTCATGACAATCAAGAATAATTCATAAGCATCCTCATTCTTATAACCAAGAAACATTAGAGGCTTGAGATTCAATAATTTAGTCAACATCTCATGTTCATTACCAGTCATAACACAAACCAACAAAGGAATGAAGGAAGTATCATTAACTCCTAGTCACTCACCTTACTAGCAGTGCTAGCTGTAGAAGGATTTGGTAGTGGGGAGCCTGGGCTGCTTCAACAGAGGGAAGCATTTCAGGACCAACCAAACCTTCCAATAATGATATAATTTGTTGCACTAACACTGGATCCAAGGGCGGAGCAATAGTAGTCTCCGTTTGCACCTCTTTCTCTTTTCCAACATCCTTAACATTTCCAGCCGCAATATCCTCTTTTGTCTCCTCATTATGGCAGGAAAGTTGTCTTTCATAGGAGAAATTTCAACTTGTACCTCATTTCCAGTAGGCGGTACTCTTCCATGACCTCTACCGACCTCTTCATCTACCCCTGCTTCAACCACGACCTCTTATTGCAGGTTCCTCAGATGGAGCATTGATGGAATTGACTGGACAAACGCCATTGTATCTAGTTTTATTGATATGCAAACATAAGACGGAAGAAGGTTCGATACCAATTTGAATCAACAGATACCAATTTGAATAAAGTTATAGCACGAAACGAGATAGGAGAAAATTGAGAGACTTCCTAAAGTCCTATAACCTATTGAAGAAAAGTAAAGGCGACGATGTACCATTTTGTGAGTCTATACTAGACTCTTTTGTTTCATCAATATCGATGAACCTAGGCTCTAACAGTAACTCTCTAGTGGGATAACCACTAATACAACCCAAACAAGCAACTAAACCAAAAACTAAGACATTTAAGATACAGTAGCAAATTAAGTACTAAGCGAATAAACAGCTAGTTCCCATATCTTCCAACAAAAGTCTATGAAAAAAATGTTGGATAAATAACTTAAAACTTGAAAGTGAATGTACTGAAATAGCTAAAGTTCATGAAGTCTAAAAAAGGGATGCAACCCCAATCTAATGAACTAAAAAAGTAACTAAAGCAAATTTCTAAGTCCAAAAATGGTGGACATAGACGAAAGAGAATTCTGTGGACGCCCAAAAAATACTAGCCCTTCTTTGAATCAGAAGTTCAAAATCAAAGATATTCTAAGCGAGGTCTGTAAATAGCCTCCGGAAGATGGCCAGTACTCAATAAAAGTAAGAGAACGTGCAGAATCAGTACAGAACCACCCTATACTTCTAGGATCACACGGCTATTCAACTAAGGGAACATAAACAAGTTAATATAACCATATAATCATTTAATTGATCGAACATATACAATATTGAATATTAGAGGCTTCAACAATACACAATTTATTAGAAATTTTTGGCCCTCTCGTGGAACCCAAACCCAATTTGTTAGTGCAATGAAACGATGTACCCGATCCCATAATTATACTTGAACATGGAAATTCGATCAAAATTTTATGCTAGAACATGGCAATCTAATCCTTGTTAATTATGTCAAAACGTGGAAATCTGATCCATCAACACACCACAATCCCATTCACCAGTATATTATCAATAATCATACAATCAAGAAGTGATTAATGACATATATTTATTCATCTATCTCAATTTCAAAAAGATTGAATTCAACAATGCAACACTCGCATACATACATGCATCATAATGAAGCCATGCCGACAAAACATCACACAGTAATAGAATCACAACCATATCCTACATCACGAGTTTAAAACACTATGAATCTATATCTTCCCTATTTCGGATTTGTTGCACTTGTTGTTGATCTACAAACAATCATAATAACACGGGAATCAACAAACAATCACTAGTTATCCAAAAATATAACAATTATATGAACCCTAGCTCATATCCATGATCCCAAGTATTAAATTAGAATTGTTTACACCATAGAATCTATATCAAAACCCTCACCATCAATACTTACCCATTCTATTTATGTTCTACCAATCGAAAAATTAATTTAGAATGAATCTTACCATTAGTCTTAAGAATGGTGAAAAACATAAAGGAGTCACATGGGGTTCGTTCCTTAGCTTTAAAAATAAGAAATGTTTTAAATAAGGTTATTTAGGGGTTTTTTAACGACATTAAGTCGCGTTCGGCCCGCCACAACGGCCTCGCCAAAGGGGAAAAGACGCCCGCCAAGCTGGCGACATTCTCGAATCAGTGAGCTATTTAAAGAATTCAGAAATACCCATTTTAGAACACACCCCAACCCACGATCTTAAGAAAACATCTATAATGTCAAAATGATTTCTAGGAGTTCTACTCAATCGAATTCAATTCTGTATAGTCATATGAATTCTTTAATGAATTATCTATGTACTCAAGCTATCAAAATCATAAATGATTCACCCAATGGTTATCAGGTTTTCGCATACCTCAAAGACTTCAATTTTGTCCAAATCAAGACTAGGTTGGGAAAAATTCAAATAATGCTAAAGAGTTTTCTGACCTAAATATGTTCCCCGTTGGCTTTTTTATAATGGGGAATCCGATCACTACAAGCTTCCTTAAATTAAAATTATGAAATATTTATTTATTATATTGCGATTGGTCCAAATTTAAATCCTTCTTTAAAATGATTTTTTTACAATATTTATTTCTATAAAACAACTTATTATTCATATTTTGAATCTATAAACTTGAAAATAATACTGACAAAATAATTCGTTTCATGATATATTCCTATTGGCTTATTCAAATCGATGCCAATTTATTATAATGTAACCCAACTAATAAATGAGGATCCAACGAATATCCATACTTATCCCGACTAATTGTCCATCTAAAAAATTGCAATTTTCATTAATATAAATTTTCTCTCAATTATCCAAATGTCATGTTCATTTTCTCTTTTATCTGTTTTTGTATTTTTTTTATTCTTTATTAGGATATCTGGGACTCAAACTTGATATAAACTCACATATTTATATTAATTTCATTATTATTATTCTCATGATGAAATGAGGGTTGGGATAAGCGAAACGATTTTTTTTATTCTTTCACTTTCATTTTTCGATACACAAAAAAGAAAATTTTAATATTTGTACAAATTTTCTAAATAAAGTGATCTTTTATTGAATTAATTATTTCTATATGAATGTATCATTGTTTTACTCATTTTTTTGTTAGAAACAAAATAAATAAATAAAATAGTGGACCAGATAATAGAAAAAAATTGAAGAGATAGGAAGTGAGGGGCTGGCAAAGGAAGAGTGCAGACAGTAGATTCCTAACCTTTTTATAATTTTAAATTTGCTATGAAATTCAAAATTAAATCAATCATGTCATCTTATATATTAAGTAATTTCAAATTATTTTAATGGAAAAGGGCCTAAAATTCCCTTAAACTATGAGTTTTAGTACAATATAATCCATCATCCACCTAATGAGTATGATCCTTTAGACATAAGAATATTTTTGAGCCAAAAGGTAGACGTCATTTGTATTTTAGTGCCGATAGGTGGATATAGGGTAATTTTATACTAATTCAAATACTTGAGTGGAATTTTAAGCCCTTTTCCATTTTTTAATCTACTTTTTTAATTGTTTATTATATCTTTTTTTTTCTTTCTGTTTTGATGTTGTTTTGGAAGAAAAAGAGAGGAGGGGGTTGTAGGAGGAGAAAAAAAAGAAAAATATAAAATATGACGAAAAAGGTGGAGTCCGGTGATTTTAACTTACCCTACTTTCCCATCAAAATTCGTCTTCTCCATTACGCTCGAAATCCCATTTGTACTTTTTTAAAATTAATTCTTTTATCTTACCATTTTTCATAATTTTGTTGGTGTTGTTTTGGGGGAAGAAAAGAGGGAGATGAAGAAAGAAAGAGAGAATAAAAAAAAAGAAATATGAGTGTTGGTATCAATTTTTCCGGAAAACAAGGTTGAAGGAGGTGATTGTAGATTTAGAGAAGTAATACAATGAAAAAAAAAGAAAAATAACTTTAAAACGGATTTGAATAAAACATTCAACGTCCATTGAAGGAGATTAAGCTAAAAAAATTGGAGGTGGTAGCTTGAAAAATGAAGAACAAAAGAAAATAAAATGAAAAAACGCTAAAAATTGAGCCTTTCACGCTCTTTTATTTAGTCTACCACACTCAAATTGACATATGAACAAAAACTGTCAAAATTACACAACGAGACCCTACATGAGGTGTTTAAAATCAACATCACTAAGTTGAGGTGTTTGAGTGAAACATAGTGCAAACTTTAGGGGGTCACCAATGAGTTCAACCATTGAATTACTATAATATCCCTACTTAAAACACTCATCTATATCAGTTTCAATAAAATATGTTCTCTTCAAAGGTTGTGAATTTAATGATGAGTTGCATGTTTTTCAAGGGTTCGTGACTTTTCTGATAGATAAGTTGTTACGTTTTCAAAAGTATTATGACTTTTCTGATGGGTTCTGATTTTTTCGATAAGGTAGAACTTTTAAAAAATATTGTGAATTTTTAGATGAGTTTAGGCTTTCCAAAGAGTTGTGACTTTTTTCTTATGTAGTGACTTAAGGATTGTAACTTTTTCGGAGGATCATGACTTCTCACATGAGGCACATAAGCACTTGTACATACTTGATGCTACCTTTTGTTGGCTATAAAAAGAGGGATTTCCCCTAATTTTTCAAAAAAAAATATAATATTCTACTGTTGTTGTTCTTATACTTCAAATTTTTTCATGTGATTTATTAATATCATTTTAGTTTTGTTTTACTGCGTTACATTCTTCTAAAAAAATATTTATGTAATTTAGTCGAAGGAAAATTTATATAATTTAAAATGACAGTAAGTTGAAGAGTGTATTAGTTTAATTTTTATTTTTTTATTTAGTTACTTATTTCTGTGAGATAAATATTTTACTATTTGCAAATCTTAATATATAAACATATATTTGGGTAGGTATATATATTTAAAATAAAGTATTATGTATATCACGAAAGAATCATCAAGCTAACAAGATCTAAGTATCATGAAGCTAACATGATCTTCTTAGTTGAAGATATTTTATTTTTAAATATTCTGATTTCGTCTTTTTTAGAAAAAAAAATCATATAAAAAAGGAAAATATGTGAATCATTAAAAAATTATCATTTGTAAAATTAATTTTATATTAAATAATATGGAAAAATGTGGAATGCAAGAAAAATATTAAAGAGTAAAGTTATCTTAGTACTTCGCCCCTCCACGAGATTAATTTCTAATTAACTATCTAAATAAACAGTAAAACAGGAAGAAATCATATCTATATATGTAAGTGCAAAGTCAATATGAAATTCAGCTATTGCATTTTAACTCTTTAGTTATGGTAGTATGAATTCTCTTTATTATTATTAATTATTGCAAATATTATTGACACCCTTTTACATTCCTTTTTAATTACATTATAAATTTTTTAATTATTACATTAATTTGTCCGGGTTAATGATTCGAGTGGTTATGTACATTCCTTTTAGTAAATTCCTATAGTAAAAGATTTCCCAAAACTTTTTCCTAAAAATCTATCAGGAGTCCTTCCTAAGAGAGCGATAGACTTCGCCATAGACACCATCCCAGTTACTCGTCCTATCTCTATTGCTCTATATCGAATGACACCAATAAAATTAAAAGAGTTGAAAGAGCATTTGAAAGATCTCTTAGATAAAGGTTTTATCCATCCAAGTGTCTTACCTTGGGGCACTCTGATGTACCGTGGTTTTACGGTACTTCCAATGCTTTTTCCTTAAGATTAGTGTGTGTCTAAGGTCTTTTTATAGTAGTTTTGATGTGTTTTTCTCTGTGTTTGCATGAAAAATGTCCAGAACGAAAAATCTAAAGAATGTGCTAAAATCTGCAGAAGTGATAACCTACAGAGCCACTGACGATCCGTCGACCCTGTGAGGATCCGTTGGTTATGATCGTCGACTGAAGGTCCAGGCAGCTGAAATCAAATATGGGAAATTTGACCAAGTGTGGGGCTATAGAAGGAGCGACAGTCTATTGATCCACTAACGGACCGTCAGGGCTAACTGTTTGTGGTAACACAAAGTAGTCCCAGTTCCAGCTCGAAGAAATCACTAAGAACCAAGGTACGGAGTTAAATTCACTAGTTGTCGGACCATGAAATTAGGGATACATATCTTACCACTTTTCAGGCAAGATACTAGGCAAGGATCATTATACCTAGGATTACCGCGTTATGAACCTATGGGGAACACTTACGCCCTAGTTTCTCTCATCACTTGATAAACACTAAAATTATAAAATTTCTTTTTATGTTACTTAGAAATAATTAAACATTTTTTTACACAACCCCCCCCCCCCCTCATTCAATTAATTGTTTTCAGAAAGAACTTGACTAAATAGACGTAATCGTAGATTAAAGTTAAGTCTAAATCATTTTCCTTGTGGGGTCGACCCCAACCTAACAATTTGGTTCTTTACTTGATAAGACCGGTTTCAAGGTGCTTCTTGCTTTAGAGAATTGATCTCAGATCAGGCTACATTAGTTGAAATCTAAGGAATATGACATTCCAAAGAAAATCTTTAGAACTAGATATGGTTATTACAAATTTTTAGTTATGTTCTTTGGTTTTACAAATGCACCTACAACATTCATGGATCATATAATGCCACAGGTGGATTTGTCAAACCTTATGTAGATTTGTCTGTCATTATCTTCATTGATGAGATACTAGTTTATTAAAGGAATGAAGAAGATCATGCTAGTCACCTCAAGATTGTTCTTTAGACTTTGTAAGATAAGGAATTCTACGCCAAGTTCTCCAAGTGTGATTTTTGACTTAAGGCTCTGGCATTCTTGAGCCACATTTTTAAAGTGATGGGATTACGGTTGATACCCAAAAGATAGAAGCAGTTCAGAGTTGGCTTAGAACTACCTCTCCAAACGATATAAGGAGTTTCTTGGGTTTAGGTGGCTTTTATAGGAGGTTTGTTGAAGGGTTTTGGTCATCTCGTCTCCTTTGACCTAACTAAGTCACAAGACAGTCAAGTTTCAATGGGCTGAAGCTTCTACGAAAAGCTTTAAGGAGCTGAAAAAAAGAATGACTACCGCTCCAATTTTGACATTACGAAAGGGTACTCAAGATTTTGTGGTGTACTGTGATGCATCAAAATTTGGTTTGGGTTGTGTGTTGATGAAGAATGCCAAGTTAATAGCTTATGCCTCTAGACAATTGAAGGCTCATGAGAAGAATTATCCAACTCATGACTTAGAATTAGATGTTATGTTTTCACCGTGAATATATGGCATCGCTACTTATATGGTGTTCATGTTGGCATGTTTTGTGATCATAAGAGTCTCCATTATGAGTTCACTCAGAAGGAGCTAAATCTCAGATAGAGGAGGTGGTTAGAATAACTCAAGGATTATGACATAAGTATTCTTTACCACCCCGGTAAGGCTAATGTGGTTGATGATGCCTTAAGCAATTTATCCATGGGAAGTACCTCCAATGTTGTGGAAGAAACAAGGGACTTAGCTGAGGATGTGCACAAACTTGCACACCTAGGAGTCAGACCTATGGATTGCATATAAGGAGGAATTGTGGTGACATATGGGGATAAATCATCACTAGTGTAGGAGGTGAAAGAAGAGAAAGACAAAAACCCCATTTTTTCTTGAATTGATAGTGAATGTTCATAAGCAAAGGGTATTGTCTTTTGAATAAATGGGAGATGGTGTGATGAAGTACCAAGCTAGATTGTGTGTAGTTATGGTGGATGGACTCGAAGAGAGGATCCTGGAGGAGGCTCATAGCTCGAGACATTCTATTCATACGGGTTCCTCCAAGATGTACCGTGATTTGTGAGAGATATATATGTGGGAAGGCATGAAGAAAGACATTGCTGAGTTTTTTGCCAAGTGCTTGAATTGCCTGCATGTTAAAATAGAACACCAAATATCTGGAGGATTTACTCAAAAGATAGAACCCCCAAAATAGAAGTCGGAGATGAATAATATGGACTTCATCACAGGCTTTCCAAGGTCTCACACGCAGCATAATTTGATTTGGGTAATTGTCAATAGAATTGCAACATAAGCCCATGTTGCCGGTAAAGACTACCTATTCGACCGAGGATTAAGCTAAGATGTACCTTCAAGAAGTGGTAACACATTATGGAGTTCCGGTCTCCACTATTTCAGATAGAGGTGCCCAAGTTAGTGCACAGTTGGAAATTATTCCAGAAGGCTTTGGGTTCAAAGGTGAACTTAAGTTCTTCTTTTCATCCACAGATAGATGGACAAGAAGTTTGTACTATCAAGACTTTGGTGGACTTGTTGAGATATTCTATGATTGATTTCAAAGGGAATTGGGATGATCACATACCCCTCATTGAGTTCTCTTAAAACAACAGTTACCATTCGTGCACCCAAATGACTCCATATGAAGCTCTTTATGGAAGAAGATGCAGATCTCCTATTGTTGGTTCAAGATTGGCGAACTAGGGTTGATAGGACCATATCTAGTTCACCAAGTAGTGGAGAAGGTGAAGGTGATACAACAGAGATTGAAAATGGCACAGAGTTGCCAAAAGTCCTACACAGATGTTAGGAGAAGGCTGTTAGAGTTTGAGGTGGATGATTGGGTACATCTTAAGGTTTCACCTATGAAGGGTGTTATGAGGTTTGGTAAGAAGGGGATACTTTTTCCCTGGTATATTGGTCCTTACAGTATCTACAAGAGAGTTGGCAATGTATCCTACGAGTTGGACATACCCCAGAGTTTGCAGCGGTACATCCGGTATTCCATATTTTTATGTTGAAGAAATGCTTGGGTGATCCTTCATTGATTGTAACAACAGAGAATGTTAGGATTAAGAATAACTTATCCTATGAAGATATCACGTTCCAGATTTTATCTTGTCAAGTTGGCAAGTTGAGAACAAAGGAAGTTGCATCAGTCAAGGTCCTTAAGAAGAACCAATTTGTTGAAATGTAACTTGGGAAGCTGAGGAGGATATTTGACGAAGAGATATCCACATATCTTTGAATAGAAAGAGAATGCAGATTAAGGTACTAAAGCCTCTTATTAGCACTTTATAAGGCTATGTGTAAGCAAGTTGTTACTTGCTTTTGTTGTAGAGTGCTGAAATAATTTTACCACCCTTAGCTTAGTGAAAGAGTTCTTATTCGAGGATGAATGTTCCCAAGGGAGCGATATTGTAAGATCTCATAATCCGAAATAGCTAGGATTAAACTAAGAAATCAAGAATAGTAAGTTTTGGAAAGAATATGAAAATTTTGGAAATTTTCCTAAGTTTATAAAGTGAATTTTGGTCATTTTCAGATGGTCATAACTTCTTGATCAAGAGGAGTTAGGGGCAGTTCATTATCTGAACTGAAAGCCCTTGGGAATAGCTTTCCAACGACACCGAGTTTTCTCATATTTGATGTCGTATGAGGGAGATATGTTTTCGGAAATTGGGCTATTGGACTGAGGGAATATCCAATCCTAATTTTGGTAAGGATAAAATATTCTTTTAACCCTACTATTTCCTAATTCATTTCAAGGGTTTTATAGGGGTAAAAACCATATTTTTTTCAGATTAGAAAACAGACGTCTTACGCTTAGGGTTTGGGAGAAAAGTGAAGAGAAGAAGAAGAAGGGTAGAAAAAGCAAAATTTAGCAAAGATATTCTAGTGAAAATTCATCAGGGGTGATCCCTAATCAGGTATGAAGGATATTTCGTGTTTGTCTAATCCACCTACACACCAATTTGTTATAATTCAGCGAATTTATGAATTGATTTCATGTTACAAATTAAGTTATTGAAGGAAAGTTTTGCTTTCTTGTTAATCTGATTGTTGGCTACACCATTAGTGGTTAGATTCTTGTTTCTCTTAGTTATTGTAACGATCCTTTTGGTCGTTTCAAGTGTTAAATTCATGTGTGTCATAAATTTTTTTTGATGGATTCTAATTTGGTATTTTTAGACTATTCATAACTAAAATGTGTAATTAGTGGGATTGTTTTAATAATTCATAGAGTTGATGGTTAAAGAAGATAATATGAAAATTAGTAATGGGACACTTTCCCTATATTTATAATTAGTTATATATAATAATTAAGGTATAATTAACCTCTAGCGGAAAGGAAGAAAATCAGAGAGGCGCAGAAGGATTGCGAAGAAAATCAGAAAGCACAATTTTAGGTGAAACTATTCTTAAAACTTTCCTAGTAAAGCTTATCGTTGTATATGTGTTGTAAGTTGCATGGGATTGGCTGTATGAGTTGAGAGGTAAGAAAAGGATATAGTGTTACAGGTTTGGTTTAATGGACCGACAAATTGAGTTCAATTTTTTTAATGGGAAGTAATATTGATAATTGTTTAATCATATAAATAGTTGTCAGTAGATTAAGTAAATTATGTAGCAGTAATGTGATTCATTAGATTCACCAATTGGTTGAGAGTTTGGATAAAAAAAGTAAAATATTTAATAAATCAATAATGGGAAAATATGATTGGTTAATGGCAATATAATACTTGGAAAATATAGATTCCATGTATATGGAAGGTTACAGTAAGCTTGCCGCCATTATTTTGATACAATAATGTTATGGCCAATTGTACTATGTGGCTTTGGTCCTTATTTTCGTTCAATTATCATGTGATGATTTAAGTTTAACTAATTGAGAAAGGTAATTAATATTATGTTATTTATATTAATTGAATTTTATTAAAGTTGTGTTATTTTGAGGAATTAAAGATATTTTCATACCATTTTGCAAGATGCTACTTGACTTGTCCTTATGTGATGAGATCACCAAATTTAACGCTTTGATAACAAGTTTGTCAGGATCCAAAATGAGTAACGAGTGACACCCACACTTAACCTCCTATGTGGACGAATCAATGAATCCAACCCCAATTTATACTCATTATTCAACTTACAAAATACAATTCGTCATACGAAAGCTTAAATCTTATAGAATATCATTTTTCAAAACCTGAAATTTATCACATCAAGGACATCTATTCTAAAAATACCAAGTCTAAGAGTACTAAAAAAATCAAAATAAATAAGTAGAATTGTCTATGTCCGAAATCTAAGGACATCATGTTATGGCCAAGACAATCCAACACGAGATGAAAGAAAAAGTTCACCTTGAAATCTGATGTACTAGAGAGCGAGTCAAAGTCGTTGGTACACTTACTGCACTCCACAAAAGGAACACAAAGAAAACACAAGTATGGCTCAGTACAAGGCAATATGTACTGAGTAGGTATCATTGTTTGACCCAAAATATCAGCTAATATACATAAAGAAATAGTATAAAATCAACTATAGCACTTAGCAACTTATAAACAACAAACAACATTAACAAGTGATAACTGAAGCAACTACGTAATCAATCACAATATCAATCACACATACAAAAACCCATGCCTTCACACCACGCTCGTTTAGGAAAAGGATTCTTCGAGATTGAGTACATTCAATTAATTCAATATGTTTTCAATTTTAATGTTATCGTGTCAGAACGTGTCACTCTGATCCAATAATCAATATATATATATATATATATATATATATATATATATATATATATATATATATATATATATATATATATATATATATATAAATGAGGACCATAGACAAGGTGATGTGGCACCTCTCTATGGCCTCCATTCCTTTTTTTCTTTTTTCTCTTTTTTTTGACATTTTTTCTTCTTTCTTTTCATGAAATAATTTGTTTATTAATTAAAAAAATTCAAGTATATTTATTATTGTAATTATATATAATGAGTTACAAAAAAACCTCCATCTATTGATATTCTCACTTAAATAGCATGTCTTTTCAATTTCCTTTTAATTATTTTTATGGCTTATCCAATCTATAAATATCTATCATCTATAGAGATGTTGAATGTTCATTTTCATTTTTTCATTCTTTCTTTTTAGTAGAATAGGTTTTTAATTTTCTTTTCATCGTCTTTTTATTCATCAATCATTTACATAATAAAAAGAAGACATAAAAAAGATGATGTCAAAATATGACTTTCACTTTGATGAAGATCATAGATATATTCTTCAAAGATTCATCACATTATTTGGTATAAGTTCAACAAAATGAAGAAGGAAGCATAATTATCTTGGAGATTCCGGAAGATAGAGTCATAGTAGTATAAAAGTTTGAATGATTTCCAAACATTTTGAAATTCATTGTTGTATTATTTTGATTCCAATTAATATTATTCTATTCTCTTTTATTTTATTTCTTTGATTTGAACAAAAAAATGAATATTCTATTCATTGTTGTTGTCGTTGAAGATGAAAAGATGCACATTTTTTTATTATTTATATATACGTCAATTTATAGCTAATTAATATTTTAAATTTTGCCATGATTGAATTAAAAGTATACTACCTATGGTACATTTCTTTTTATATCTACTGGATATTGTTGCCCCTTATAATATATGATGTGGTCTATCATATTAGTAATCAATCACAAAATAAATGAATAAATCTTATTTTTAGTATTAAATTTTTCCATTTGTTTCTTCTTCTTCTTCTTTTTTGTCTTTTATTTTTAAATTCTTTTCATAAAATATTTTTTTATTAATTATAAAATTCAATAATATTTAATATTGTAATCATATGAAATGAGTTACAAAAAAAACCCCATCTATTGCTATTCTCTACTTAAATAGCATGTCTTTTCGATTCCCTTTTAACCATTTTTATGACTTATTTTATCTATAAATACCAATTATCTATGGAGATGTTGCATGTTCATTTCCATTTTTTCATTCCATCTTCTTAGTAGTATAATCTTTTAATTTTATTTTCTTCATCGTTTTCTTCATCAATCATGTAGTTAAGTAATCAAAAAAGAAGATATAGAAAAGATGATGTCACGATATGATATTCACTTTGATGAAGATCATTTTTATATTCTTGAAAGATTCATCACATTATTTGGTACAAGTTCAACAAAATGAAGAAAGAAACTTAATTATCTTGGAGATTCATGCATAGAGAGTTGCAATAGTATAAAAGTTTAATTGATTTTCAAACATTTTGAAGATTCATTGTTGTACTATTTTGATTTCAACTAATATTATTTTGTTCTCTTTTACTTTATTTCTTCATTTTTGAACAAAAAAATGATTATTCCAGTCATTTTTGTTGTTGTTGAAGATGAAAAAAATGATTATTCCATATATATATATATATATATATATATATATATATATATATATATATATATATATATATATATATATATATATATATATATATATATATATATATATATATATATATATATATATATATATACATATATATATATACATATATATATATATATATATATATATATATATATATAATATTTTAGATTTTTCCATGGTTGAATTAAAGGTATATTATCTATGGTACACTTTTTTAATATCTACTGAATATTTTTGTCCCTAAAAATATATGATATGGTCTATTATATTTGAAAAAACCTTACCCCAGAACAAGAACCAGATTCTTGTAAGTTGCTTTTAAGTAAAGACACAAACACTTATTGAATTAAAAACCTTCCTCACTCAAGGAAGGAAAAACCTTGTTTTATTAATTCAACTATAAGATTTTGTGATTACAACTCAATAATCAAAAAGTCTTATCTCTACTACCTCTCTCGATTGACTCCAATCGATCTTTCCAAAAGGCCAAACCCACCTTTTGTTACAACCCTCACTGAAACTCAACCCTATAAAAGAGCCAAACCCACCCTTTGTACAATAAATCGTAAATTACAATCCGAACAAAACAAGAAGATAGTTCTCCACATTAAAAACCTTCTCACTCAAGAACGTTTTAAACTTGGCAAACCTATCGATCTTGAAGACTTTAGTTTGATGAATAATTATCACTTTTCTCTCTTTGTGAAGTCGTGGGATTCTTCATCAGCATCGTGCTCTTTTTATAGAGTTTCTTTTGCCTTGAATCCTTATCATAAGGTAAGGAAGTTATTGTTAAACAAGGATTCCCTTTTAAAGTACAATCCTTATTATATACAACTTTTCTTCCTTAATAATATATTTAAGGTTTTCCTTATTTGTATCAACTTATACCTTTTAATATATTATTTTTGGCTTTGACATTACTTGGCTGACCCATTTTACTCGATCTTGGACTCGAGCTTGGCTTCTTTTGTTGCGTACATTTTCTACTGATTATTTGCACTTCTTGTCTATCATCAAAACATGAATTATCGATTCTATCATATTCCCCCTTTTTGATGAAGACAAACAAATCTATCTGTGTGATGCATGCAAATACTCTTCTCCCTTTTGAAAAATCAAAAAGAGTCCAACAGCGGCTAAACAAAACCAAATATCATCCATAGCAACAATTGAAGCTCAGCCAGTTGAGCAAAATAAAATGTTCTGGCAACCAAACGAAGAGTAGCAACACAGAGTTTAAACAACTAAGAGAACCAGGTTCAAACAAGATGCTTTTTCAATTTGAAGGTTGTCCATGCTTGGTTGAAGTAGAAGCCAGCATATCCAGAACTCTGTCAACTCTTGCATTGTTAGCAAGTTGCTGCTGCACCAACTGATCCTTCAACCTGTGAATTTCAGCATTTGAAGTGTGGAGTTCAGCACGTAACTTCTGGTTTTCTAAATCAAGAGTTGCATATTTTTGTTCAACTACTTTGAGTTCCCTGAGTAACTGAGCAACAGGACTAGATGTACGTGGAGAAGCATTTGCAACCTGCTCCGACTCCATGGGAATACAACGATCAGCAAGAATGGTTTTAGTGAACATATCTGCACGAGTTAAAATCCTGCCTTCTCCCAATGGTACTTCAAATACATCAAACACTCCAGTTAACAGATTTCCAAAAGCTAATTGATGAGATCCTAGTTTAGAATCAACAATTCTAGCAAGATTTTTGATAATCAATGTGGGCCAGTCAATGCGTTCTTTGCACTCAAGAGCATTCATAAGTCCTATGTCTCTTATGGAGGCAATGTGACGTTGGTGACCTCTAGGCAGTATCACCTTATGAACTATTTCAAAAAGAAGCTTATGCAAAGATCTCATAATTCCCTTTAAAACAGTTTGTGCCCTAGAATTGACTCTACCTTGAGAGAATTTTGCTGGCAAGCTAGAATATTCATCAAAACCCCAATTGTACTCATTAATCCCCACAGATGGTATATTCAAGATTTCCCCAAGTTTAGTTGCATCAAAATGTCAACCCCCTTTACACTAGAGTATACCACATCTCCTTTTAGGTTTACCAAGTTTGTATAGAAATCTACCACTTCCTGTTCATAAATCAAATTGGGTAGAAGGAATAACTCCTCCCACCCCTGAAACCTTAGTAGTTCACAAACCTGCTTCACTATATCCATTGAAAGTATATCAGGGTGAAAAGTTCTACCCCTAAGCACTGTTTTGGTTTGGAAGTACTTTTTCTTTCCCACTTTGAGAAATTTATCTGTATTTCTTTTTGCATATTTTGATTTTAATTGAGGAGTTGCAGAATGTTTACCCTCAGAGACATCATCAGTTTCAGAATCAAGATTCATTGGAGAAACGGATGAATGAACAGGAGACTTACCCAATCGTCGACGCTTCACACTAGATGTTGCATCATCAGTTGGTTTGACCACATTCGCACTCCTGGTCACTGGCCTGTGTGGACGAACCTGTTTAACTGCAATGTGCTTTCTTGTCCGTCTAGGTCTTTTAGGGTGAAGGGTACTCAAAAGAATATCATCATTGATAGGAGAATGTGAAGATGGTGGTGGATTTTGAGGAGTGGTTTTTTGAGATGGGGAAGAAGGGGGGTTATTTGGGACAGTGGTTGTGGGAGTTTCTGGGTTTGGTGATAATGGGGTTTCTTGGACTGGTGGTGGTGGAGATTCTATGATGGGTGGTGGTGGAGATTCTGCAACTACAGATGTAGATGAAACTTTTGGTGGTGGAGATTCTATGATGGGTGGTGGTGGAGATTCAACTTTTGGTGGTGGAGATGTAGACGGATCTGATTTGGGTGAGGATGTAGATGGTTTGGTTGGGAGTTGGTTTTCTTCCCCTTGATTAAGCATAGTATCATCAACCGTGTTTTCTTCCCCCTGAGAAAATGCACTATCAGACGAGTTTTCATCATCAGAGTAAGCAACGAGTGGATTAACCATGGTGATGGAGGGGATTTCTTTTTCTTTTTTCTGAAGAATGAAGATGAGAGAAAGTTGGTTGCTTGTTTAGAGAGAGTGCTTTATTGGAAATAGTTTTGATGTTGTATTCGAGGGGTTTGAGTAATAATGGGGGATTGACATCGAGGAGACGTGTGCTTTGACGGTTGCACCTGCTTTTCAAAGACGTGACATAGGAGAGAGAAGATGAAATTGTTTTTCCCTTTTTTTTTGATAACTAAGTGTAAAGCAAATGTAGAACCAACTTGACTGAACCTGGTTCATATCTCTTTAAAACTTGGTTGGACAGAATTTAATCTAAGAAGATGAGCCCTAACTCAAGTCTATTTTTCTGAAATGACTCTCTTCCTAGTGCCTTGGTGAAAATGTCAGCAACTTGATCCTCAGTTTTGCAGAACTCCATTACTATGTTTCCTTTTTCAACATTATCACGAAGAAAGTGATGTCTAACATCTATGTGTTTGGTGCGTTTGTGTTGAACTTGGTTTCTAGCCATGTTCATAGCACTTGTTTTATCACATAGAATAGGAATACAACTTGTTTCTATACCAAAGTCTTTAAGCTGCTGTTTTATCCAAAGAAGTTGGGCACAACATGAGGCAACTGCAACATACTCAGCCTCTGCAGTAGATAGAGCCACTAAATTTTGTTTTCTAGTTGCCCAAGATATTACACATGGTCCTAAATAGTGTGCCATCCCAGAGGTACTTTTTCTATCAAACATATGTCCTGCATAATTTGCGTCAGCAAATCCCTTTAGATCAAAAGAGTCACCAGTTGGATACCAGAGAACCAGGTTCATTGTGCCTTTTAAATATCTCAAGATTCTTTTGACAGCTTTTAGATGTGATTCCTTGGGACAGGACTGAAACCTTGCACATAGACCAACACTGAACACTATATCAGGTCTACTGGTAGTGAGGTATAGGAGTGATCCAATCATGCCTCTATATGTAGTGTCATTGACTGGTGATCCTGGTTCATATTTATCAAGCTTTGTTGTTGTCCCAATGGGTGTGTCATTTGACTTAGCTTCATTCACATCATACTTCTTCAGTAATTCCTTGATGTATTTTGTTGATGAATTGATGTTCCAACTGGAGTTTGCTTAATTTGGAGTCCCAAAAAGAAGTTTAACTCTCCCATCATGCTCATCTTAAACTCACTATTCATTAGTTGAGCAAATTCTACTCCCAGTGAATCATTGGTTCCTCCAAATATGATATCATATACATATACTCGGACAATGAACAGATCTTTACCTTGTTTTCGAAGAAACAGTGTATTATCAGTTTTTCCTCTTGTATATCCATGTGTGAGAAGAAAAGTGGACAATCGATCATACCATGCTCTAGGTGCTTGTTTTAGCCCATAGAGTGCTTTGTCCAGTTTATATACATGATCAGGATACATGGTATTCTCAAAACCTGGGGTTGTTTTACATACACCTCTTCTTGTAGGTAACCATTTAAGAAGGCACTTTTGACATCCATTTGGTAGAGTTTGAACTCCATGTGAGCAGCATATGCGACCAATATTCTAATTTCCTCAATTCTTGCTACTGGTGCAAAGGTTTCATCATAGTCTATACCTTCTTCTTGGTTGTATCCCTGTACAACTAGCCTAGCTTTGTTGCGCACTATTTGTCCTTGCTCATACAGCTTGTTTCTAAACACCCACCTTGTTCCTATTACCGTCCCTTTTTGAGGTTTTGGAACCAGGTTCCACACTCTGCTTCTTTCAAACTGGTTGAGTTCTTCTTGCATGGCACTAATCCAATCAGAGTTTAGTAGTGGTTCTTTTATATTTTTAGGCTCAATCAGGGACACATAGGCAGAGAATGCACACATGCTACGTAATTTGGATCTTGTAGAGATGCCTGAGTTAAGAGGAGTAAGAATGTTTTACAAAGGGTGAGAGCTTTGATGTTTCCAACTGTGAGTTGGAATACCTACTGACTCTTGAGGTGCAGACGAACCAGTTTCATTAGTAGATTTATCTCCTATTTCAGATGTTTTATCAGAGGGTATAGATTCTTTTTCCCATATTTTTGGTTCTGATGGCTTGGAGCAGGTTCCCTCATTCTGTTCATCCTTTGAATTTCCTTAAACTTCACTGCTGTTTTCATTAAAGACAACATGGACACTTTGTTCTACACGTTTTGTTCTTTCATTCAGTACCTTGTAGGCCTTGCTTTGTGACGAGTAGCCCAGAAAAATTCCATCATCACTCTTAGCATCAAATTTTCCCAAATTGTCTTTGTCATTGTTGTGTATAAAGCATACACACCCAAAGGCCCTAAGATGTGCTAAATTTGGTTTTCTTCCTTTTAGCAGCTCATATAGTGTTTTTTCTAACACTGATCTGATCATACATCTATTTATTAGATAGCATCCTGTGTTCACTGCTTCAGCCCAATACAATTTTGGGAGTTTGCTTGAGATTAACATTGTTCTTGCAATATGTTCCAGTGTTCTATTTTTCCTCTCAACAACACCATTTTGTTGTGGTGTTCTAGGTGCTGAGAAGTTATGCTCAATCCCTTTTGTAGTACAAAATTGTAGGAATTCTGAGTTCTCAAACTCCAGCCCATGATCAGATTTGATGCTGATTATTTCTTTGTTGAATTTCTTCTGAACCAGCTTTGCAAAGATTTCAAACATAGTGAATGTCTCATCCTTTGTTGCAAGAAATAATGTCCAAGTGAATCTTGAGTAGTCATCAACTATTACAAACACATATCTTTTTCCACCCCTACTTTGTACACGCATTGGTCCACACAAATCCATGTGAAGCAGTTCTAGTGGCTTGGTAGTACTTACTGTCAACTTTGGTTTGAAGGATGACCTAACCTGTTTTCCTTGAATGCAGGTTCCACATACTTGGTTGTCCTTGAAACTTTTGGTTGGCAGTCCCCTAACCAGGTCTTTAGATATGAGCTTGTTTATAGTTGTCATGCTAATGTGTCCCATTCTTTTGTGCCATAGCATGGAGCAAACAGAGACTGCACTTACACATTTAAGAGTATCTTCCTTGGAGTCAACAATCTTGGCTTTGTACACATTCTTGTGTCTCTTACCTAGTAGAACCAGGTTCCCAGTCATTGAGTTTGTTACTCTGCATTCCTTTTCTGTAAAGAGAACATTGTTTCCTTTATCGCATATTTGAGATACGCTCAATAGATTATGTTGTAGGCCATTCACATAATATACGTTCTCAATTGCATGAGTATCCATTGATCCAACCTTTCCAATTCCCTGAATTTCACCACTTTTTACATTACCAAAGGCAATGTTTCGTCCTTTGATGTTCTTGAGTGAGAGGAAGCTTCTTTTATCTCCAGTCATGTGTCTGGAACATGCACTATCCAAGTACCATTGTTGTTGCTTCCTCTTCACTGATCCCTGCAATTTAATTTTGCGGATTAGATTTTGGTACCCAAATCCACTTTGATTTATGCTTAGGGAATGGATGGATAAGATTTTTTCTGGCCCATCTAGGAAGAGATTTGACTGTAGGAATTTGTTTTTGCTCATTGGGTTTCTCATGATGAGGTTTTCTCAACGATTTCAAGTTTTTGTTATGAGCAGTTTGTTTTCTTTGACAATCATGACATTTATGCCCTACCAGCCCACAGTGCATGCATAGACAATCTATGTTGGGATTTTTTACTTGAGAGCTAGTTCTATCAAAACCTATCCCATGTCTCTCAGATGTGCGATTCTTGTTAATGTTGTCCAGTAATATGGAGGACCTGGTCCATCTCATTCCATTTTCAGCTTCAGTTTTAGTCACAAGAAGCTTTTTGGAGAGTGCTTCATTCCTTTTAGTTACCAAGTCTAGGTTTTTACTTAGTTCAGTATTCTTGGATAAAAGTTGAAGATTTTGTTTTTCAAGAATCTTGTTTTCTTCTCTTAGTGTTGCATAGTCTTCCATTATCAATTCCCTTTTTGAGTCTATGGTTTTATATGCATCAATGAGAGTGTAGAGTAAAGATTCTAGCTCCCTTTTTGAGTATGAGTTTAGATTGTCTTGTATGTGATGAAGACTAACCTTTTCATTCATGTCTTCTTCTTCTTTATCCTCTTCAGAATCTGATCCAGCCATGAGTGCTAGTATGGTTTCTTGTGATCTGCAGGTTTCTTTTTCTTCCTTGGTTTCCACTTCTACAAGAGCAAGAAAGTTATAATCATCTTCTTGTTCTAGTGTAAGAAGGGACTTGTTTTCTGTCTCATCACCCTCAGACTCTTCATCAGATGAATTCCCCATTGCTGCAAAGGCCCTTTTCATTGAAATATCTGCCTCTTGAGTTGTCATTCTTCTTTTTGAGGGGACAAACTTATCTTTCTTGATGTTTTTGCCCTTCTCAAAGTTTGCCTTTTTCTGCTCTAAAGCCCAAAGTGGACAGAATTTGATGAAGTGATCTGGGCTCCCACACTTATGACAAACCTGGTCTTTAGTGTTTTCAGATGGTTTTTGAGGAGTTTTCTTTTGAAAGGCCTGCCCTCTCTTTAGCATTCTGGTGAACCTTTTGGTTATGAGGGCAATATTTTCATCTTCAAAATCATCTCATGTAGTAGCCTTTAGAACCAGGTTCCTTTCCTTCCTTTTTCCTCCAGTTTCCTTTTCTTGGTTTTTCTTGAGTTCGTATGTGATGAGATTACCAATCAACTCATCCATGGCCAGTGAGTCTAGGTCGCGAGCTTCAGTGATAGCCTCGACTTTGCTTTCCCAAGTTTCAGGAAGGACACTCAAGAGTTTCCTTACTGCCTTTCCATTAGGAACTATCTCTCCCAAGGAGTACATCTCATTGATGATGGAGGTGAACCTGGTGTGCATGTCTTGAGTAGTCTCCCCTTCTGCCATCCTGAATAACTCATATTGCCTGTTCAAGTTATCAATTTTGGACTTCTTGACTTGCGTTGTTCCTTCATGAGCGGTTTGTAGTGTTTTCCATATGGCTTTGGCATCTTGACAGGACGAGATTCGATTGTATTCGTCTGGTCCAATGCAACAGATCAAAATTTTCTTGGCTTTGGCATTGTTTTGGATTGCAAGCTTGTCTTCAGCATTCCATTCTTTTCTTTCCTTTGGGATTTTGGTGATTCCATCAGTTGCGGTTTTCATAGGTATGGTTGGGACATCTAGAATTACTCCCCATAGATCAAGGTTTTCGCCAATAAGATGGTCCATCATACGATTTTTCCACCATCCATAATATTTGCCATTGAACAGTGGTGGTCGTGTTTGTGAAGCTCCCTCTTGTGGGGTAGGTGGTGCTGCCATTGAGTCTTTTCAAGGTGTGAATCTTTTATCCAAAAGACCTGCTCTGATACCAATTGAAAAAACCTTACCCCAGAACAAGAACCAGGTTCTTGTAAGTTGCTTTTAAGTAAAGACACAAACACTTATTGAATTAAAAACCTTCCTCACTCAAGGAAGGAAAAACCTCGTTTTATTAATTCAACTATAAGATTTTGTGATTACAACTCAATAATCAAAAATTCTTATCTCTACTACCTCTCTCGATTGACTCCAATCGATCTCTCCAAAAGGCCAAACCCATCTTTTGTTACAACAGTCACTGAAACTCAACCCTTCAAAGAGTCAAACCCACCCTTTGTACAATAAACCGTAAATTACAATCAAGAACAAAACAAGAAGATATTCTACACGTTAAAAACCTTCTCACTCAAGAACGTTTTAAACTTGGCAAATCTATCGATTTTGAAGACTTCAGTTTGATGAATAATTCTCACTTTTCTCTCTTTGTGAAGTCGTGGGATTCTTCATCAGCATCGTGCTCTTCTTATAGAGTTTCTTTTGCCTTGAATCCTTATCAGATAAGGTAAGGAAGTTATTGTTAAACAAGGATTCCCTTTTAAAGTACAATCCTTATTATATACAACTTTCCTTCCTTAATAATATATTTAAGGTTCTCCTTATTTGTATCAACTTATACCTTTTAATATATTATTTTTGGCTTTGACAAATAACTCTATTTTCTTGATTACTTGGCTGACCCATTTTACTCGATCTTGGACTCGAGCTTGGCTTCTTTTGCTGCGTACATTTGCTACTGATTATTTGCACTTCTTGTGTATCATCAAAACATGAATTATCGATTCTATCAATATTAGTAATCAATCAAAAATAAATGAATAAATATTTTTTTTAGTATTGAATATTTTTAATAATATATTCTAATTGAGCACACCCGGTATCACTTTGTAAGAATACACTACATTGTTATTGTTTTAATTAAACATATAAAGTTTGTATTTTTTAAGTTACTAATGAAACCTTATGAGAATATAAGTAAATTTGTGACTAATTAAATTAATTTCGATTAGAGAACTTTTTTATTGTAATTTGTTATTAATAACATTTTAAGTTTCTTACCTTTTCATTTTCTCCTATAAAATAGATAAGAGAGAAACTAATCTTACAAACACAATTGGAACTTCGGATTTATCATTCCCTAAAATTAATCTCATTAATTTTCCCTTCTTAAACTAAGAAATATGTATCTCTTTATCTTCATAACATATATTTCTATAATATCTAACTCCTCATAACTCTCAAATTTTATATGTGTAAATTAAACTTATGATAATTTATTGTGTTTCTCAATGAATATCTAAATAAATGTGTATTGTAAGACAATCCTTTTTAAGCAAATGTTATTGTATTCTAATTCATATTTTATGTACTCATGATAGAAGAAAATCTTATGAATTATGTATATTGATTTTTTCTTGCTTTTTACATAGTCATGTTCAAGAGATCAATTCTTGACCACAGAATCTGAATCTTAATCTCTAAATTATATTTCCATAATCTTTATAAATCCTCATACCACTCAAATTTTAAATGTGTAAATTTATGATAATTTATTGTGTTTCTTAATAAATATCTATATAAATGTGTATTGTAAGACAACCCTTTTGAGGCAAATGTTAATGTATTTTAATTCACATTTGATGTACTCATGATGAGGAAAATGATATATATATATATATATATATATATATATATATATATATATATATATATATATATATATATATATATATATATATATATATATATATATATATATATATATATATATATATATATATATGAACTATGATAGAAGATATTTAATTTATTTTCTTCAAAATAAAAAATAACAATAGAAAAAAATAGTATAATTTGATGAATCATGTTTTTTATTTTATTTATTGTTTTTTTAATCTCACTTTAGTTTATCTATTCTTTATTTCACGTTTTATTAGAATTAATTGAAAAATAAAATCTAATTAATGAAAATATTGATCTCATAATTGAAGATTTTGTAAATTTTTTAGTCAAAATTGTTCTCTTTTTGCTTTGGTTTACTTATATGTTAAGTGCGCTCCATGCAAATATTTTGTAATATTAAATACTTGTATTTCATATACTATGAAAATCATATTTTGTAACTCTTTTGAAGTATAATCAAATATAGATCAAAATAAATAAAATAGAGAATATAAATATTTAATATACATTTTATGAAATTTAAAAATAGGACAAACATATATGCCAAAAAAGTTTATTCATGCATTTGATAAATTAATTTATTTTATTAAATATGTATCTTTTGAAAATTTAAAATAAAATATGAATACAAATGACTAAGTAAGTTGATTTGATTTTTAATATAATTTTTAAAAATAAAACACAAAATTTTGTACATAAAAACTTTCCATATGAGTATGACTAAATAAACACAAAAGTATGATTAAAATTTTAAATTATTTTAATATACTAAGTAATGAGTATATATCTTAGGGTGTTCATGTATTAATTTTATATAGAAAGAGGTGCAATCATTGATTTGAGAATGCAAGAAATATATTTGAAATGAAACATATTATCTATCAGAGTATTCAATTTAATTAACTTTTGAATTTTATTATTCTATACACATAATATGTGAAGATAATTATTATCTATCAAATATTTTTACGTAGTTTATATGAATCTTTTATTTTTATATTTCATATAAAAGATATAGATTAAAATATAGTAAACGAGTTAATAATTGTTTTGAAAAAACATATTCTCATTCGAGGTTGAATATATTGAAATTTTATATTAGCGTAACATTTTGGATACTATCCTTAAAAAACAAATGATAACAATAATCTTTGATATAGGTGCAACTAAAGAATCTAAAATACCAATAGATGTGATTCATGCAAAAATCATACAAATTTAAATTGTATATTTGAAAAAGGAACAAAAACGATTGAAAAATGAAATATTCAAAGGAGTTTATCATTTCAATATGAAAAAGGATAATAAGACGTGTAGATGTATTTTATTAGTATTTTTCAGTTATTTATAATATAATTCTTATGTACTCAAGAAAAAAATTACATCGGAGTATATGTTGTAATATAAAGATTCAAACTCATTGATGTTCCAATAAAATGTAGAAAATGTCATATTAACTACATGTCCAAACAAAAAAATTACTAAGAAAATAGATATTGACATTTGACATTTGATTAATAATGTACTATCCCTCATTTAATAGATTATAGATGTTAAATTTGTTAAGTTTCATTTCAATCGTCATCTCAAAACGATATTCATAATTAATATATAAATAAAAAAAAAGTGATAATATTACGTTTGAAAATAAAGAGAGCTATAAAATTAATTAAAAAAAGTAATCCTTTAATATTTATTTTAAAGACCGCGCGAAGCGCGGCAAAATTCCCTAGTACTATGTGAAAACGCGACACCCGATCCAATAACACTATGTCAGAACGTGACACCCCCAATGCATTAATATCATACCAATATGTGGCACCCGATCCAATATATCATTAGTTCTCCTTTATTATCATCATTTTTTACTTAATTAATAATATTTCATCAAGTCTTCTTTATTCAAGGCATCACTTCAATAGAGAGTGTTGTAGATTATAAATCTCACGCTCTCAGGATTTCAGACCAGTCATAAACCACACAACCACGCAATCAAGTACACATAGAACTTCACAATATAACTTAATGAATATATATCGATGTTAAGTGTCTATCTATTACATAGAATGAACCATTACCAACTTCCGCCGAAGAACTGAAGTCAGGAAAGCTACTTTTCCAATTCTTTTCCTTTACTCAATACCTCCAAACATTTCCAATCTATAAAATATGCATAATATATAAGTTAATGAGTCTATAGAAACCCTTGTTACTATATGTCTAGCCTAGACCCAAAAATTCACCCAATTTTATAATCAATTTTCCTAAAGTTCAAGCCTAAGATTAAAATTTAATTACTCCAATTAGCGTAATTTTAATGGTATTAGATTTATACAATACACCTAATATTAATTATCTATTTCCATAATTTAAACTTAAATTATAATGTGATAACTAAATAAATTATCTAAGGAAGAACATTAGTGGCGTACCGCGAACAGTTGTAAAACTAACATATTCCAATATTTCAAATGTAGGCGCTAACCCAACCTAGTTATTAACGTAAATCATTATCCAATAACAGGGTAATCATTGTCTAATGATTGGTGGAATGAAAGCCATCCAACTTCACAGTTCATGATTCCACTCGTAGTATTTCTTGAGATGATCCAGAATTTGAAGACGAACGATTTCGCAATGCCGAATTTGATTAACCCTAGTGCATGTGGTTCTTGTTTGGCAGCTCCAAGTCAGTTTCATTCTATTATATAATCCACTGGCGGTTTTTATCGATTAACTGGAAATTTTCAACTCAAGCCCTTTAGGGGTATAGTAGTGGCAACGCCCCTTTTGTTGGTTTCGAATTTCGTCTTCTCGAGAGTAGTGAATAGTGATCATCCACATTCCCTGCTTCCCCCAATTCTACGACGATTATAAAGCAAAATTATTTATTTACACAAAATAATACAGTCTTATATAATTTAACATATTGCTATATTCATGATTAATAATACTAACAATAATACTATTATTATAATGATTACCCATTTTTTAAATTTCCTTACCTTACCACTTGTTTCCAACTTTTCTTATTCAACCCTTTTTATTCTCTTTACAACCAACATTATGACACACTAATTAAAAGATGGCCCGAATATCTACACCAATTCACATGAATTTCATCACAATAACTAATTGCACTTGATAGTAACATATACACATAGTACTACGCTTTCATCCTTTTACCCAAATATTACAATAATAATATTAACAGTAATACGATCCATAGCAATGTATCAAATACACGACTTTAAGCTTGATTACCTGATAGAACAACCGGTTTGTAATTGTTGCAGGTATGGTTTCTCGCCTAAATTCTCTACAAAATATTTACTCCCTAATTGTTATATAAGACCAACTATAAAAGTGTGAAAGTGAGCCTCTATAAATTTGTCTTATTTTCTTTAACCAACAAATAAATTAATTATTATAGTATCCCATTAAATTCATAAATGTAATTACAAATCGTCCAAAATACCCATTTAAAATCAATCAAAAAGTATTTTATGAACTAAAAAGCTCTAGTACTCAAAATTACCAAATGGATCGTTACATTTATGCAATATAAATTTTCAAAAATAGATGGACAAGACAGAATGAGTTTGAGAAAGAATGTCATAACATCTCAAGAATATTTTGTAATCTCAAAGCATGAACATCACTAATGTTGTAACACCCAAAAAATTTCTACTTTAAGACCCTAACTATTCTTTATTTACATGTAGGGTCATATCATGTAATTCTTAAATGTCCCATATGTGTAAAGGCAAATGCATTAGTGTGGGTATGATTTTAGATTTCAATTAAGATCACTCAAAACTCCTAGCACAAAATTGAGTTGAGAGTTTCCTTACTGATTAAGTTTTGATATAAGATTTTACTTGGATCAACTTTAAACAGACATATCTCTAAGAATATATAGAGTTACGTGGCCCACTTTCTCTAGCCACCGATTTCGCATCAAGCCAAGTTTCAAGTAAAGCGTTATGACCATTTTAGTAACCTGATACAATGCAACAACGAATTAATCAAAGAGATAATATAAAAAGTTTTTTTTTTTGTCTTTTTACCTATAAAAAAATCCTCAACGTATTTCTTGACTAATTAAAGACACAAATCAATCAGATTTTCATCTAGTAATCCAATATTCTCTTCTCTCTCAAACCCTACGGAAAAACAATTAAAGTAGAAGACTTTATTCAAGATTCTTTCCATGTTTCTCAAGATTCTTCTTCAAAGTAAATCCTTCTCCAATAATTGTACTAGGAATGAAAGGGGAACTCAACCGTTTAATTGATCACAAACAATGACAATCACAAGCCAAATCGCTCACATTAACTAATTGTAAAACAACTATAAAAGTTCTTCTAAGTTCGCTTACAGTATTATTTATTACACAAAGAGGAAAAAGAGGAACAAAGGTAAGGAGAAAGGACCCATATGCCATCATGGAAAAAAGCTAGATAAATACGTGAAGTGAACTGCAAATTATTTCTTCATTTGCATCATCAAACTGCATATTCATGACCCCCGTAATTAACTTGACAACGATTGAGAATCGCAAAATATCCTTGTCCAGAAGCAGTAAACTTGTCGCAATATTTTCCACCGTGATCAAATGCATCATTCGCACAATCTCTACAAAGCCACCCCTCGCTGCAATCGCTCTGCTTGTAACATCTTTTCATGCAAATTATTATAGCACCAACCGGAATTAATTTTTATTCAATTTCTATAATATCAAGTGACATATCGCGTGCACCCATTGCTTGCATCTTTGGGGAACGAGACATAGTGACTGCAAATCATGACTATTATTAACAAATACTGATCATATAAATGCTCATTAATTAAATAAATTTATACATAGTGTAACAAGATGAAAGGTAAGATAATGAACCAGTAGTTGCAGCTAGGACAACAACAAAGTAAAATGCAATGTTAAGCAAGGGACGTGCTCTGGCCATATTATGTGATGCTACTTTGATTGGAAACTGGAAAAAATAAGAATATATGAAGAGTGAATTTCCTTCTCAACCAATGTTGTATTTATAGGAACATATTACTACACTAGGTTCATAATATTTTTCGGTTTTCAAATAAAGATATTTTATGAAGCATTATTTGTTATATATATATATATATATATATATATATATATATATATATATATATATATATATATATATATATATATATATATATATATATATACACAAACTAGATTTCGGGAATGTGCGTTGCACATTTTTTCATTATTATTAAATTTATACATACTAAAAAATTGAGTTATAAAATAGGAAATGGTGAAATTAACAATAGCAGTTTTACAATTTATATTTTGCTCACTAAATAATAATAAAAAAAATACTCGAACATTTTTCGTTATCCTTCATTTGCAGTTTTTCGTTCTTTTTTCTTCTCATGTTGAATTGTGCACATAGCATAAATCTTTGTAAATTGGTTCTTTAAAAACATATAGAAATTTAATTCTTGAAAGATTTTTATATAATAGAGGAGAGAATCTTCATATTTAATTTTCAATTTTAAAAAATTATGGGTATGAGTAATGATTAACATTCAATAATTAGGCAGAAGAATATAACATTCTCTTAAATAAAATAATATTTCTAAGGCAAGTCTTTCTAATTTGAACAATTACTACTTAAATATTTATGAGTCCAATCAATAATCTGGAGAGAAGAGAATAATATTTTTTTTTCATAAAATTTCTCTAAGAATAATTAGTATAAATGGAGCAACTCAAACTTTTCAAAATGACTTATTCTAGATATATGGTCAATTTGAAGTATGAATGTTTCCATAAATAAATAATAGACTAATATAATAAATAGATTATTCAATGTAAACGAAAAATTAAATAAAAATACATTTTAAAAAAACCATATGTGATTTTTCTCATTTAGTTATTTCTCTCACTACTTATAAATAATAATCTTTAAAGTATATTTATAGTAAAGTAAATCACTCTATCGAGAGTCACATATCAAATTAACTATTTAATCTTTCATTATAAATTTCTTCAATAATTAAGAAATATAGTAGAACATTGTATATCACTAATTTTCATGTAGGACACAAATATTACAATAGAAAAACAAAATCATAAGAAATTATATCGATCAAAAAATTAAAACTGACATACAAAACACTTCAGCTGATCAAGGAGGAGTGTATAAAAACAAAAGAAAATTACTGCAATACAAAGTGATGAACAAGATTAATTTTTTGCTTGATAATCCCTCATCCTCCTCTTATCATTTACATGAAGATCATGCTAGGTATTTTATGGCAGCAACTAGGATGACTTTTGAGTAGGTAAAATTAATTTACATTAAATTAGTTCGACGATTTTAGTCCCTATCAAATTTATTTAAAGAAAAAACTCTTCAAATACTCTTGATTTTATAATAAAAGAGAAATTAATGATCAATGCGAATTTGTTTCATGCACTGATTTGAGTGAGTTATTTATTAAATATTTTATTATATTTTATAATATATATATATATATATATATATATATATATATATATATATATATATATATATATATATATATTTACCAATAGCATTGAAAATAGGACCACTATATTGAGCACTATTCACAGCTAAATAAACATGTGCCCTTCTGCGTCATGTTGTTTTAATTTAGTTCGTTTTGATCTTCCGTCAGTTCATTTTATCTTTTCAGTCATCTCTATTTTTCATTCTCCCATTCTCATTTTTGGTGGAGAGGAAGAGAAAATTGATGGAAAATTTGAGAAGAGTGATTTAACTCCCGAGATGGTACATCAATTGGTGATGAAATTTATATTTAGGGATCAAATCTTATAGTGTTAGGAGAGTCATATTTATATATATATAAAAAAAGATTTAACTTTGATCATTATTTCCCAAAATATTTCTTGAATGACCATCAATTTTCACATGTCTAATATTATTACCAATAACTTAGGTTTAATTAATTGATGATTTATGGGCTATAACAATAATCAATGGTGACTAATTTCCAAAGAAATTGGCTAAATTTGCAATTCAAAATTAGGCCAACAGAAAGAGAAAACAAACTAAATAGATTAATAAAATACTGGTGCAATAAATATATCATCAAGCCTACATGGTAACCACAATGGATTTTTATGACCATTCTCAATTCATTATTAAAAAAACAATATTGAAAGAACATTATTTTGTGCAAATACCAAAACCTTTTGAATAATTTAAAATCCTCAAAAAAACTCAAGGTTAAGATTTGTAACATCTCGTAATTCAAAATATCCAAGAATAAGTAAACTAAAAATAATGACTTTGCAAAGAGTAGGAAAAATCTGGAAAATTTCCTATGTTAAGAAAGTTAGTTTTTGGTCATTTTCAAACGGCCATAACTTCTAGCTCAAGATGAGTTAGAGGTTGTTCTTTATATAGTTGGAAATCCCATGGAGAGATCTCTCCAACGCTGCCTAGTTTGCTATTTCAATATAGTATGAGGAAGTTACGCCGATTGGTTGTTGGCTTGAGGGAGGTTCCAATCCGGAATTTTACTAGGGGTAAACTTGTCATTTCACCCAACTAACTTCCTAATTTGTTTAAGGATTTATTAGTAGTAAAAATAAGACTTAATTCAGTTTTAGGAAACCAATCACGCTTAGGGTTTGGGAGAAAAGAGAAGAAAAAGAGAAAAGGAGAGAAACATCAAGAATCCATCAAGAACACTAAGGTTTCGCGAGTGGAATTCGTCTGGGGTGATCCCTATTGAGGTATGTGAGATTTTTCTCTATTGGCTTCGTTCACCCACAAACCAGTATGTTTAATTCGGTGAGTTTTGAATAGATCGGTTGATGAATATTAAAGTTCTTCACGAACAATTATTGAATTCTTGTTGGTTGAGTTGTAGCATGCCTTTAGTCATCGTGTTTCCGAGTTGTTTTTTGAGTCGAATCTATTAGGTATTAAATTTATTACTGATTATTGGGGTGAGATCCGTGGAAGTTTAGGAGGTCTAGAGAGGAAAAACGGAGAAGAAAAGTCGGAGGTCCCGTCTAAAAGACCATGGGGCGTCGGGCCTACCTGAGCCCCTTAGGACAGTCTCTGAATGACATGCTCTGGCGCGCCACGCCAGCCAGAGCGTCTTAGACCAGAACCTTTCCGTCAGGCTCAGGCGCTCCATGTCAAGGATGCCTGGAGGCCCAGTTCTTTCCCTATCTTTTCGTACTAGTTCCTAAGTGATGTACCTACAATTCATAATTGATTCCAATACTCTAAGGTACATATAAACACCATGAAATCATCCATAAACATGAAATCATGAATCTTAAATCCATAATCCAATTCAACGAAAGTTAAGATCAAAGTCAAAGAAGTTAAGAGTTTAGTCTAGAAGTTAAGAAGTAATTCAAAGCAAAGTTTCTTAAAGTTTCAAGAGTCATTATTAAACGTTTTGACTTCATTTTACGGCTCAAGTTCCAAGTTAAATTAAAGAGTAAGAAGTTGAGTTCATTTCTCAAAAGATATAAGGGAACAAAGTATTCCCTAGGGAGTTTATAAATGTTTTCACATTCAATTTAAGAGGGAACTAAGATTCTCCATAAGATTTTTGAACAAGAAAAGGGAACATTGATTCAAAGATAGCTTTTTAAAGCTAAAGTGTTGAGCATATTATCTCAACCCAAAGAAAGAAAGTTATTATAAAAGAATGAGCTAAAGTATATTTTTGGGAGTAGTATTGAGAACCGATGTGGGGATAAGAGTTCACATATTCTCAAGTCCCCATGTAAACCATGTAGCCATCATGGGTATTAACGGGTCATACTATTTAAATGATCATGTCAGTTAAGCTAGTGGATTCACTAAGTTAAGTAAGGTCATATACCAATGTCAAGGTATAAGATGGTCCTTGGAAACGTGAGGTAAAACGTTGTACCATCATTTAAGCTCATAGTGATGGTTGTCGGTTAGAGAATCTCCCACAAAAACTTTATTACTTTCATATATACATAAAATGGAGTTTGTTATTGCATTTTTTATAATGAAAAAAGTTGTTTTACTTCTTTACAATCTTTATATACATATCACATGTTTTAAATTCCTTATATATATATATATATATATATATATATATATATATATATATATATATATATATATATATATATATATATATATATATTTAGTTGATTATTAATGAATGAGAAGAGCCAAGGTAAGTTCATCTTATTCTATCAAGCCTAGGTTGTTGTTTAGCATTCCAACTCGCTTACTCATACATTCAATGTACTGATGTCAGTTGGCCTTGCATTGTCTTTTGATGCAGACCCAGGTAATCAGGATCAACATCCAGCACCTCCTTGATCCAATCCGAGCATTCAAAGTCATTGGTGAGCCTCCTTGCATTCCAGAAGATGAAGAATTTCAATCTTGTTTCTTTATTAGAATATTGTGGGGTCTGTCCCAACATTCATCTTAGTATTTATAGAGGCTTCATAAAAAGATTGTCAGATAGTTCAGCTGAGTCTCTTTTATTTCAGATATTTCATTTTGAGAGTAAAGTGTCCTTTTTTCCAAGACAATAATTTAAGTTATTTATGAGAATGTTCTTGTTTTACTATTGAGTTAATTCTCCCGTTGAGTTAAATAAGATTGGCCAAGGGTTCGCTCAAAATTAGGAATGTTCATTGGGTGTCGGTCACGTCCAGGGTGTAGGCTCGGGGCATGACAAGATTAATCCTTACACTCATAATAGAAGATTTTTTATTTTAATTTCAATAAATTCTTTAAGTTACAACATAATTCTAAAATACTTAAATGTAGGATTTGAAAGATTTTTACGCCATTAAAATTTGAAGGCAACTATATAATTCGAATACAATCATTCACAATCTCAATTTTTTCATGAATCAATATGGAATTTATGCAATGTAAGTTTTTCATAAATATATAAACAAGAAAGAATGAGTCTAAGCAAGAATTTCATAGCAATTCAAGATTATTTTGTAATCTCAAAGCATGAACCTTACTAATGTCGTAACACCCCAAAAATTGCTAAGGTAAGACCTAAATCATTCTCATAAGCATGTAGGGTTATATGGGGTGATTCTTAAATTGCCCATGTGTATAAAGGTAAATTTCTTACTTAGGTATGATTTTGGATATCAATTAAGATCACTAAAATCTCCTAATACAAAGTTGAGTTGAAAGTTTCTGTATGGATTAAGTTTTGATGTAAGAATTTACTTGGTCAACTTTAAATGACCATATATCTTAGAAGATAAAGAGTTATGTGACCCATAACCTATACTTAATCTTCTTTCCAACACAAATGATTTTGCGTCAATCTAAGTTTCTAGTCAAAAGTTATGTCCATTTTAGTAACTTGATAGAGTACAGTGACGAATTAACCAACGAAAATTATTAACAAGGGTCATTTTTGTCATTTTACATCTAACAAAACCCTAAACTAAATTTTTGATTAATTAGAGACTTAAAATCCAATAAGATTTTTATCTATTATACAGTATTCTCTTATCTATAAAATCCTAAGACAAAACCCCAAGGGAATAAAATCAAAGTTAAAGACTTCATTCAAGATTCTTTCCATATTTTAAAGATTCTTATTCAAGATAAGTCTTTCTCCATAATTGTATTCTTTCCAATTCATTCTTTCATATAATTATGAACCATTAATGAAAATCAGAATTCTTGGCAATAGAGATTTCAAGAAATGAATTCAAGAATCTCAAGAAAGGTCTTCTTGATTGTTTACCTTCAAGCTAGGGTTTCAAGTCTTCTATTCAAGTAATTTTTCAAGATTCATCAAGAACCTTGTTGGTTTAGGTATGTAAGACTATCATAGTGTTGGACGTGTTCATCCTCACGCCCTACATCTACTTTCAAATTAGTAAAAGAGTAATCTTGGAGTATGTCCCTAGATTTGAGTATTATTGAGATGAGTTGAATTTGAGTTCATGAGTATATTCTTTTTGAAATTATATTATTAATTATTGAATCGTTAAATTTTATTCATTAAGATTCTTGAGTTAATTCATTCATGCATATATTTCACCTTTAACTCTACGAATTGAGTATTTTTTAGATGAGTAGTACCTCTGACTTCTGAGTACTGCGTTTCCATATTGCTATTAATGTCCCTGAGTGAAGTCGTTCATGTCTACAATTCCTCATGAACCCTATGAATTGAGTTATAAATGTTGAGAAGATTTTTAAAGCCAACACTTGAATTTTAAACTGAGCTTATGAGGAAGTAAAGATGATTTTTGAAAAAAAAGTTTCTACAACATGATTAGTATGACAGATAGGTATGCCATCAATGTTTAAGCAATATGCTATCTAGTTATGACATCAATGTTTATGTAGTAGGACTTTTCGAGTCATCAATGATCATATTACAATATGATTTTTATATATATTATTAGAAAAAGTTTCGAAAACATGATTAGTACGACAGATGAGTATGCCATCAATGTTTAAGCAATATGGCATCCAGTTATGCCATCAACGTCTATGTAGTTTGACTTCCCCAGTTATCAATGATCATATTACAATATGATTTTGATATATCTTTTAGAAATATTTTTCAAACATTAATTGAGTAAGAATACAAGGAAACTAAGCATTTCCAAAGGTATAAGTTTTTACATTGATAAAAGAAAAACTTTGATTTCTAAATCAGTTATAAGTTCAAAAATATTTCAAGAGCAATTACCTCTATTAAGAGGATAGTTTGAGCAATTATCTCAAGCTAGAGGAACATTATGTTTTGTTAACATTTTCATGAGTATTTCTATTATTGTGAGTAGTATTGAGCACATATATGTAACATCTCGTATTTTTAGAATAAACTAAGGTTAAGCTAAGAAAAAGAAGAAAAATCAAATTTGGAAATAAGTAAGGAAATTTGGAGAATTTCAGATTTCAAAAGTGAGTTTCGGTCATTTTCAAACGGCTATAACTCCCAGCTCAGGAAGAGTTTGGGTGATTTCTTTATATGCATGGAAATCTTGTCGGAAGATCTTTCCAACAACGTCAAGTTTGCGAATTTCTGAGGTCTTATGAGGGGATATGATTTTCGGAAGTTGGGTTGTTGAATAGGAAAAGTTCCAAGCCGGATTTGTTAAGGCTGTTTTGGTCTTTTCCTAACTTAATTATTCTTTTCGTTTTAGGGGTAATAAGTTTGGGTCTAAGATGATCCCAATCAGTTTTAACATTAATAAAATAAGCTAGGGCTTTGAGAGAAAGGAGAAAAAAGGAGAAGGCATAAGAAGACACAAGAACGCCAAGAATTCGTTCGTGGATTTTGTTGGGGGTGATCCCTAACAAGGTATGTGAGATCATTCTGTGTTAGTTTATTTCACCCTCCCTACAATTTCATTTATTACAGCAATTTAGTTAAATTGAATAAAAATCTTGAACTGATGAAAAGTTTGAAGTTCTTGTTGGTTGAATTGTTGTTGATCTGTTAGTTTTATTCCATGTTAACGGACTATTTTTGGGTCCAAACTATTGGGTAATGAGTTATTTAGGTATCCTAAAATTTGGGGTGGAATCCATAGGAGTTTGGGAAGGTTTAGAGATAAAAAACGAAGAAGAAAGTTGGAAAACCCGTTGAGTAGATGCTGGGGCGCCGCGCCTCCAAAGCCCCTCAGGACAAAGTCTGTCCGTCAGGATCTAGAATGCCGCGCCACTAAGAGCACCTGAGGGCAGCCTCTGTCTGTCATTCTATGGCTCTCCGCGCCTGTCAGAGTGCCAGGACCCCCTGGAAACCTCGTTATGTCCCTATCTTTTCGTACTAGTTCCTAACTGATGTACCCTTCACTCCTAGTTGATTCTAACACTCTAGAGTACATATAAACATCATGAAATCATCGTTAAACATGAGATCATCATCCTTGAATCCATATCCAATTCAAGGAAAGTTAAGATCAAATTCAAAGAAGTTAAGAGCCAAGTCTAGAAGTCAAGAAACAAGTCAAAGTAAAGTTATCAAGTTTTTTAAATTCTTAAAGAAACATTCTTCACTTTGTTTTAAAGACTTAAAGTTCAAGTCATGAAAGATTAAAGAGTTGAATTCATTTCTCAAAAGCTATAAGGGAACTAAGCATTCCCTAAGAGTTAAGTTTCAATTAAGCAAAGAATATCAAATTGAGTTCACTTCTCAAGAGTTATAAGGTAACTAAGTAGTCCCTATGAGTTTAAAGAAAAAAAAATTTCCAAACTTTTGAGAAGGAAGGGAAGCTAGACTTTTGCAAAACCTATATCTAGTTTTAATAAAAGGAAGAGGAATCTATGATAACCAAGAGAACTTTTTGTAAGCCAAGTTTTGAGCACTAATCTCAAACCACTGAATCAGTATGTTTTAAACATAAGAGCGAGTATATTTTTTTGAGTACTATTGAGCATAGATATGGGGGAGAGTTCAGATAACTCATTGGCCCCATAAACCATGCAGCCACCATGGGTAGATAAGGGTCATAGTTTTTAAATGACTCCTTTTGGTAATTACTTGTGGATCCATTAGGTAGTTCAGTTCTTATACATTTGGTCGGGTATAGGATGTGCTTGCAGCATGCGGTAGACTATTGTATTATCGTTGTAGCTCTTAAGTGATGGTTGTCGATTAGAGAATCTCCCATATGTAAATGTATTTTTATATACATCAGTTGTTGTACTTTATACACAACAGTGTTGTATTTTATATACGTCTCAGACATTATTGTGTACTTGTATATATACATATACTCAAAGGTTTAAGCATGTTTTCAATCATCATTTCCTTATATTGAATTTATTTTAACTACGTATACGAATAAGAGTTAGTACATCATCAGTTGAGCAGATCAAAGGTAAGTATTCATTCTTACTCCCTTTCAAGACAAAGTTTTGTTTAGATTTCCAATTCGCATACTAGTACATTCAATGTACTGATATCAGTTGTCCTGCATCATTTCATGATGCATACGCAGGTAACCAGGATCAGCACGCGGCGTTTCGTTGATCCAGATTGAGCTTCAGAGTCAGTGGTGAGCCTTCTTGAATTCCAGAGGACATCCATTTGTTTTGGTTTTAGTATTTCAATTTTAGGATATTGTGGGATCTATCCCAACATCCATCTTCAGTAAATTTAGAGGCTTTGTAGACACTATAAATGTGGTTAAGAGTTTATTGTTGCTTGTTGAGACTTGAGTGCTGTCATGGCCAGATATCATAAGACGTACTTTACTTTAAACAAGTCTTATTTCTTGTTTAAGTCGAGTTTAGTCTTCCGCTGAGTTAAGTAATCAAGGTCAAGGATTCGCTTGAGGGCCTACAATGGTCTTCGAGTGCCGGCCACATCCAGGGTGTAGGCTCAGGGGTTGATACGATATTGGAATGAGTTCAAACAACTCATATTCTTTATAAACCATGTATTTCAACAAAGGTACATGATCATACTCTTAGATGAATCATATGTGCCTTTGGGCAGAGTTTAGTGGATCGACTTAGTTGAGGCGTTCTATACCCCGACAAGGTATAAGATGGTTCTTGAAGCGTGGGAAAGATAGTATATCATCATGTAGCTCATAGTGATAGTTATCGGTTGAAGGATATCCCAATAAAGTTAAAGTGTATTTTTATATCACTTCTTATGTTGAGTTCATAGATGAGAAAGTATTTTGTATCATTTAGCTTCGTTATTTCTTTACATTCAACTTAAGTGCTTTATTACCTATTCTAGTCCTTTCTTTTAATTATTTATTATTCATTTATATTACCTTCTTGTACATTCAGTGTACCGATGTCATTCGACCTGTATATTTTAATTTTGCAAATACAGGTTATTAGGATCATCAACAAGATTCTATTGAGATCAATTTGTTATTTCATATTCTTATGAGTGAGACTTCCTTTCTTTCAGAGTACTTCAATTATATGAGTTGTTAGTAGTAGTTCTTTTAAAGTGTCGTGGGTCATGTCCCAACACTCATTTTCGTATATAGCAGAGGCTTCATAGATTAAAAAAATTGAGAGTCTTTCACTAAACTTATGTTTCATACTCAGTATACTCAACGATATTTTGAGATTTAGTAAATTATTTTTAAACATTTCTTTTAATTTTATGCTTATGTATATTTTATTTTGTCTATCACTAGTAGTCTGTCGAGATGAGGGTTTGCTTGAGGCCAGCAATGGTTCTCCAATGCTGACCACGTCCAGGGTGTAGGATCAGATTGTGAAAAACATGGTATTAAAGCATAGAATTAAAGTGTCCTAAGGTTTCTATGAAGTCGTGTCATGTATGATCTTATTTATGATTGTGGGGAGCCCACTTCTATTAATTATGGACTGCAGACACTTAAGAAAAGTTTCCATTCTTTCATACTCTAAATTGTGTGATGGAACTGTGTGATAACGAACTTATTCAAACTCGTGCATTTCCCAGATCTATTCGACTACCCATCATACTCAAGGTTGTTGAAAATCAAAGCCTATAGCCTTATAAATGAGTTACTCTCAGCAAAAAAATTTAGAAAGTCATGAGACTACAAATGAACTTGAAAGAACCTGTGAGTAGGCTTAAATGTTTAGATTTGAAAGAATTCACTCTTATTCATATGAATCGTCTGTTTAAGCTAAAAGAAAGATTTGATCCTAGACTCTCTTCTTTAAACCTTGATTTAGTTGAGTCCATTATGAGGAAGTGTGTTTAATAAATTGGGTAGTAATTTCACATGAAATGAGAATATGAGTTACGATGTTATAAGAAATAATAGTAAAAGGTCCCGTAGTTAGAAGAATGCATGTAGAGCTATAGTAATCTAATAAAGGAAGATAGTGATGAAGTAAATTATGTTGTTGTAGTCATTCAAGATTCCTTCCATGTTTTTCAAGATTATATTTCAAAATAAGTCTTTCTCCAAAAATTGTACTAGGAATGAAAAGGAAACTCAAGCGTTTAATTGATCACAAACAATGGCAATCACAAGCCAAATCGCTCACATAAACTTATTGGAAAAAAACCATAGAAGTTCTTCTAAGTTCATTTACATTATTATTTATTACACAAAGAGGACAAAGAGGTACAAAGGTAAGGACAAAGTACCCATAGGACATCATGAAAAAAAATAGATAAATACATGAAGGAACTGCAAATTATTTCTTCACTTGCATCATCAAACTGCAAATTCATAACCCACATGATTAACTTCACGACGATTGAGCATCTCAAAATATCCTTGTCCAGAAGTAGTAAACTTGTCGCAATGTTTTCCACCTTGATCAAATGCATCATTCGCGCAATCTCTACAAAGCCATCCATCGCTGCAATCACTCTGCTTGTAGCATCTTTTCAAGCAAGTTATTATAGCACCAACCGGAATTAATTTTTGTTCAATCTCTACAATATCAAGTGACATATCGCGTACACCCATTGCTTGCATCTTTGGTGAACGAGAAAAAGTAACTGCATATCATGACTATAATTAACAAATATTGATAATATAAATGCACATCAACTAATTGAACCTATAAATTGTGTAATAAGTTGGAAGGTAAGATAACGAACCAGTAATTGCCGCTACGACAACAACAAAGTAAAACGCAAAGTTAAGCAAAGGACGTGCTCCAGCCATATTATGTGATGCTACTTTGATTGGAAAATGGAAAAAAGAAGAATATATAAAGGTTGAATTTCCTTCTCAACCAACGTTGTATTTATAGGAAGATATTACTACACTTGGTTCATATTTTTCTTTTTTAATTTTTAAAAAATAAAGATATTTTATATATATATATATATATATATATATATATATATATATTAAATGAGTGTCAATTTTCAGATGTCTAATATTGATACCAATAACTTAGGTTTAATTAATTGAAGGCTACAAAAATAATTTATATAGAGTAGTAAATTAGTCAATTATTGAGGGATATAACAATAATCAATTGTGGGTAATTTCCAAATAAATTGACTACCATTGCAATTAAAAATTAGGCCAAGAAAGAGAAAAGAAACTAACGATCCAAGTCTCCCAAAACCAACTAATCCATGTGTGCTACAGAAGCAAGCATATGTATATATACTACTTGAACATATATATATATAAATATATATATATATACACATAGAGAGACAGAGAGAAAGAGAGAGCTTAATGTAGACCAAGTTTATATGGCACCTCTCATTGACCACCGTTCCCATTTAAGTATTTTCTCCATTTTTTTAACATATTAATTTTACTTTATACATAATCTAATAATTAAATAGATTAATAAAATTCAGATGCAATAAATATATAATCAAGCTTACATGGTAACAAGAACTGATTTTTATGATCATTCTTAATTCATCATTAAAAAGACAACATTGAAAGAACATTATTGTGAGCAAATGCCAAAACCATTTGAATTGATTAAAAATGTTCACAAAAAAAAAAAACAATGCTAAGATTTGTAACATCTCATAACTCGAAATAGCCAAGAATAAGCTAAGAAACTATAAATAATTACTTTGGAAAGAATAGGGAAAATATGGAAAATTTTCTAAGTTAAGAAAGTTAATTTTTGGTCATTTTCAAACTGATATAAATTCTAGCTCAGGATGAGTTTGAGTCAGTTATTTATATGGTTGGAAATCACTTAGAGAGATCTTTCCAACGGCGCCGAGTTTGCACAAATTCGATATCATATGAGGGAGATATGCCCATCGGAAGTTTGGCTGTTTGATTGAGGTAGGTCCCAATCCGAATTTTAGTAAGGGTAAACTTGTCATTTCATCCAACTATTTCCTACTTTTTTTGAAGGGTTTATCAGGAGCTAAAATAAACCTTAAGTCAATTTTAGAAAACCAATACATTCTTAGGTCTTGGGAGAAAAGGAGAGAAAGATCAAGAATCCATCAAGAACGCTAAGGTTACGCAAGTGGTATAGCCCTTCATCTGTATTCAGATTTCTTAGTCTTAATTGAGGACGAATGTAACCAAGGGTGAAATATTGTAACATCTCATATTCGAGAATATGGAAAAAATGCAGTTTTCCTACATCTAGTGTAAGGACCAATGGAAGCCATTGACTAACCACCACAAATCATAGGTGTGGTCGTGTCATTGGTTAACTAACTTAGGGGTCTCTAATCCCACCCATGGTCGATCTATGTGGTCTGCAGTTGGACCTACGGATTATAAGTCTGGCCGTAAGTGAAGGTCTATAACTAATTAAAGGAAAATTGTTTTTGTATCAACTTCAAAGGGTTTTTCTTTTAGCATAAAATGAATTAGGTGGTCCATGATCTATAAAATGAAACATATTTAAAATTTCATTCCAAATCCACCGACTTCTCTAAAAACAAAGCATGGATTAAATGTTATGCTTGTTAGTAAAGCCTTTTGGAAGTGGTTCAAATGACGACCAATAAGTACAACCGTGAATGACCTTCGTTGCCAGTTTCTTTCAAGAATAAGAAGTAGTGTTCTTCAAAGTTTATTCCGAAATCCAAAGGATTTCTCCGTAGATTTTGTCACTAGTTATGTGGGTTTTCACTAGTTGTTCCTTTCACCCATTAGGTCATTGGATTTCAGTTAGTTCCTTGATTCTTCTTGTTTAAACCCAGGGCTTATAAATCCTTGAAGATTCATGGTAATTTTGTTGTTCGAGTAACCTTAATCGTAATATTATGTTTTATTTGAAACATTGCATAATTCCTTGTATAAAATCAGAACTCTAGTTTGTCTAATTTCTCTTAGTTCATGAATTATACTTGCAAGATTGGTTAGATAGATTATCATGCTCCGAATTTCGAATGCCACACTCCAAGTATATAAATATTGTATTCTTAGTTAGTATGTTAGTATTTTGAGCTATTTAGTATTTAATGTATTTTAAATTCATGATATTTACTTAGGATTAGACCTAGCACCGAGTTGGACTAGGGTTTAACATACCCTTAAGGTCCCAAAATATTGTGCCCATGTATGGTGATCAGTTTTAGTGATCACACCACGGTCATGACTTTATACCCCTATCAAGGTATATGGGGTCCTCTCGGTGGACCGTATACATCTGACTACATGTTTAACTCTGGTGGTTAATGTTGGCTAATGGTATCTCCCACAATAGACTCTTAGTGTATTAACCAAGTTTTCAACATTGACTTTATTATACATTTTAGCATGCTGTCTTCATGATTAGTACTTGGTCATTGCATTCAGTTTATCTTTCAATTATACTTTAGTAAATATATATATTCTTGTTCAAATTATATTAATTCTTAGTTATGCATTTTTAAGGTTATATACTTTTTTTAGCCTAGCATATCTATCTACATTCTCAATACATTCCAAGTGATGATGCATACTTTGCTCTACATTATTTCATGATGTAGGTTTAGACACTCAACATCCACATCACACATACTTGGTTCTTGGTCTACATTGATTATATTCAATGGTGAGTCCTCATATTTTGAGGACAATAGACATGTTTTCTATTTCAGTCTTTATATCCAGTTAGTTATTAGTTTTCTTAGAGTTAGCTATAGGTCATGTCCTAACAATTCAATTCATTAGAGGTTTTTCGGGCATAGTAGTAGACTTAGCTAGATATGTAAGTGTTGTTTCCATCACGAAACTCTTTTTATGTTTCACATATTAAGATTAATTGGGTTTTCCCCATTTTCACATATCCACTATTTTCTTGCTTCCTTATAGTACATGTTTTACTTAGTCATTTTCAGTATGGTTGATATATGCCAGACTCACGGTTAGCTTGGGGTAAGTCATGATCCTAGGTCTCGTATTATGTCTAGAAGGTAGCCTTGGGGCGTGACACAAGTAGTCGTGGAGGAGTGGTGGCACGTCGCCCACATACTCTCCTAGAAGTTTGATGATTTTTTTCTTCAAATTTTCAGCTGCTTACTCATCTAGAGTAATGTGATTTGGTATAATATCTTTTTAATTCACAAAACCAACACAAAGTCATCAAAATCTCAAACAATATCTATCCAGAAACCCAACTTATAATCAAGATAATCAACACAAGAAACTAAAAATCCCCATTATTATAAGGTTAAAAGAAACAACTACTCAATAATTTCCCGATAAACGATTTAATGGTATAACTCATGGATGAAATTATATGTATGACGTGAAGACGAACAAGTATAACAGTGTGAGCAGCCTTATGTACTTGGAAAGAACAATGTTGTTGGTGAATTCTACAATTCTTGATGAACGCTTGAACTTAGCCATTTTTCCTATCTTGATTTTTTCCCTGAAATTTTAATTGATTATGTATGTGAAAAATAAGTTAACGTCTGATCGGACCATCCGTTGAGTGAGTAAAAGTTTGGTTAGGCCTAGTGGGGGTAAGGAAAAGACTAAAATACCCTGATCTCAAATGGATGAAATGCCTTAAAGACAGGCTTCACTTAAATGGTAATAACTTTTTACTAGGAGCTTAAAACTTAGTAAACAATGGTAGCTTTGAAAAGAGGACTCAAAGACCTTCGATTTTATATCTCAGGGTCCACCTAACTTTTTATAATCTAAAAGATATGGTTGTTTGAAGGTGACCAAAAACTAACGACTAATTGAAGTATGAGGTGTTAAAGTATCTCCCCTTTGCAAATATTTATCCTCGAACGATAAGAAAAACATGAGTGGGAAAAATAAAAAAACTAAACTCAAATACACACCTTGCAATTTAACACATCTCAACATATAAACTTAAAATGTACTTTACTAAAAGTTAATAACTTGGTTTGAAATTTCCTGAAAGAAAAGAGATGAGGTTATCTCTTCTTTATATCCTCCCCACCCTCCGAAGTATCTTTCCAATGAAGTTATTCCTCCATAAGACCTCGTCTAATGCAGCCTCACTAGTTCTCAACTTACGAACCTGACGATAAAGATTCTTCACGACATCTACTTATAAGATATGTTGTCCTTGATAACAATATTCTTCGTATATAGAAAAGTAAAGGGTCGCCCATACACTTATTCAGCAGAGAAATGTGGAATATTGGATGGACTGTTGCTAAGCCTGACGGTAGCTCAAAATCATAAGCTACATTGTCAACTCTCTTGGATATTTTATAAGCACCAACGTATCAGAGACTGAGTTTTCCCTTCTTAATAAATATCATCGCACCCTTCATGGGTGAAACCTTCAAGTAACCTCAATCATCAACCTAAAATTCTAGCCCTATCAACTCACCTTCACCAGCCTCAAACAAACTAATAGGAGATCTTCATCTTCACTCATAAAGCGCCTCATAGATAGTCATTTGCATATTGAGTGATAGTTATTATTGTAAGCAAACTCTATGAGAGGCAAGTGGTCATCCCAATAACATTTGAAATATATTACACATGCCCTCAACATATCCTCTAGGGTCTGAATTGTGTGCTCTTCTTGACCATCAGTCTTAGAATGGAAAGAAGTACTAATGTTTACCTTTCAACCCAAGCCTTTCTTGAAAGACTTCCAAAAATGAGCGGTCAATTTCACACCCCTATATGAAATGATAGATATATGTTGAACTTTCTCTTAAATGAATAATCTGGCATAATCCTCTGCTGAATTGGTAGTTAGTACCGACATGAAATGGATTGATCTATTCATCCAATCTACAATCACCCAAATCGAATAATATTTTCTGCGCGATCATGGAAAACTAGTAATAAAATCAATATTAATAATCCCCTACTTCTATTCCAGAAGAGCTATGTTCAAAGCCACATGACAGGGTCTTTGGTGCTCTACCTTGATTTGTTTGCAATTGGGTCACTAAGCAATGAACTCTGCAATGCACCTCTTCATAATACTCCACCAATAGACTTCTCTGAAGACATGATACATTTTTATTGATCCAGGATAGATCGAGTATCTAGATCTTTGAGCCTCTATATTTTGAAGTTCATCCACGTTGGGAAAAATAATCGCCTTTATATTTCCATACACCATCTCCTCCTTGTTCAAAAATCATCACCTTTTGCTTATGAAAATTTGCTTTTAATTAAAGTAAAAGAGGGTCTTGGTATTGTTATCTTCACTTTAAACACTAGGGATTATTCAGTCCCATTCATCCTCACAACTCCACCTTCACTAGAGTCATAAAGACGCACTCCCAAATGGGCAAGTATGTGAACCTCTTTGGCCAATTTATTCTTGCCTTCCTCAACATGAACAATACCTCCTATAGACAACATCCTCAAAGCATCAACAACAACATTAGCTTATTTGGGTGACAGTAGATTCCGAGTTCGTAATAATTAATTAAGCAACTATAACCATCTCCTTTGTCTAATATGACAAAAAAACATTTACATGAACACCATAGAGATAGTGACGCCATATTTTAAAGCAAATACTACCACTGCTAACTTGAGATCATGAGTCAGATAATTCTTCAATCAATCTTAAGCCATCTGGAGGTGTAGGCTACAATCTTGCCATTCTATATCAATACGCAACTAACTCCAACTCTATATGCATCACAATAAACAACAAAGCTACTTGACTCTAGCAGGATCAACACTATGGAAGTAATGAATCGAGTTTTCAATTCCTATAAGCATTTCTCACTAGCTTCAAACCATTGAAACTTGGTTATTTTCTAATTCAAGTTAGTCGATAGGAAAGAAATGGATGTAAATTCCTCAACAAACATTCTATAATAACCAGCCAATCCCAAAAACCCCTTATATTTGTTAAAAAAAAAAAATACTACAATAGTGATATTAGAATGGAATTATGAAATAGTAAATAACTTATGTCTCGTGGCAAGCCACTTCCTTGAAAGCTATTTCAGCTCGACTCTGGTGAAAATTGCTAATCGCTGCAGTAGGTCGCTCCCCAAGGTTCCACATTAACTCTCAAACATGTGCACTCGTGGCTGAGAGTTTGGAGGTTGCTCAAAACCAATTGCCCAAAAAATATTCTAAGGATAAGAAGAGGGAGGAAAATATTTTTCCCTTCTTTTTATTTATGTTGGTAATGTTATTTGTTTTAGCTTTTACAAAGGCACTATTTATATAGGAAATTTCAATAGGAGTTATTTTAGAGTTAAGAGTTAATTTGATAACGAATTGTGAATGTTAATGGCATTAAAGGCCATTACATCACATTCTACAAAAACTCTAGTTTTTGTTTTAGAACGGAAAATTTACTCACTTTGTAACATATTTTACTTTGTGTTCTTTGCATTACAATAAATGAATAAGTGAGAATTAATATCACAATTCCCCACTAATGCAAAGACAAAGGGTAAGAACAAATTTTGGATAAAAAGAAGGAACATGTACGTAAGTGTCAATATTTTTCTATTTGAATTGACACGTAGTGATATGAGGCAACAATTTAATATACACAAAGTGATGTACTCTTGAACTGAGTGGATATAAATTGAGACCTCCATAACACATATTATATCCTTAAATGTTAAACAACCTCAGTGATACAAACTAAGTGCTTTTATGGTCATGCACACATATCTTAGGTCTTATGAGTGCTCTAAAAAGACGACTGAAGTCTTTCATAAAAAAATGGTCACACCTTCACTCACGTAGGTGATTCCATCAAGTATTTCTCATATAAACCACCTTAAGGCTATAGAATTATTAAGAGCAAAATAACCTCGACCTTATAAAACACTACCTAAAGCCATAGGGATACAAAATGTGGTGTATATTGAGGCCTAACAGGTCCACCACATTACCTCAACCAATGGTTTTATCCCCATTCCCCTCATCGTATCAAGGATTATTTTCCCTGTCAAGCCCTTGGTCATAGGATCCACCAAATTTCTTTCAGACCTTACATATTCTAAGGAAATAACACCCAGTTTCAACAGTTGGTTAACTACATCATGTCTGATGCAAATATGTCTCATTTTTCCATTGTATACACTATTTTTGGCGATTCCAATTGGTGCTTGTGAGTCACATTGAAGAAAAATTGGTAAAGCTTCTCTTCCCCACAACGGCATATCTGCAAAAAAACATTTCTTAGCCATTCAGCTTCTTTCCCTGCCAACTCGAGATCACAATGAATTATGATTCCATGGTAGAACGTGCTATACAAGTCAGTTTGGAAGACTTCCACGAAATAGCACCTGCACCGAAAGTAAACACATAGCTATTGTTGGAGCTAACTTCATCATTGTCGGCTACCCAGTTTGCATCACAAAAACCTTCTAAAACAGCAAGAAATTTGTTAAATTGCAAACACCAATTTATAGTATCTCTCAAATAACTTAGCAACCGATGAAGAGCATTCTAGTGTTCACTACTGGATTATGAGTATATCTACTCAATCTACTAACAGCATAAGCTATATCAGGCCGAGTATAGTTCATGAGAAACATTACACTCCCAATTATTTTAGCATATTCAGTATGAGAAACACTAGATTATTTATTCTTCTTCAAGTGTATGCTAGGATCATAAGGAGTTCTCACTGGAGCTACATCAAAACAATCAACCTTTTTCAACATCTTTTGAATGTAATGAGACTGATACAAAGAGAAACCATTAGCAATTCTTTTGATTTTACTCCCAAAATTACATCTGCTTCACCATGGTCTTTCATTTCAAATTTAGATGAAAAAAAGTTCTTAGTCTCATTAATAATTTTCACATTAGGACCAAAGATTAACGTGTCATCTACATATAGACATATAATGACACAATCTAGACCTATCTTCTAAGTATAAACAAATATATCAGATAAATTTACAACAAAGTCATTATCCAGTAATTTGATATTAAATTTTCATATCATTGCTTACGTGCTTGTTTTAGCCCATACAAGGACTTTCTCAGTTTGCATATATCATCCTCTTATCGTGGAACCACAAAACCTTCAGGTTGAGTCATATAGATCTCTTCGTCTAAATCACCATTTAGAAATGCAATTTTAATATCCATTTGATGTACCACTAAATCATGAATACTAGCTAAAAAAATAAGAGTTCTAATGGTCACTATTTTAGTCACTGAGAATAAGTATCAAAGTAATCAACACCTTTCTTTTGGTTAAAACCCCTAATAACAAGTCTAGCCTTATATTTATAAATTGTACCACTTGCTACTTATGGGTTTACAACCTTTAGGTAAATCATACAAGTCTCAGGTATGATAAGAAAATATAGAGTTTAACTCACTTTTAATAGTCTATTTCCAAAATAGAACATCTATTGATCTCAATGCTTCATAATAAGTCTTAATGAGATCTTCTTCTATTAAAAAATAGACACTAATTTATCATTTAAAACATTAATATCATAATTTTTAGTTAAGAAAGCGGTGATAAAATCAGGACCAGAACTTGTTTCAATTCTACGTCTCTTACTCCTTCTTAGTTCATTTTCATTATTATTGGAAATAACATTAGAAGAAGTCACAACATGTGAATTTTTTGACATAGATGCAGAAGCATTATTTTGCACATCACTCGGCACATTATGTTTCAAAGGAAATATATGCTCAATAAATTCTGCCTCTCTATATTAACAAATAAAATGATCATTTAGATACATAAATCTATATGCATCACTATTTTGAGCATAACCAATAAAGACAGTATCAGAAGTCTTAGAACCAACATTTACTCGTCTAAAATCAGGTAGAGTAACCTTAATCAAACACCCCAACACTTTCAAAAATTTTAAGTTAGGAGTGAACCCTTTCCACAACTCATGTGAGGTCTTGTCTAACTTCTTTTGAGGGACTCTATTAAGAATATAACATGCAGATAAGGATGTTTCTTCCAACATATTGTCAGATAGAATAGAGATTAAAATCATATAATTCATCATTTCTTTAAGAGTTCTATTTTTCCATTCGTCTACACCAGTTTGTTGGGGAGTATAGGGAGAACTAACCTCATGTATAATACCATTTTTCTCACAAAAATATTCTAGAGTTTTAGTATTATATTCACCACCTATTCAGATCTAAATCTCTTGATTTTCCTGTCTAATTGATTTTCCACTTCTGCTTTGAATTTTAAAAAAATGCTTTCAGCCTCATCTTTAGACTTAAGAATATATATCTTAGTGTATCTACAAAAGTCATCAACAAAAGTAATGTAATACTTTTTTCAACCTTTGCTAAAAGTGTTCTTGAAATCTTCTAAATCTGAATGTATTAGTTCAAGTAATTCGGTATTTCTGCTAATAATATATTGAAAGGTCTCATGGCATGCTTTGCTTCTACACACACAAGACATTCAGAAAACTCATCAGCTTTTATGATAGGAATTAATTCTATTTTTCTAAGTCTTTTAATAGAAGCAATATTAACATGACCTAGTCTACCATGCCACAAGTTAATAGACTCAATATTTATAAGAAAAATTTAAAATACTTCCCTTATTGACAATCTCTTGAACAATATTCAATACAAATAATCCTCCACTAAGATATCCCTTCCCAATAAAGTCTCCTCCACGATAAATAATTATTTTATTACCTTAAAAAACATTTTTAAGGCCTGCTTTGTTGAGAAGTGCTCCGGAAACTAAGTTTCTACGGAGGAAGGAACATACAAAACATAGTTCAAGGATAATGTCTTTCCAGAAGTTAATTTAAGTAAACTTTTTCTTTACCCATTACTACAGCAGTAGTGGAGTTACCCATATATACACACTCTTCATCAATGGACTCTTCAAAGTCATGAAATACATTTTTATTGGCACAGAATTGCCTTGAGGCTCCTGTGTTTAGCACCCAGATAGTTTTGTTTGCCACCAGATTTGTCTCAACGACTACAGCAGCAATCACTTCATTACCCTCAGCAATATTAGCTTGGACATCACTTTTTCCTTCCTCCTTTGATTCCTGGAATTTTATTTGATAGCACTTGGCAGTCCTGTGACCAACTTTTTCTCAAACAAAATAAGATCCCTTAAATTTTAGAGTTTGACTCTACATCTTGTTGAATTGATTTTTCTTCTTTATATGTTCCTTTTTCGAGACTTTGTTCTGTTTACATTTGAATCTCTCTTTCACAACAGTACTAGAAGATTAAAAAAAATAGCTTTAGAAGAATTAAGAGAAAGTTCTTCCATCTTATCTCTGTAACGGCTCGCCTCTTCAGTCCTCATATGACTAATTAGTTCTTAATGAGTTAAATATTTTTTCCTATGTTTTAATTGATTTCTATAATCATTCCAAGATGGTGGTAATTTTTCAAGTAGAACATTAGTCTGAACTATCTCACACATCTTCATGCATTCATTCAGAACATCAGCAGTCAAATTCTCATATTCATGAACTTGTTCCATTATTGGCTTGTTATCAACCATTTGGAATTTAATCCACTGACCGACAACATATTTTTTTTCTTTCTAGCATCACCAGCACAATATTAATTTTCTAAACTATCCCATATTTTTTTTTTGCAGAATTATAGTTTAAAAATAAATCAAATAAAGGGTTGGTCATACGATTTAGCAAATGTCCTCTAACAATTTTGCTGTCCTTTTCAAACTTCTTCTTAATAACATCATCAACAATTATAACATTGTTGGAATCAATATTAGTGATAGACCATTCATAGAAGGTTATTAAACAAAACATAATCAACTTCTAATTGTTCAAAGAAAATTAAAAATTTTAGTGACCATCGTTTAAAATTATTTCCATCTAAAGGCTTAAGTTTTGACAAATCATTAAAAGTTTTGTTCAAAGAAATTGCCATTATCATTATTGTATGTTGGAAATCGATTTCGAGTTGTTAAGAAAAATACTAAAATATTGATATAAGAATGGAATTATAAAATAGTCAATAACTTATCTCAAACACTGTGTCGTGGCAAGCCACTGCCTTGAAAGCAATTTTGGCTTGACTCCGGTGCAAATTGTTGCAGCCGGTCGCTCCCCAAGGTTCCACAGTTACTCTCAAACACGTGCACTCGTGACTGAGAGTTTGGAGGTTGCTCAAAACCAATTTCCCGAAAAATATTCTAAGGATAATAAAAGGGAAGAAAATGTTTTTCTCTTCTTTTTATTGATGTTGGTAGTGTTATTTTTTTTAGCTTTCACAAGGCACTATTCATATAGGAAATTTCTATAGGAGTTATTTTAGAGCATTGTGAATGTTAATGTCATTAAAGACCATTACATTACATTCTAGAGAAACTTTTGTTTTTGTTTTAGAACGGAAAATTTATTCTCTTTGTAACATATTTAACTTTGTGTTCTTTGCATTATAATAAATGAATAAATGAGAATTAATATCACAATATCAGTTTGAGAAGTGGGTCTAACCAATTCTACACTACTACTATCTTTTGGGTGTCAACTCGAATCCCTTCTGCAGATACAATGTGCCTAGAATCCTTCGTATTGAAAACAAAACTCTCAGTTAGAAAATTCTACATACAACTCTCTTTCCTTAAGAGTTTGGAGTATTATTCTAAGATGACTAGCATGATCCTTCTCAAACCTAGAATAAATCAATATGTCATCAATAACATACGATAACAAACCTATCAAGATACAACTTAAACACTTTATTCACAGATCCATGAACATTTAAGGAGCATTAGTAAAGTCAACGTCCAGAACAAGAAAGTATACCATATCGGGTCCTGAATGATGTCTTCACTGTGTCACTTTCTCTTATTTTCAACTAATGATAGTAGATTTGGGGTTTATCTTTGAAAAGCAAGTGGCACCCTGAAGTTGGCCAAAAAGATCATCAATCCTCGGAAGGGGATACTTATTCTTGATACCAAGGTCGACTATATGTTCCAAATGTTGTTTAGTTGAGAATTCATGTTTTGATAGAAGCCCTTAATTCTCGGTATTCTATTCATGCCCTCAATCAGTAAAGATGTACAATGATTTGTAGCAGGCTTATTGGTGAAATTGTATGACGAAGATATTGTAGAACTTGTCATTAAATGTATGAATTTTAAACAAGTGAAAGTTGAGTATCAAAACCCACTGGTTTGACTCATGATATTAGTATTCCTATCGGGAAGTAAGAAAACATGAATATGGATTTTATTATGGGCTTACCTCATACTCGTTGTTAGTTTGACTCGATTTGCGTTGTTATGGATCGAATGATGAAATCCACTCATTTTCTTCTTGTGAACACTTCATTTTCAGTTGTGGAGTATGTCAAGTTTGTTGTGTGGAGTGTCTTTGTCCATTGTCTTATATCTTTATTCAAGTTTTTGAGGACTTTTCGTAAAGGTCTTGGTACCCAAGTGAAGTTTAGCATCACTTTTCATCCTCAGACCAAAATACGTCTAGCTTACTAATAAGAATTTCAAAAATATGTTGAGAGCTTGTGTGATGATTTCAAGGGTAATTGAGATGATCATTTCTCATTGGTTGAGTTTTCTTATAATACAATCTATCATTCTAGTATCATAGTGTCTCCTAGTCTCTTTCTGGTAGGAGGGTTAGGTCTCTCAACATTTCGATAGGGCTGGATAGTGCATAAGGCTACGGTGAAGGGTTGTCTTATTGAAACAGCTCAAAGTCGATAAAAGTCCTATGCCGATGTTAAAAGTAGAGAACTTGAATTTAGTGTTGATGATTACTAATGGAATAAAAATACATTGGTAAAAGGTTTCATATTCTTGATTTTATTGTTATTATATTATATGCCAATAAAGTTAATTTCTATAATTCTTTTACACTAGTAGATATGTTAACTCCTACTTTTAGAATTTTAAAGGAAACTTAATTAACTTGAGAACCCCATCGTCTCTTTGTAAAATGCTGACATTTACTAGCAACGACAAATCCATTTTTCAAAATAACATAGAAAGCATGATGTGAGAAATGGTCTCAACAATACAACAGAAAGCAATGGAAATTAAACCAAATAGCCGATCTCAATCCTCAAGAAAATGATCTTGAATATATAAAACATTGTTGATTTATAACAAATTTATTCCTCTATACTCGTAGTTCGCTTTTTCGGGCTTGCTACGATCTAGAAAGAATTTGTGACCATCCACAGATGATAAATGACATATGAACTAGTAGAACGGCACCGCGTCCACTTTAATTACACTTGCTAAGTTTCTCTTCGTAATATAAAAGGTGTAAAAGCAAATGGGAAAAAGAAATTAGAGAACATAAGCAATAAAGTGTAGGCTTTTGGAATCCATAACACAAGTCTACTAATTCAGCTGCACTTTTGCTTCTTATTTCCTGTTTTGCAATATCAAATAGAGGAATTAGTAGGCTTGAATGTATACAAAAATGAACAATGAATTGATGCAAATGTGAAGGACACTATTCAATACATAGCTTACCTCTTGGAAAATTTGCATCCATATAATTGATACCTTCTTCTAGTAGGTCAAGTCACACAATAAAATGACAAATTTGAGAACTAAAGAGATAATGATAGAAAGACTCAATAATTGATTCTCACTTCAGTTTTCTCCCTTTTTCATAGTCATGGTTGAGTTTACCTTTAGATCCCATAAATCAATAAAGATTTTATTTCTGTGTGTCAATATTTGTTGTACTATGATTGACACAACCGAAATCTAGGCCCCAGACGAGATAGGCATCGTTGACCTCTCAGAGGTCGCAGACAAGCCTACTTACGTCATTCTTACCTTACTTAGGTTAATTTTAGCGAAAAATTGAAACTTTTTGTTTCTTAACATACTTATAAAAACATTCTCATAAATACGTAATTGTTCACCACCAATTATCTAACATTAAGAGATAAGCAACTGAAAGAAGTAGTTCAATTCTTATTAAGTGTATAATTGCCAAAACGGCACCAATACATAGTCTGAATAAAAATAGGAAAGAAACACTAGTGAAACATGTTCCAATAGCTCAACTCTAAAGCTAAGCTAGAATATAAAACAGTAGCATCTATAAAAGCATGAGGACCTACCAAAACCGGATGAATGCGGAACGTTCGAATAACTACAACGATGATCCTGTAGCTCTATCGTCCACCTGTGCCTGCAACTAAAATAGTAAAGTTTGTATAGGGTTAGTACACACTTGTACTAAGTATGCATATATGCAAGCACACACCAAGGACATGCATGAGAAAGAATAGCTCTTTCCTAACAACATGATTTTTGGAAGGCAAGTCAGTGGACTTGCCTAATTGAGATTACGAAAGTTTCCAAATTTGGATTTGGAAAGTCAGCGAGCTTTCCTGATTTTGAATAGGAAAGTTATGCCATAAGAATAATATACATCATCATACTTTTCAAATTTTCACAGCACATAACATATAAACATAAAACATATCATACAACACACAACACATTTTGCATGTAGCACATAACTTCTTTAATATCATTCATTCATATGCCATGAGACCTTGAAATCATGAACTGAACATCAAGACATCCCAGACATGATAGCTCAACAGATGGTTCCTCAACTAGGGAGTCTTCATTAGCAAACACAGAGTCTGCTTCGTTCGTTCATACGTACATTATTTCATTTCATTCATAGGCCAGTGTAAACAACAGCTATACTTAGAATGTAGTTTAAGACTTTCATTACGTTCACTGTGCAATGATCAAGAATGACCTAATGTCATTACTTGAATCTAACTCACCTTTTTATTATCCTAGTCCTACACCTTTGGTATCATTCATTTTATTATGTGCATCATTTTAGGCTGACCTCATTCATTCATTTGGAACTTAACTTTAAACGACATAGATCATGTGAGCATCATGAAATCCAGTGTCTCCCCCACACCGGAAAGAGGTGAATCACAAAGAGGGGAATCACCGGCAAAAGTGACCCAAAAGATGCTAGCGTACATGGGAATTTAACCCCGCCAGATCCCTATATTGGTTGTATAAGTTCGAAGACTAGGAGATGTAAGGAGACCCATACCCGGCAAGTCGGACAGTCTCATCTCATGGGAGTTACGTGAACCTCCGCCCTTCCCGAAAGAAGGCATTACCACTGATAGCTAGTCTATTGGTGCTCAGTATAAAGTTCCATTTCATTCATCTCATACGTCAGGGAAGCTGGCTTCTAGTATGAGGACATTATAGCTCATTAGATGATTTCTCATCTCATCATTAGTATTAAGAGTGGTAAGCTCAATACTTTCATCAGAGTTTTCATAGCGACTGATCTCTTCATTAACTTTACACTCTCATAGGTGAGTACATTTTGGTAACAATTACTTAGGCTCATTTGATATTGCTCCATATTTTACATTAGCCTCATATCATCATATGAGGCTAATGTATATGATGAGAGCAATCTCAAATGAGCCTATGTAAATGTTACCAATATGTACTCACCAATGAGAGTGTAAAATAATGAAGAGACCAGTCTTTATGAACACTCTAATATAAGTATTAAGTTTAACACACTTAATACTAATGATAAGATGACAAATCATCTAATGAGCTATGTTGTCCTCATACTAGAAGTCATCTTCCATGACGTATGAGTTGAATGTAATGGAACTTTATACTGAGCACCGATAGGCTTGCTATGATCAGTGATGCCTTCTTTCGATAAGGGCGAAGGTTCACATAACTCTCATGAGATGAGACTATTGGTCTTGCCGGGTATGGGTCTCCATACATCTCCTAGTCTTTGAACCTATACTGCCAATAAAGGGATCTGGCGGGGTTAAATTCCCATATATGCTAGCATGTTATTGAGTCACTTTGGCTGATGATTCCACCTCTTTTCGGTGTGGGGGAGACACTGAATTTCATGATGCTCACATGATCTATGTGGGTTAAAGTTAAAGTTCCCAATGAATGAATGAGGCCAGCCTCAAATGAATCATATAAAGAAATGAATGATATCGAAGATGTTAGGATAGGATAATCAAGAGGTGAGCTAGACTCAGGTAATGACATTAGGTTGTTCCTGATCATTGCATAGCAAAACAGATGAGAGTCTTAAACTACATCCTAGGTATAGCTGGTGTTCACACTGGCCTATGAATGAAATGAAATGAAGTATGTCTGAATGAATGAAGCAGACTCTGTGTTTTCTAATAAAGACTCCCTAGTTGAGTTCTCATATATTGAGCCCTCATTTTGGAACGTCTTAATGTCATGTACACGATGACAATGTCTCATGGCATATGAATGAATACTATGAAAGAAGCTATGTGTTATATGTTTTGTACTATGATATGTGCTATATGAAGATGTTATGTGTTGTGTGCAATACGATAATTATAATGATGCATTTTACTCTCATGGCATGACCTTCCTAATGTCAATTTGGCAAGTCCACTGACTTGACCTTCCATAAATCATGTTGTTAGGAAAGAGATATTCCTTCTTATGCATGTCCTTAGTGTGTGCTTGCATATACCCATACTTAGTACAAGTGTGTACTAAGTCCATACAAATATCTACTTTTAGGTGCAGGCGCAGGTGGACGATAGAGTTACAGGCTCGTTGTTGTAACTATACCGGACGTCAGCATTTATCCGGAGTTTGGTAGGTCCTCATGCTTTTGAGGATGCAATTGTATTACATTCTACTGTAGTTTTAGAATTGAGCTAGCGGATCATGTTCCACTAGCATTTTTTCCTGTTTTGATTCAGATTTTGTATTGGTGCCATTTTGGCAATTATACAATTAAGACTTAATGACCTATTTCTTTCACTTTCTTATCCCTTTAATATTAGATGGTTGATGATGAACGATTATGAAATGTTAAGAATGTTTAGCAAGTATGTTTAAAGGATCAAAAGTTTCAAATTTTCTGTTAAAATTAACCTATGTAAAGTAAAGATCACGTAAGTAGGCTTGTTTGCGACCTCTGAGAGGTCAACGACGCCGGTCTCGTCTGGAGTGTAGATTACAGTCATGACAATTTTCAGATAAATTATGATATCTTAGTGTTTCTGTACATCAGGTCAATTTTGTGATACTATTGTTCATAGTGGATAATCTACTTTTGTTGGTAGATTGTTTTATGTATTATATAACTATTGGTATGCTTCTGCTAAAGTATATTCATACCAAAATTTTCTATTAATATTTTGTATCTAATAAGATGAATGTTGGTTCACTTGACATGGATAGGTTCTTGCTAAGTTTCAAACCTTGTTGCGTAATTTTTTAAATTTATTTGATGATAAAGAATAAGTCTCAATATTCCTTGCATACCATGTTCATAAAGGATGAAAACATACCCGATACCATTCAAAATTCATATGATTAATAATTATATCCCAAGATATTAAATCTATAGTAAAATTACTGTTTCTTCATAAAAAGGTGAAAATATCAAAATTGAAGAAATAATTTTGTCTGTGTTGGGGTTAGCAAAGTATATGGATGGGATAAAGAGAAGAGATTAATTGAAAGAAAATGAGGGAACCAATTTTGAGGAAAAATGAAAAGTCATTTGCAAAGAGCAAATGAAAAGTCATTTCTCCTATATCGGTAAAAGAAAAGAAATTTGTTGTCCTTATATTAGGAAAAACTTCATTACTTCTTAAAGAGCTAAGAAGAACGTGCCCCATCGAGCCATTGTCGTCGCTCGCTCGGCTTCTGATTGAGATTTGACAAATGATATGATTGATAAATATTTTGGACAATATTTTTTCATCAATTTCTATTAATCAAATAAATCATTTTAATCAATTTTTTTCTCTGATAAATTAATTGACAATTAATTTTGGTGCAATTTGAAATTCGCGTGCAACGGTCATAACGGTCTAAATTCCAAAAATTCGTTATTTTCCCAAAAGATTCTTTTTTTGAAAAGTTTTTACTTTTTTCCAAAGGATACAACTTTCTGAAAAGACGGGTCGGAGTAGGTTTGTCTGAACAACCATGTTTCTTGCTGAAATTGGCTTTAAAAGGAAGTCAATTTTTATTTTTTCAAACACTGAATTTTTTTTCTTCTGTACATATATTTTCTCTCATAGACAAAGTGCCGATTGACTGAGTCTGTGTGGTTTGTTACTGTTCTTAAGTTCGCTGAAGTTATAGAAGTTTGAGGTACCACTACTTCTATAAAAGGATTAATCCGTTTCATCTTGGGAGAAATTAATACATAACCTCGGATATAGTAAGGGGATTAATTTATTAAGGAGACACAGTAATTTCTGTGAATTTGTTTTTTTTTTTTTTTAATTATTTTCATCTTCTTTATGCTTCTATTTTGACTAACCTTAATACATGATTAACAATTTTAAGAAATTTAACAAGAGATTAAAACTTTATCATTTTCTACTCTGTTTAAATTATAAAATTTATTCGATTAACAATTAAAAGAACATAAAAACTTTATTGTTAAATCAGAAATAGATTGTGTAAAGATTTATTTTTTACTGTTAGAATTTTACATGCTAAAGTTATCTGTCATTAGTGACAGAAAATATGACTTGTTCAAGTCAAGAAAATGCTGGAACAATGAGTGTTGCAACATTTAGTCCTGCAACAACATCGGTTGCACACAATCGTTTAACTGCTGCCTTAGAGCCGGTTGAGAAACATGCAAAATTTTCTGGAGTCGACTTCAAGAGAATGCAACAAAAGATGTTTTTCTATCTCACTATCTTGAGTCTACGGAGGTTTATTAATGAGAATGTTCAATGTGGCAAAGTTTATGTACTATAAGATGATAGACAGTAAGACCGTCGTTACCCAAGTTCAAAAAGTACATGTCATAATTCATGATCTCCTTGCTGAAAGTATAAATTTATTTAATTCCTATGTTAGAAATATTACGTCTTTCCTTAATACTCACATAATCTTTATTGTAGGACTGATTGTGAATGATATCTTTCAAGTGGCTGTCAATATTGAGAAGTTACCTCTGTTGTGGAAGGACTTCAAAAGCTACTTGAAACATAAGCACAAGGAGATGACTATTGATGATCTCATAGTAAGGTTGAGAATCAAAGATTATAATAAGGCTGTAGAAAAGAGGTCACGTGGTAACTCAGAAATATCTGGAGTAATTATTGTTGAAGAAGTTCCCACAAAATTAAATAAAAGAAAGAAAACATCTGGTCCGTAAAGCAATCCTCCTAAGAAGAAATTCAATTAAAGTTGCTTCAATTGTGGCAAACTTGGTCATAGGGCTACTGAATGTGGGGTCATAATGAAGGACAAGAAAAAGAAGGATCAAGTAAGCTTGGATGAATCCAAAGGATAAATGGACGATCTTTGTGCAATGCTTTCAGAATGTAACTTGGTTAGAAATCCAAGAGAATGGTGGATAGATTTTGGTGCCTCATGCCATGATTTTGCCAACAAAGAATTATTTTCATCATATACTTCAGTACCTACAGATAAAAAGTTGTTTATGGCAAACTCCGTTGTTGCAAAGTGGAAGGAACTGACAACGTTCTATTAAAAATGGCATCAGGCAAGGTGGTGACTTTTAACAGGGTCTCGTACGTTCCATAATTGAATAAGAATTTAGTTTCTATTCCAGTTCTAACTAAGAATGGATTCAAATATGTATTTGTTTCTGATAAAGTAGTAGTAAGTAAGAATTTCCGTGGACTCAGATTTTTTTTTTTATGATTATTTTCATCTTCTTTCTGTTATCATTTTGACTAACCATACATGATTAACAGTCTCTTGTTTTCCCCTTCTGGATTAAGCAATAAATTTTAAAACCATTTATTTATATGTTATTAATGATTATCCTATCCAATTACCTAATCATTGGTTCATTATAATATTCTTATCTCAATAAAACTTAAATCACTAATAAAGGCAAAGAAAAAATCATACTTGAAACTCAAATTGAAAGATGATTTCGATGTGCTACAATACAACCCCCTTGAGTAGTTCTTTAGAATAAGAAAACTAAACTATATTACCCTAATTTATATGAAACTCCATAAATTTAGTAAACAACCTTTAGAGTCAAATTTCGAGCTTCACTTTGATATAACTAAATTTTATTGTCCCGCTAAATCGAAAACACATCATGCTTTTTAGGATCCCCCTCTCATAAATGCTCAAGTTTTGTTTTTCTGTTTGTTCCTCTTCTTAAAAATACCTATGATTACTTCACTATTTGCAAAGATCTTCGCAAATACTTGGCTTACACCACTAAAGAATCCTACCTTTTAACGATCTTTATAAACGGGTTTGATATTTTATGACTTACTCTTTTCTCAAAGTTAGTTGTGATTTGTTTGTCATGAAGGGGAACAATACACATGTTTCCTAAAATTATTTTCATAATATCTCACATTAGGAACATATCACAATATATATAGTTATTGTAATTGAAATCATAAATTCATATGTTTCTTAATCTTATAAAAGATTTGTTGCCTGACTGATTACAAAATTTCACCCCATGTAAAGTACTCAAGATAAAAATCTTTCCAACAGAAGATTGTAGTAACCTTGGTTTTCTCGTGTAGCGGGAATTAAATCTATAATATAACAATTAAAATATTTGGATTTCGAATTCGTAAATTAGAATACTATCATTATCATATGATGTGAAAATAGATAAATTATGTTGGAAGATTTTGAAAATCACGAAAATTTCCTCGTTTAATTTAAGTTCTTCTAATGCCGCTCTCCTTTAGGGTATTTGACTAGTTAAGGTGTATTTCACATGATTTATCAATCTCTACTAGTATTAAAACTAGGAGCCAGAACCTATAAAAATATTTTACAAAATAAAAGTCTACTGGCAATACAAAATAACAAAACATACTTTTCTTGTTATTTCTTTTTAGTTTCTTCGCTAAAATCAGAAATTTACTATTTATAGAGATACCAAAATTTAGAGCTCCAAATCTTTGCAGAAAATGACATTCAATGAGTAGTAATTAAATTAAAGGCCGTTGACTTATTTACCAAGTATTCCTTCAAATATGTGCAAAATCAATTTGATAAGTGCCATAAAGGCAATTAATCCATTTTCATAGTAAACCAAATAATTGTTTGAAATATTCTTAATAAAATGCCATTGAGGCTAATATAATATAGAGCAATAATATATAGTTAATTCTTTTGATCAACTTTCGTAGTAGATATAAAGAATCCCAAAGATTATTCTTGTACTTTTTAATATAACAACGATAGTTTATCAATATTTCCCCGTAGAGATCACAAACTGAGAGCTCCAGATCCTTGCACAAAATTACATTCAATGAGTAGTAATTAAAATAAAGGTTATTAATTCAATTATAAAATAGTCTTCCGAATCTGTTTACAATTAATTTGATAAATGTCATAAAGACAATTCGTTCACCGTCATATTAAAGGAAGTAACTGTTTGAAAAGTTCTTAATAGAATAATGTTATGTCTAATATAATATAAGACAACAATATAGAATTAATTATTTTGACATATATTGAAAATGCATACAGAGAATCTCAAAGATTGGTCTTATTCCTTATAATATAATAAAGATATTTTATATATTTCCCATATATCTTAAAATTGTATATTAATGAATATTATATATAAATATAAGTACGGTTTATTTTCCAGATATAAATTAGAATAATATGTAGAGTCTTTTGTCTCGTAGACTATCAATCGGACCTTGAAAAAATAAGATTAAACTAATCAAATCAATGGTGAGATGTAGAATCTTTGATGCCTTCACGGTTTTACACGAAGAGATCATGTGAGTCTCCCTGTATTCATGAGTGCTTTAGAAATGCGTTACAATTTTATAGAAGTAGCACCATTCACACTCACATAGATCTATCCATTAAGTGTATTATGTAGGGCAATACACCACCTTTATAAATTATGATATTGGATTAAGAGTTTACAATTCAACCACACTTTCCTTGCACATTTGAACTAAATGCACACCATAATAGATCATAGATTAAAGGAGATTGAACAAAATATATTTAATAAATATTCTTCTTGGTATTCATGATCTTCAAAGGAAAGGTTTAACATATGTTCAACACTCAGTATTCACCAAGACATTATCAACTTCAACCTTTGAGATGACGGGATATAAGATTGGAACGCATTATCTTCGGATTGTAGTGATGTATTAATAAGGGGGAGTATTAATATATATATATATATATATATATATATATATATATATATATATATATATATATATATATATATATATATATATATATATATATATATATATATATATATATATATATATATATATATTGCAATCTTTTTTCCTTAACCAAGGTTTTCTCCAACTAGGTTTTCCTAGTAAGTTTTTTTAATGAGGAAACTATTAATGCGTATTATAAAATGTGTGTATCTTTTTTCCTTCACTAAGATTTTTTTTCCCATTGGATTTTCATAGTAACACTTTAATGAAGCACACTATCTATTAAGACATGAACATCCAAAGGAGTGTTTGTAAAACTAACTGGATGACCTAACTGGATGACCATGTGACCATTCATTGTACCTTACTATTGTATGTAAGTAGAGAGACCAACACACTATATGATATTTGTATGGACAAGAAACTTAAAATTCATGAGGTTTATAAATAGCCTATTAGTTACTCATGCGAAAAACACGGAAAAGTAAAGACAATGTTAATTACTAATTACTACTACTCTTTATTCATATCACTTTATTATATTACACATGCTTTATTTTATAACAATTTATTCTATTACATTATCTTTGTAGAAAAAAGACGTGAGCAAATGAAATGGGTATTCTAGTAAGTAGTTTTGTGATGTCGTGGTTCTTGTCCCGGCATCCTTCTTTAATAATACATGTTTAATCGATAGAATAAGTCAATAAGTCTCTCAATACTTTCTTTTCTTTAAAAGTATTGTGCAAAATATTATAATTATTGCAATGCTTTAAGATATTCAAGTTGAGTTTTATTTTGAGATCAAATTCTTTTTTTACGCTTATTTTTGCTTGAGTGTGTCTTCCTCTAAGTAGTCAGTCATGCAAGGGTTCTCTTGGGTATCATAAATGGTTCTTGAGTGTCGCCCACATCAAGAGTGTAGGCTCAAGGTGTAATACCCCCTCCCATTATTTTTAAAGTTTGAATTTTAAAAAGGAAATCAATTTTAGTTTTTATTTATTCACCACGCCAACCCCATACACAATACCCCTGACCATCCACCCCCAAAAGTATAAAGTGTATTTGAAAAATATTATCAAATATTAAAAAAATTATTTTTTAACACACCCTATATCACGCCCCGAGCCTACATCGTGGGCCTGACTGACAGTCGAGTCATTTATTGTCCAATAGAATCCTTGGACTGGCCTACTTACCAGCGGAATACTTAAACATATGAAACACTACTCATGTAATAACTTAGCCAAAATAGAAACTCATGTCTTAAGCTGATACAACTTAAATGAATAACACTAAAGAACTATAAATATTTGTCTATAAAGAATCTGAAACAAAGAGGGATGTTAACACAAGACTCCCAATAGTTTTAACAAATGGTAAACAAGAAAGCAACGTAAAAGGAGCCATCCATAAAGTAAGGAGGATCACCAACTAACTCTGAGTGTTTAACCTGACCAACGAGTCGCTGGATGTTGATCCTGGTTACCTATATCTGCATTTTAAGATGATGCAGACCAATTAGCATCAGTACACTGAATGTACGAGTATGAAAATTGAAATTCTAAACATAACATAGCCTTGAAAAGAATTTGAAAGAAACACTTACCTTTCGTATACTCAACTCATGCATACCTCAACTAAAAATAAATCAATAAAACACAGACTATACATAGTAATATTTTAAGATAGTATAAAGAAACTTAGCTCATTAAGGAAAATGTGATACCAAACTCAAATTTACTCATATAATAAAGTAATAAAGTTTCTGTGTGAGTTTCTCTAATGCACAACCATTACTATGAGAGTAAGTGGTTATACATTGTCTTGTCCACGCTTCTAGAACTGTCTTATACTTTGCCTTCATTAGGAAACCTTAACTAAGTGGATCCACTAGTCTATGCTAAAAAGAACTTAAGGAGTCATCTAAAAAGTATGATACTTTACTACCCATTATGGCTGCATGTGTTTGACACACCCAATTTTGGACCTCCACAATATGAATTAATTTTCGAGTTTCTTAATTTTCAAAAGATTTAGAATAAGTAGTCTCACCGATTACTCAAAATTCCACTCATACACACAAAAGGAAATAGATTGATACTTATACTGATATCGAGCTGGAAGAGCATTGGATAGAGACTATAGGGTCTTATCCCTGCTTCAACCAAGAGATAGGGAGGCATCATTGTAGCATTAAATGAGCCAATGCCAAGTCTTAACTCAATATCATCAATTTCTTTATATATCAAAGTAGAAGTAGAAGAACTAGGTAGTGACCAAATATTTTGTGCAATCCTTTGACCCACCCTATTTCTAAAATCAAAATGAAATTTATTTTCATGAAAAATAGCATCACGTTATTTGATTATAACATTATCTTCAAGCATAAAAAAATCAATAGGTTGTACTATTTTAAGCATAACCAAGAAAAGCACAAATACTAACTTTCTTACAAAATTTTGTATTCTTGGGATCCATTAGTCACACCAATGCTAGACAGCTGAAAACTCTTAGAAATCCCAAACTTGGCTAGTAACTTTTCACAATTCAAAAAGTGTCAATTTAAACTTTTTATGTGACAAATGATTCATCAAATAATAATCTGTTAAAATAGCTTCAACACATAAATTTAGAGGTGCAACTTACTCAATAACCATGGATTAGTCAATTTAACCAAAGTTCGATTTTTTCTTTCCGTTATTCCATTATATGAAGGAGAAATAAATTCATGAATTATTCTCAATAATCTAACAAAATAATTAATCTCATTTGAATTCTATTCACGAGATCTATCACTTCGTATTCTTTTTTATTCTTCTTTACTGATTTTCAACCTCATACATATAAGTATTAAAATTTTCATAAGCAACACTTTTACTTTTAATCAAGTAAACATATTTTAACTAAGAAAAAAACATCAATGAAAGTGATTAAATATATATTACCTCCCCCAGTTGAACTTCCAATAAGTTCACAATATTAGTATGAAGTATTTCTAACAAATCAATTTTTCTTTCAACTTGAAATGAGGCATTTTAATGATTTGTTCTTTAATACAAGCCTCCCAATTTTCAAAATTCATTGAACCATTGAGATTAACCCTAAAATAGTAATGATTCCAACATAAAGATCATTAATATGATACAAACAAGCATGCCAAAAATTGGTTGAAGAAAGCATGTAAACAGAGTAGACACTTTATTCATTTCAACAATTTAGTTTGAAAATTAGTTCAGAAGTAATATACTCAAATTATACCTCCGTAAAAAAAAAATATTCTATCATTTCAACTAAAGAACCCAACTTGTAGGTTGGGGTTGATTTCACAAAGAATATGATTTAGACGTAAATTAACTACTGACTATTTTCATTTAGTCAACTAATTCCAAAAACAAGTAAGTAAAGGCGGGGGGGGGGGGGGGGGTTATTGTATAACAAATAACTGATTTCTGTTTAGAGAACAAGTGAGTAAAATTATTTAGTTGGTATCAATGAGAGAATGCAACTAGGGTCTACATGTTCCCTATAAGCTCATAACATGGAAATCCTATTACTATTAATCCCTTCCTAGTGTATTGCATGCAAAGTGATAAGTTATGTATCCCAAATTCCTTGGTCCGATAACTAGAGAATTTCACCACGCACCTTGATCCGACTACGTGTGTATAATTTACTAACTCTTACCTTAAGTATTAAAATTTTCACTTTCTTCTTTTTCTTTCAATTTATGCTCTTATTTATTTTTCAACACCTGTATTGATCATATTCTTATTTTTTGTCCCAAAGTCACATCCGCTTCCCAATTTTCTCTTCCTCTTTTAAACACCCAACTCTTTTCATGCCCATTTTTATTTTGTTTTCCTCTTTCATAGCCACCCTCAAGTTATGAATTTTCTTTTATTTGAGGTGCACAATGTTTGATGTCGTACCAAGGCCAAGTATAAGGTCACTTTTGCATTATCCACCCTCAACTTAGGATTTTAGCCTATGTCAAGGTGCATGTCCACGGAGGGATAGGGGCCAGGACACTAGACTAAGGGATGGTGAGTTAAGGACTTAGAAAGAAATGACCTATTTTAGGCTCAAAGCATTTGGATCAATGGGAACATTTATTTCATTTGGTTTGATTATTTTAGACAATTAGTGAACTTATTAGAACAAGGGTCTATGGTCAATTCCTAGCCTCCAACGTATATTATCCTAGTAGGACTAACAGTGCAGGTTCTAGATTGTCACAAACTTGTCTGAAAAATTCAACTCATCTCACTCTCTCTTGGCACATCATTACATTATTCGATTATTAGTTTCCCAGTTCGAGCTTAGCCTAAGTGATAAGGTAAATTTTTTTCATTAACATGTTATATTAAGAGACAACAAACTCATCTCAATCTATCCTAGAGATTTTAGCACATATAACAATATCATAATTTTTGGAAGGTATCATTTTCATTCAAACTATGCCATCATGCTTCATTTTTTCTCACGCTTTTGCACATACAATCCTAACACATGTCGGTTCAAAATAAATTTAAATAGTTTCTTGGGCGGAAATAACAGTTGCAAGAAAACCCCAAGGGGGATTATGAATTATGTTACTTAGACTTTACCCAGTGACTAGCAATCCATTTACCCCACCCCCAAAAAATATGGTGTTATTGTCCTAAAAACATACAAATTACAGAGTGAAGAGTCGGGTGAAGCAAACCTAAGGCGCTAAGTGCTGAAGTACTATTAATAAGCGGATGGGCCTGATTTCCCGGTGTCTGTTGGATCAACATTGGGAACACCATCATTTGTGCTTCCATCTATCATGTCAGCATCATCAGTAGTGCCTCCATCATATCTCACAATAACAACCGCCTCCAAAGTTGGCACAAAGCTTAAGGCACCAGCAAGACTCACAAATCCTCTGCTGGCGCAACTCGTCATCCACTATAGAGGCTCTCCTTGCCTGCTTATGTTGCTGAAACTCCCTCATCTTCACCCTTGCAACTTCAGTAGAATCAAAGGTATGGCTAGATCAGTGCCTTTTTTCAAAGGTGTGGCTGGATTAGTATAGTAGGTGCGGAATCTGGCACATCATTGAAGGAGAAAGGAAGGCATAAAGGTCAGCCCGAAAACTGTCTAACTCGTTCCATAACGAGGATATATCTATTGCGAAGGGTGGTTGCATGAGACTCTCTACTCGAAAGAATCCAGATTCTTATGAAGAGTATGGATCTTCCGTTAAATCGTGGTCTCTATCTTAGCCTCGAACACTGAAATAGACTACTGCATCCATGGATTTACATGTTGGAGCAGTGTGGACATTTGAGCCTCCAATTCCTTTATTTGATCCAAGGGAACAACAACAACTCCTGAAGATGGGATGGCTCTGGATGACCTAGGGGCTCGACTAGTGGCCTGAGTTAGGGAGGTTGGGTCATCGCCAGTGTGGGCTGGAGGGGCAGGGTTCTCCCCTGCATCTGCACCACATCAGCAACTAAGTATGCTCCCACTAGTGGAACCTCAATCTGTGGGACACATCGTTGGGCCGCTACATTGGCCACATCTCGAATAATGCCAATGCTAAGTCTTCTGATCGCCTTAACTAATTTGTCACAATACCATATAGGCACTACTGAAAGATCATATATGCAAAGTATAAAGTAGTGGTAGGCCTCAATCTTGAATTACACCTCAATCTTGTGCAGTGACGTCAAAATTTGATTCACTCAAATTACACCTTTGTATAGAAGTATAAGAAATAATTCAAGTAAAGAACCCAATTTGTACGTTGGAGTGGATCCCACGAGGAATATGGTCTAGAATAAAACTTCACTACCAATTATTTTTGTTTAGTCAACTACTTCCAAAAATAAGTAAATAAAAGACGTTTTTTTTTTGTAAAAAATTACTAAGTATGGTGTAGAGAACAAATGAGAAAATTCAATCTTTCTTTGTTATCAATTAGAAAAAGTAAATACGGTGTACGTGTTCCCCGTAAGCTCATAACGCGATAATCCTAGTAATAGTAATTCCTAAAAGTTATAAGTTATGTCTCTCTAATTCCTTGGTCCGGCAACTAAAGAATTTCACTTTGCACCTTGGTCCGGCTACATGTGTATAATTTATGAACCCTTACATTTACTTCATACTAGAAATCACAACAATTATTGTTTGACCTACGTTCTGTAGGTCGCTTTCGTGGTTTAGGATATAGGCAAATTTTTAGAAACTTGAATCTCCATCTATCAGTTACAAATGACGACTTCACCAGCACAGAACATGAATCGATTCACAATTCGTTGATCTTCCTCCGTAGTCGCATACTCAGTTTCTTAAAATAAGGTACTGGAATACCATCTATGAATCATTTGACAGACCTATAGTGCGGTCCATAGGCCGAACTATGGTTCAACAATCATGGTTGTGGTTCCTCACTTAGTCAACAATTCCTATATTTTCTCTTCAATCCTTGCCCATCAATCTACATCTTTTACCTACAGACTGGGAATGGACCTACGGTCCATAGGTGGATTTTTATGCAACATTTATTCAGTTGTCTCCTAACTCCCGTGTCAGAATTTGTTTCTTGCAAAAAGATGAAAAATACATTAATAACAATACAAATGGCCCTAGTCACACACAACTCTTATGTTAAATATATTGAAAATATTGTAAACTCACGGCATATCGAAAAAAATACCCCTACCCACAAAAATACTCTTTTAACAATTATATATTGATGAGATTCAATTATATGTTGACAGTCTTCTTTATGAAGAAGTGTAACACCCCATAGCGAAAACAGACAAAAAACCAGCTTTACAAAAAAAAGAATTTGTAGGTGCAACCAACAATGGCATCGACGGTCCGTAAGTCAGACGGACCGTATGTGCTGCACCACCATCGATGGGATCAGAAACTCCTAAAAATTTCAGCCCATAGAATTGGTTAAGTCTTGGATGACGTACGGACATACAGTTCGTAGGTCAGACGACGGTCCCTCCTCCATGACCGTCAATGGGATCAGAAACTCCCAAAAATTTCAGCCGAGAAAATTAGTTAAGTCTTGCACGATGGACGGACTTACGCTCCGTAGGTCAGACGACTGTCCGTAGTCCATTATCGTCGACGGAGACCCTCATTAAACCACTCTCTCACTAGAGCTACATATAACCAGCACGGTCCGTAGGTGGAAAATATGCAGACAGTTAAGGGGAAATGTAGTTGGATCAACTTCAAATGGTCATAACTTTTAGCACAAATAGAATTAGGTATCCCATGACCTACCCACAGATATATAATTGAATTATCTTTCCATATCCACAAACCTTGATAAAACCAGACCTCCAAGTAAAAAGTTATGCCCATTTTAGTAAAGGATTGTCGAACAGGCCCAGTCGACGGACCCAACGACGGGGCATCGGTGAGATGACGGACCGTTAGTCCTGGCAGTCTTTAGGTCCGACAACAACTTTCCCAGGGGTCTTTTGGACCTTCCAACTTCGTTTAAGCAATAACTTACGTCGTTGTTTACCATAAATCATCATATTTTAATCAGTTTAAGTCTAGAAACATAATTAAAACATATCTAAGTCAAATCATTAAATCAAAAGTTAGAAAATTAGAAGCAAGAGAGGGGAAAAAGTTCAAGAACCCTAGTTCAACAACGCAACAAGATCCAGCAACTCCAGCCCCGAAACTTAAGTATTTTTCTGTGGATTTCATCGCCAGGTATGTGGGATTTCACTAGTGGGTTCCTTTCACCCATTCGGTCCCTAGTTTTCAGTCAGACTCTTGATTCTATTATCATGATTAAGCCTAATGTTTCTAGAACTTTGATAGAACTTCATGAACCTATTAAATACATGTTCCAAATCAGATTATTATATTATTACTCATATTATTGTATGAATTTCAGAACCCTAGCTTTGTATTTCTTTAGTTCTTGAATTACACATGCTACGTCAGATATGTCAGACACTTCAGATATACATGCCTCAGTTATAAATGGATAATTACCATATTAATTGTTGCATTCTTAGCTTGTATGTTCATTTTCGAGCTATCTAGTATTTATAGAAACTTAGACATAATCAGTAAATTTACAGAATTCATGGGAGTAGCATAATAACGAGTTCGACTAGGGTTTAGCTTACCCAATAGTCCAAGAACTACTAGCAAGTAGGTTGTAAGTCCCGTATGTGGGCAATCAGTTTAGTGATCACGCCATTATGCCTTCATACCTTAAGCAAAGTATATCCGATCCTCTCGATTGGGTGTGCACATCGGACTCCACATTTAGCTCATGTGGTTTTAGTATCGGTTATTAGTATCTCCCACTGATCAGTCAGATTCTCTGCATTGAAAATTTATTAGTATATTCAGTATTCAGTTTTAGCATGTTATAAATTGGTCATTGTATCGAGTTAGCTTAGAATTTGGTTTATCATGTCATATTATTATACCTGCTATTATGCTTGTTCAGTTATGTTTTATTTCAGCTTTACTCTATCCTACATGCTTAGTATATTTCAAGTACTGACGCATACGTGCTACATATTCTCGTGATGTAGGTTCAGGTTCTCAGCATCCAGATCACGCATAGATAAATTTTTCGATCTCCAGTTCAGCAGATTCAGTGGGGAGTCCTCATTCTCCGAGGACAATAGTCATGAGTTCATTTAAGTTTTCTTTTAGTCATTTAGTTTCAGTTTTTGCTAGATTTATCTAGGGCTTGTCCCAGTATTTCTAGTCCATTTTAGAGGCTTATTTCAGACATAGTTAGATTCAGCTTAGTATTGAGTTAATATTTTCTTTGTAATAAACTTATCAGTTTTTCAATATCTCAGTTATAGAATATGGGTATTCCCCATCTTTTTGTTATAAGTTATGATTTAGCTTCCGCATCAGTTTATTATCTTTAGTATGCTCATAATCATGCCAGCAGGAATAGCTTGGGATCATTTGTGGTCCTAGGTTCCGTGTCCGCGTCTCGGGGGTAGCTCGGGGCGTGAAAAAACTTGGCAGAGCACTAGGTTCAAGAGTCCTGTGATGTCTGAAAAAGCTACACCAAGTAGAGTCATTTTCATGGGTGTTAAATGCACCACATCTAATGAGAGGGAGGCTATGAAGTGTTTTAGGGAAAATTTCACTTTCTTGTTACTCTTATCGTGCGTAAGGTATGATCAAATTCCATTCTGACTTGACGTTGTGCGCTTAAGATCATGCCTTCTTGTAGAGCTTAGGCATGGAATTCTAATGCACGCAATGCTAATGCAATTCCTCTAGTACCATATAAGAAAGTTCTAATGTGGAGTTTCAGAATGCCAATTCGGCTTTTGGCTCAGAGTATGACCAAGAAGAACAATCACTAGGTTTGAGTTACAACTAATAGAAATGATCAATTATTGGCAGCCAGAGTTTGTGATTTCGATAGTAGGAATCCTCCTATGTTTTTAGGGCCACAAATTGGTAAGGACCCATGAAGTTCATTAATGAGGTCAAGAAAATATTTGGTGTGATGCAAGTAACTGGTAGTGATAGGTGAAATTGGCATTTTACCAGCTAAGGGATGTGACTCACATACGGTTGAATTCACTAAGTGGAAAGACTTTATAACTCAATATAGAAGTCCAATTCAATGTCAGTCCAGAAACTCTCTCAGAACCTTTCTCAGTCTCTACTCCAGTCACTGACCTAGTTATAGCTAGGGGGTATACAGAAATTACCCTGTCAAAGTATCTCAGAAAATCACCTCTTGTAGAGTTAGAAATAGTAGACTTCGATGTCATTCTAGTAATGGGTTAGTTACATTCATGTTATGCCTCAGTCGATTATAGAACGAGGATTGTTCATTTCCAGTTTCCAGAAGAACCAATCTTAGAATGGAAGGGCAGTAGCTTAGCGCCTATGGGTCGATTTATTTCTTACCTTAAGGCCAGAAAGATGATATCTAAGGGTTATCTCTACCATATAGTTCGGGTTAAGGATTCTAGCCTTGAAACCCCAACTCTTGAGTTAGTTCCAGTATTCTGTGAATTTCCAAAAGTATTTCATGAAGATCTTCCTGGAGTCCCTTCCGAAAGGGAAATCGACTTTTGAATGGATCCTTTTCTAGATACCCAGCCTATTTCTACTCCTCCTTATAGAATGGCTCTAGTAGAGCTTATGGAATTGAAGGAGAAGTTGAAAGATATTCTAGATAAGGGCTTTATCAGACCTAGTATTTCACCATGGGTTTTCTTTGTCTATCATCTCAGATAGAGGTCCTCAATTTACCTCTCATTCTGGAAGTCATTTCAGAAAGGTCTTGGTACTCAAGTTAACCTTACTACAGCATTTCATCCACAGACGGATGGGCAGGCAGAGCGTACCATTCAGACCTTAGAGGATATGTATATAGCTTGTGTGATCAATTTCTAAGGTAGTTGGGATGATCCCCTTCCTCTTATTGAGTTCGCCTAAAATAATAGCTACCATTCCATCATTCAGATGGCCCCTTATGAGGCTTTATATGGGCGTAGATGTAGATCTCCTGTTGGTTGGTTTGTAGTAGGTGAAGCAGCTTTGATAGGTCCAGATTCAGTCCTTTATGCTATGGAGAAAGTGCAACTCATTAGAGATAGACTTATGACAGGCCAAAGTAATTAGAAATCTTATGTAGATGTAAGGAGAATGGAACTAGAGTTCCAAGTTGATGATTGGGTTTTTTTCTGAAGGTCTCACCAATGAAAGGGGTGATGAGATTTTGAAAGAAAGGGAAGCTCAGTCCTAGATATGTAGGCCCTTACAAGATCTTGAAAAGAGTTGGCAAGGTGGCCTATGAGTTAGAATTGCCAGCTGAATTAGCACCAGTGCATCCGATCTTCCACATCTCACTCTTGAAGAAGTGTGTGGGTGATACAGCCTCTGTATTGCCATTAGAGAGTGTGGCGGTGAAAGATAGTCTTTCTTATGAAGATGTACCAGTCGAGATTCTTGACCGTCAGGTCAGAAGGTTGATAAACAAAGAGGTCACTTTAGTCAAGGTTTTATGGAGGAGTTAGTCCGTAGAGGGAGCTACTTGGGAAGCAGAAGCAGCCATGAAA
>CM064963.1:71842732-71853732 GCA_032847665.1 Solanum chilense
CATACAAGATGATATTGCAAAAGACTTGATTTTTTATTTTTCAAAATTTTTATTGATAAAATCTTGACAAATAAATAAGTAGTAAAAAAAATATATAAAAATATTTATAAAATTAATAGCCCACAGGTGGGCCTCTGAGGCTTGCGGGATATGCCTACGAGGCTAATGGGCCAAATGAGGCGAGCTAAAATGCCTCGTTCAAAACTGGGCAAAAAAAATTAAGCCCAACCCCACTATTTTAAAAGCTTGATTTGGCTGGCCTCACATCTTATCGGGAAGTGACACCAAACAATTTTTTAGAAGGTGATGTGTTATTTAACAATGGTGTGGGAGTTCAATTAATAAGATTGATGACATGGTGACAAGCAAATGCATAAAAAAGGTGAAGGTAAGGATGCCTAATGTGAAATTGTTTTGGATGTTTCAACAATGTGCCAAAGACGACGTTGTGCGATGACCAGTCTTTCTGGCGTATGAGGAAGGGAGACAGGGTGTTAAATTCCATTGGAAGGATATTTGGTGTGAAAGGTAAGAGCAAGGAAAACTGATGGGTTAATCAGATAGTGATTAGGCAGGAAGCATTGATGACATGAAAAGCACTTCTGGATATAATTTTACACTTGGTTCAGGCATGTTCTCCTGGAATTCAAAGAACCAGGAGGTGGTAGCTCAATCTTTTGCAGAAGCAGAATACATCACCGCTGCTGGTGCAACTAATCAGGTTCTATGGTTAAGAAAGATTCTACATGAGATGGAGCAAAATGACATTGAATCTACTGTTATTAAGGTCGAAAACAAGTCAGCAATATCTAGGGCCAAAAATCCAGTGCAACTTGGTCGTAGCAACAATATAAATGTTAAGCTTCACGTTATCAGGTAAGCAGAAGAAGAATGGTGATGTTAAACTTGTTCACTACAACTCAGATTAGCAGATTGCAAACATCATGACCAGGGCTCTTGCTAAGGGGAAATTTGATGTTCTAAGGAAGAAGTTGGGAGTGTCCAAGAAAAACATCAAGAAGGAGTGTAAGAAAATGAGATATTTCTAGATGTTTTTCGTTTAATGGTTCTTTAAAAATATTATGTTTGGTATGTAAAAGCAAGGTAGTCCTTGATTTGTGGAATATGTTATGTAAGAAAGTCAATTGTGGCTGGATATGTATGGTCCTCTACTTACTTTGGGAAAGCTTCTGTAGATATATGTGTATATGCTTTTTGAAATCAAAATATGAATGAAAATTTGACTATGTTGAACGTTATCTTTTTTCTCTAAAGTTTTCAAATCCTAATGCAAGATTGGTTGGGCTATTGTTACATGATGCGTAGCGCCGGAATCTACAATCAATTGGTTTTCTGGAGTGTGGGTACCCAAAAGATAATTTTCTTTTGCGTCTAAATGATTGTGAGACTTTGACCTACAAACATTTGTAGTATGACCATGTTAGTTGCATAGCTGAGAACGAACTTGGTTATTAGGGTAAGGCCCTTTTGCATGAGTATTTGGATGATTTTTGGGACATGATTAGAGTTGTTGTCGACGAGCAGTGCATTTTTTTATATAGGGGGGGATCTATTTTGAGTAACCATTGCAGAAGTTATTGCAAGAGGTTCTTTCTTCAATTCCTCATGGTTGAGGAAGAATTCATAGTCAATCAGTTTTGCGTACAACTCATCATACGAGATGATGTAATCTCTTTGTAGAATTGCAAAGGAAATCTCACGAAAATTTGACCCAAGACCACTCAGTAAACCAACCCAATATTGGGGACTATAGAACCGGTAGTAGTGAGCTCATTGTAGATACACAGTACTTGATGAAGATAATTTGTGACAAGAAGGGAGACCTTTGAGAGGTGTGTGAGCTGATCACAAAGGCAAAATATTTGTGTTTGCGAATTTTTGGCATAAGCCAAGTGTAGAAAGTCCCAGGAAATGGAGGCAGAAACCACAGTTGAAGCAATTTTCGGATCGACAAAAGCCATTATGGCATTCTATATCAATTGATCTTTGCGGAACCAGGTTCGCCACTTCTCTACTATTTTCTGTTATTGATAAAGAAAGAGCGGGAACAGAACCATCAAGATGTCCGAACAGATTGTGCCCAAACATATGCATGGAAACCTGTATTTTCCAAGTGGAAAAGTGGTTGCCACCAAAAAGCTTCTTCAGCAGCTATAACTATGGATTAAACTGGACAACAAGGTTACGGGGTGCTTCAAAGTAAAGTCTGTTGGGAAAACGCGGACAAGCACAAAAATATATATGGTAAAAGTAATGGAAATAAAAGGAGAAAATAACGACACCAAGAATTTTACGTGGAAACCCTTCTGAATAAGGGAAAAAACCACGAGCCAAGAGGAGCAATTGATATTACTATAGTAAGGATTTTACACCGTGTAGTCACGAATACAACACTCAAAGTGACTACTACACACTCAAAAGGAACAACGCTCTTTTGGTTTTCGTCTTACTAAAATATCGCTCACACTCTATTTTTCTTCACAGACTATTTTCTTATATAGTCTATGGAATACCTCACTTTGCTCTCAAAATGACTTTTCTCTCTAACTTGGTGTGTTCTACAAATGAGCAAGAATGCTCTATTTATAGAAGGATAAAACCATGCCTATGTCACTAATGACATATGTAAACATAGCAAAGTCAAGAATGGTTGCAAATCTTACCAATTTGCCAACTACCAAATCTTTTCTTTTCAACTCCAATTACTATTCCTTTTTAACAATTGCTTGTACCAATTGAATAGCTAAAGTTGACTAAAACAATGGGATGGATTCAACAAATCTCCCCCTCCAGTCCCATTTACTGGAAGAAGGTATCTTCAACTTCTTTAGAGAGAGCTCATACCCACAAGTTCTTTGCATAACTCGAACTTGTCTTTCGGTATCATCTTGGTCAGCATATCTGCAGGATTTTCACTTGTGTGAATCTTTTTGACGTGAAATGATTCATTCTCCACTTTCTCACGAATCCAATGATATCTGACGTCAATGTGTTTTGTTCTTGCATGGTACATGGAGTTCTTGCTCAAGCCTATTGCACTCTGGCTGTCACAACAGACAATATACTCCATCTGATTCAAACCAAGCTCTTGAAGAAATCGCTTTAGCCATATCATCTCCTTGCCGGCTTCAGTAGCCGAAATATACTCAGCTTCAGTTGTAGATAGTGCAACACATTTCTGCAACTTTGACTGCCATGATATAGCTCCCCCTGAAAAAGTAAACAAATATCCAGTAGTGGATTTTCTGTTATCAAGGTCACCTGCCATATCAGAATCTGTATAGCCTTTCAAGATTGGATTTGATGCTCCAAAACACAAGCATTCATCTGAGCTTCCTCTAAGATACCTGAGTATCCATTTCACAGCTTCCCAATGCTCTTTTCCCGGATTTTCAAGAAATCTACTGACAACAGCAACTGCGTGAGCAATATCAGGTCTAGTGCACACCATTGCATACATTAGACTTCCAACAACGGAGGAATATGGAACTTTGGCCATGTTCTCTTTTTCCTCCCTAGCTGTAGGACAACATCTTCTTGCTCAACTTCACATGACCAGCAAGAGGTATACTCACAGGCTTCGCATTCTTCATATTGAAGCGCTCCAGTACGCGTTCAATGTACTTCTTCTGGGACAAATAAATCTTGCTTTCATCTCTAAGACGATTAATTCTCATGCCCAAAATTTGTTTGGCATGACCCAAGTCTTTCATAGAAAAAGACTTACACAACTCTTTCTTCAGCTCGTCAATCTTGGAAGTATTCTTGCCCACAATCAACATATCATCCACATACAACAAAAGGATGATGAAATCATTGTCAGAAAATTTTTGTACAAATACTCAATGATCTGAAGAAGTCTTCCTATAGCCTTGCTCCCCCATGACAGATTCAAACTTTTTGTACCACTGTCTGGGAGCTTGTTTTAGGCCATAGAGACTCTTTTTGAGTTTGCATACAAAATTTTCTTTACCATCTACTTTGAATCCCTCAGGTTGTTCCATATAAATCTCTTCTTCTAGGTCACCGTGAAGGAAAGCCGTCTTCACATCCATCTGCTCAATCTCTAAATTAAGACTAGCAGCCAAACCTAGAACAGTGCGAAACGAGGACATTTTCACAACAGGAGAAAATATTTCGTCAAAGTCAATACCTTTCCTTTGACCGAATCCCTTAACAACCAATCTAGCTTTGTACCTGGGCTTCAAGTTGTGTTCTTCAACTTTAACTTTGAACACCCACTTGTTTTTCAAAGCTCTCATGCCCTTGGGCAATTTTACCAACTCATAAGTGTGGTTCTCATGCAAAGACTTCTTCTCGTCTTGCATGGCTTCAATCCATTGATTCTTGTGCTCATCTTCCATGGCCTCCTTATAACATTCAGGTTCTCCCCCGTCAGTGAGTAACACATACTCATTGGGTGAATAACGGGAGGAAGGAAACCGCTGTCTTGTGGACCTCCAAAGTGGAATATTTGATTCGTCCACAACTTCATGAGCAACAGGATCATCAATAATAATATCATTGTTATTATCAACATCAACATGTTGATTTGATACATGATTCTGGGCATCACCATGATTATCAAACCCAACAACATCATGCACACTTGTGTGAGGAACTTCATCATGATGAACTATACCATCAAAACTTGAAGATTCTACCTTCTCCGCTTTGTCAATATCTTCAATTGTTTGATTCTCCATTAAATAATATCACGGCTTCTCACAAGTTTCTTTTCAATTGGATCATATAGCCTATAACCAAATTCATCTAGGCCATATCCAATGAAGATGCATTGCCTTGTCTTGGCATCTAACTTTGACCTCTCATCTTTCGGCACATGTACAAAAGCTTTGCAACCAAATACTCTCAAATGGTCATATGAAACATACTTTCCATACCAAACACTATTTGGTACATCACTTTGCAAAGCAACAGCAGGAGATAGATTAATAACATGTGTAGCGGTCAATAAATCCTCACCCCAAAATGAGTTCGGCAACTTTGCTTCAGAAAGCAAACATCTAACTCTTTCCATCAAGGTCCTGTTCATCCTCTCAGCCAAACCATTAAGCTGAGGAGTCTTGGGAGGAGTCTTCTGGTGTCTAATACCTTGATGCTTGCAGTATTCGTCAAATGGTCCACAATATTCACCACCATTATCAGTACGAATACATTTCAATTTCTTTCCAGTTTCTCTTTCAACTGAAGCCTGAAACTGCTTAAAGACACCTAACACTTGGTCTTTAGCCTTCAAGACATAGACCCAAAGTTTTCTCGAGCAATCATCAATGAAAGTGACAAAGTGAAGTGCACCACCCAATGTCTTTGTCTTCATTGGACCACATAAATCAGAGTGCACTAACTCAAGCAACTCTGTCTTTCTCGAAGGAGGGTAGGACTTAAAGGAAACTCTATTTTGTTTACCAGCCAAGCAGTGCTCACATTTTTCTATTTTAGCACTTTGGAAATTTGACAATAATTTCTTCTTGGCTAGAACATTAAGTCCTTTCTCGCTAATGTGGCTAAGCCTCTTATGCCATAATATTGAAGAGCTATCGCTCTCAACCGCATTCACCATATCAACACAAGCAGTGGCCGTAGTCCAGTATAGACCACGACGTTTGTTACCACGAGCCACAACCAAGGAACCCTTAATGAGCTTCCATTTTCCATCACCGTTGGTACTAACATATCCTTCATCATCTAAAACACCAACAGAAATTAGGTGCAATCGAACATCAGGAGCATGTTTAACATTGTTCAAAACTAGTTTAGTTCCAACACTAGTTTCCAAACAAATTGTACCAATACCAACCACCCTAGAAACAGTCTCATTACCCATACTCAAGGTTCCAAAATCACCAGGAGTGTAGGAAGAGAAAAAATCCTTCCTTGATGTCACATGAGATGCGGCACCAGTGTCCACAACCCAACTTAACTCATTACAAGCAATATTTATCATGTTTGCATCAAGAACGGTAACAAGATCTTCGGTGGTGATGGTGGCTAGGCAATTTTCATTGCCATCTTCTTTAGTTTCCTCTTTGTTTTTGTTCTCCCTCTTTGGATTTGCTCCTATTTTGTTCTCTATGCTGAGAACCACGAGTTTTATTTCTCCCCCTGGGGCCAGTTATCAGGACATCCGACGAAGAGGAACCTTGAGTTTTTCTTCTCATCTCTTCGTTCAAGACACTACTCTTGGCGGAATCCATAGAGATCACACCATCCGGAGCAGAATTTGACAATGACGTTCTAAATGTTTCCCAAGAATCTGGTAGGGAACCAAGTAGAAGCAAGCCTTGAATTTCTTCATCAAATTTGATGCCCATAGTAGATAATTGGTTCATAATCCCCTGAAAATTATTCAGATGGTCTGTCATCGGAGAACCATCATGATATTTCAAACTCAACATCTGCTTTATTAAGAACATTTTGTTGTTGCCAGTCTTTCGAGCATACAAACTTTCTAGATGCTCCCAAAGGGTTCGAGCATGTGTTTCCCCAGAAATACGGTTCAACACATTATCGTCGACCCATTGCCTAATGAATCCACAGACCTGTCTATGCAACAGATTCCACTCTTCATCTATTTTATTATCAGGCTTTACAGTGGTAAATACTGGTTTGTAAAAATTCTTAACATAAAGCAGATCTTCCATTTTTCCTTTCCAAATGGCATAATTAACACCATTCAAAGTAACCATTCTACTTGTGTTGGCTTCCATTGTTTTCCCCAAAAAATATAGTTATCGAAAATCAAAGTAAATCTTTTCTGATGTGGAAGTTCAGACTGTGCTGCAACCACAGAGCATACTCAGATAAAACCTTGGCTTTGATACCAGTTCGTTGGGAAAACGCGGACAAGCACAAAAATATATATGGTAAAAGTAATGGAAATAAAAGGAGAAAATAACGACACCAAGAATTTTACGTGGAAACCCTTCTGAATAAGGGAAAAAACCACGAGCCAAGAGGAGCAATTGATATTACTATAGTAAGGATTTTACACTGTGTAGTCACGAATACAACACTCAAAGTGACTACTACACACTCAAAAGTAACAACACTCTTTTGGTTTCCGTCTTACTAAAATATCGCTCACACTCTATTTTTCTTCACAGACTATTTTCTTATATAGTCTATGGAATACCTCACTTTGCTCTCAAAATGGCTTTTCTCTCTAACTTGGTGTGTTCTACAAATGAGCAAGAATGCTCTATTTATAGAAGGATAAAACCATGCCTATGTCACTAATGACTTATGTAAACATAGCAAAGTCAAGAATGGTTGCAAATCTTACCAATTTGCCAACTACCAAATCTTTTCTTTTCAACTCCAATTACTATTCCTTTTTAACAATTGCTTGTACCAATTGAATAGCTAAAGTTGACTAAAACAATGGGATGGATTCAACAAAGTCTGCATTCCTTACATTATCAGGCATGGTATGAATATGTTGGTCGTCAGAGGATCGAATTTTTTTTTGGGAGAGTTAGGATGTGAGCTCAGATACCGTATAAGTAATTGAGCAAGATGAATCAAAAAACCTATGCACTTAAACACTAAGCAATAACAATGTCGGTGGAGTGCAGTAAAAATAATAACGTTCTAATACTCTTAACCCATTCACTTCCTCACTAGTTTAAGCTAAGTTAATATAGTTGAGCTTCCATGGTAGAGTTATCAAGTATAGTTTTCTTTTTTGATCTCCAATATATAGCACCACCACCTAAAGTAAAGACATAACCAGTGGTAGAAGATGAATCACCTAATAAAGTGTTTCAATTTGCATCACAAAATTCTTCAAGTACAACAATAAATTTTATTTAGAAAAAACTTTTGTTCCAATTGAATATATAAAAACTCTTGTTATATCATGTCAATATTCATTACTTGGCTTTCTTGTGAACCCCCCAAGCACTCCTCCTCACATGCAATATCAGGCCTAGTGCGATCACTTACATATCTCAAACTTTTCATTATTCTAGAATAATTCTTTAGATTTTTTAAAATGATTTTCACTTTCAACGGGAAATAAGTGAACAATTTAATAAAAAAGGACTATCACATGCTTGCAATCAAGAAAGTTATATTTTCTTAAATTTTTCTCAACATAATGTGACTTGTCAAGGAGAATTCCATCACATGTTCTTTTTATTTTTATTCCAAGAATAAAATTTGTCTCACACAGTTCTTTCATACCAAAATAAAATCCAAGAATATTTTTATTTTCATCGATAATATTCATGTTAGAGCCAAATATCAAAAAATCATCAACATATCGACAAATAACCACATGTGAATTATCACAAGACATATGATATATTCACTTATCACACTCATTGGTGTTTAAATTGTTTTCAATCATGTAGGATTCAAACTTTTAATGTCATTGCTTTGGTGCCTGTTTCAAGTCATATAGGGATTTAGTAAGTTTACATACTTTGCTTTCTTGGACTGCTTCAACAAAACCCTCGGATCGATCCATATAAATATCCTCATTTATGTCTCCATTTAAAAAAAAATATAGTTTTACATCCATTTGATGAATTTTCTTATAAAAAATTGCAACCATAACAATGTAGAAGTCTTATGGATGTAATTCTTGTTGCCGGTGAAATGTATCAAAAAGTCTAGGCCTCTAGTTGTTTAATAGTTTTTGCAACTAGTGTAGCCTTATATTTATCGATAGATCCATCCGGTTTTAATTTTTCATTAAGGCATGTTTTCAACAAATTATTTTACAACCCAGTTGTAAATGAACTAACTTTCCAGCTTTATTAGAAATTAGAGATTTCATTTCATCATTTACGGTCTCTTTCAAAAAAATATAAACATGTGAAGATAATACTTCTTTTAAAGTAAGAGGGTCATATCCAACATTAAACACATAAAATTTTTGATCAAAATATTTTTCTACTCTACCTCTTTTACTTCTTCTTAACTCAAAATCATCAATTTCATTATTTTAAAAGTAGAAGTAGAAGAACTAGGTAATGACACAATATTTTTTTCAATCCTTTGACCCCCACTTTTTTTTTATAATCAAATGGAAATTTATTTTCGTGAAAAAAAGCATCATCGGATTCTATTACAATTTGAAGGATAACCAAGAAAAACAGAAGTAGTAACTTTTTTGCCTAATTTTGAAATATTGAGATTAATTAGCCATACAAAGGCTAGACAACCCCAAACTCTTAGTTATTCCAAACTAGGCTTGTAACCTTTCCACAATTTAAAAGGTCTCAATTTAGATTTTTTATGAGGCACACGAAATAACACATAACAAGCAGTAAAAATAGTTTTACCCCATAAATTTAAAGGTGCATGTTACCTAATAAGCATGACATTAGTCAACTCAACCAAAGTTCTATTTTTTCATTCAACAACACCATTAGATGAAGGAGAATATGGAGTAGTAGTTTCATGAATTATTAAACTCATTTGACTCATATTCACGACCTATATAACTTCCAATTCTTTCTATTTTTCTTTTAAACTGATTTTCAAGATAAGTTTTAAAATTTTCAAAATTAGGCATCACTTTTATTTTTCATCTAGTAAATATATGTAAACATAGTAAAATCATCAATGAAAGTGATAAAATATCTATAACTCAGCTTTTCTTTCAATTTCAAATACACCTTTTAGTGATTTTTGCTTTACTACAAGTATTACACTTTTAAAATTTCTTTTTAACCATTGATATTAATCGTAAACCGCCCATGATTCCAATATAATGATCATTAATATGACACAAACGAGCATGCCATAAATTGGTAAAAGAAAACATTTAAACAGAAGTAGAAACTTTGTTCATTTAAACATTCCATCAGATTCATAACTCTTTCCCACAAAAATACTCTCATCACTCTTTCATATTGATAAGATTGAATAATTAGTTTAAAGCCTGCTTTATTAAGAAGAAAACTAGACATCAAAATTTTCCTCATAGAAGGAGTATAAAGTACATCATTCAAAAGTTATGCCCTTCCAGAAGCAAAATACAACTCGACATCTCCCTTTCCAAACACTTTGTAGTTTGAGATTCCCCATTCGAATATCCACAATGAAAGACCATTCCGTGTGAGTTCCATTGTCCACCCAATATATACATCCACCATCACAAAATGAGAATTTCCCTTTGCTAGACTCTACATAGTAACAATGTTGACACAGACTTCTTGAAATAAAGGCATCCCATGAATCCATGAATATGCACTTGAGTCAAGTTGCACAACCATTAGCACAGACACAAAAAAAAGTACAATAAAAAGATTATTTAGTTTTTTGAAAAAGACAAATATTTTTAGTAAGAGCGACAAGTATTTTGATGAAAAACTAAGTAGTACGTAAAGAATAGTGTGAAACACGGTTATGACCAAAATGTCATAATTCAAAACATAACAATAAAGGATAATAGAATTTATGATATTGAATTTGTTGATAAATTTTGATTATGGTAGTCGAAAAAATATGTAACTAAAAAAATTATTTGAAACAATAATGTAAGTTTAGTGATTAATATACACATTAAAGTTTATTCAAGTATCCAATTAATTTTTTTATAATTAATTTTATATTAAGATATAAAATATATGATTTTTTCATTATATTGGTAAAACAAAAACTAACACATGAATTACAACGTAGGGTATGTTTCTAAGGAAGGAAAACATTTTACCAAACAAATGTTGTTTAGAAAAATAAATGAGTTTGTTATTTATTTTCTTCCTTTAAGGAAAAATACATTATTAGGTTGTTTTTCATTTGGGTAAGGTACGGGGTGGGTGTATATCCACCATTTCTTTTTTAGCAAGCGTTATATCTGATGTACATCGCAAAGTTTGGTGGAAATTGTAGGGTTTAAGACTAACATTAATGACTTGTAAATGCTTCAGTTATCATAAATAAGATATAAATTAGCAGGGTTGTATATTTCCTTCCCGATCCAAATCTCTTTGAAAGTTTAA